>NW_006500351.1:3096924-3224600 GCF_000471905.2 Amborella trichopoda
AGAGAGAGAGAGAGATTGTACCCATTCAGGTGATGGATGTTAGCAAAGAATTTAAATAGTCGGTGTAATGCAATTTAGTAACAAGCTAAGACCTAAGGTACTAATCATTTCTAGAAAATGGAAAGAACTTAAGACATCACAGACAGTAAGGACTGGCATCTAATTGCAAAGAAAATTGCAAGAGATAGGAAAGAAGTTTTGAGAAGAATGACATCTGTGGATAAATGCAAATTCATCCATGACTTGCTTAATTTAGAAATATGCCAATTTTTTTCATATCCTCATCATCCAAGACTTATCCTAATTATTAAATAATTATAATAAATATCTTATAAATCCTTATCATTATCAAAGTCTTTTTCTCAACTATTTGGGATCGGCTAAGGACTCATAAAGTTTTGGCAAAATTTTACGTTAGCTGCTACCTAACACAACCCACCTCCTTTTTTGGGGCTTGGGACAGGTTAAGGGAAAGTTTAAGGACCTCACCCTTGTTAGACCAACATATATTCTATAAATCTAAACTGTTAAGTTTTTTTAAACAAGGGTAATTACAAACAGTTATTACATATCATCATCAAATCCAGAGCCTCCTGTTATGTCCCATGTTCATCTTGCAAATATACTCTCCAACCCCTGTGAACAAAGAGAGGAGGTTATAACACATTTTCTAAACTAGTAGAGAGGGTACTAGCAATAAAAGCACCAAAGCTCAATTTAATGAACATGGATGCAAAAACTGATAGTTAATAAACATGCAAGCATCTTATGTTCTCATAAAATTCGTTCCCATGATTACATAATTAATAGAAATTGCACCTTCCCAAATAAAGATTCAAAGTTTTAGAACAAGGATAGGTTGCTTCCCACATTTGTTTATAACCTCATACACTACCAAACTTCACAAGCATTTAAAATTGCATGCCAAAAAGCATGATCAGGAGTAGAGCCAAAATTCAAATAGACCAATGTGTAGAGTTAAAACTCTTCTTTTCCTTAAATTTTGGAAAAATAATAGCCAACGACTTTTCAGGCCCTCTACATAAGGATTTGTAATATGGTCTTCCACATGTAGATGGTGACATCATCCATAGTGCTCTGAAAGTGAGATTTCTTAGTAAAATCCCCATGTTGCTATGGAACCAGGACAATTCACCATTTAAGTAAAAAGATTGTCACTGATTTAGAATAAGAATCTCAAGGAAGTATTTAATCCAAGTTATATAACGCAGTAGTAACCAACTTAGATTTTTTTTATTTTAAAAAGCCATGGTTTCTCCTACAAAAGCTTGGAATGTCAACCACACAAAGACACAATATAAGCCAACCTATAAAAAATCAGGAGAGTGAGGCCAAAGTGGTGTGCTAAAAATTGATTCAAAATGAGTAATTATCCCCTCTTGGCATGGAACAAGCATGAAGGCTTCACAACATTATTCAAATTACTTATGAAAGTTAAATAACAACCATTTGAGAGAATAAAAATTACTTCTTACAAATGAGGAAAGAACGTCACCTCTTTGCAGCCTGAATAGCAAGCCTTCCAACAATACTACGAATTTTATTTGATTCTGATGTCTCCTTTCCATTTCCTGATATTGGAATCTCAATTATAAGCTCATCTGCCTCCGAAAATGTTTTTTCAAGCAGGAGGCAATAAAGGATCCATTGATATGAGCATATTTCCAATACCACAAAACACTAAAAAAACTTTCATGATCTTTTTGGCAAAGGACACATAAAGGTTACCGACGTTGTTAGAGAAATGAAAGCAAGTCGTAATTCAAAGGCTACCCAAATGCGTCTGTGCCAGGGTAAGCTTGACTTATCCTTTACTTGATAACTAGGGTAAAGTCAAGTTTTTTCGTATATTTCCCAAAGCATAACACGTATGTGTTCCACTATTTGATAATCCATTGTCTATTTTGCATGTCATTTTTGTGCCTGTTACCAACAAATTAACTATAAAAGCAAATCACAAACTAAGCAATGAAAAAACAGAAACTGGTCTATTACAATAGGAAGTAACCCACTGGGTAATGGTAAAAGTAATCCATTGGGAATCACTGTCCAGTGAAAGGATGGACAGTGAAAATATTATTTTAGTGGAATCATATGTTTATTTATCATACATGTATGATGTGTCATGATATAGATAATCATTTATAGATTAATTATCTATAGATTGACTTTATCAAGTTTGCAAACTTGTGCTGGTTCTCTCTTTCATGAAATATCACAGTTTCTTTTTGTTGTGTAACAATAATTTTCATTTTCCACCATAGATAAATAACTGGAAATCGCAATCGTAGTTATTCTAAAATATAAGAACCTCTTGAGCTGCAATCTCAAGAAGACGAGACTCCAGCGTGTGCCCGTGAAGCTACAAAACCTGAAGATTCATAGCAAAGTCTAAAACTCGGTCTCTAATGAAAAACGATGAGGACTTGATACTACAAATTAAAGAAAGCAGCCTCCTAAACAAAGAAAAAGAACAAGCCCCTCCAAAAAGAACACACTCCAAGAACAAGGAGGGTTATAAAAAAGAGAAAACTATGATTGCACTTGAAAGATGAATGACTTTCCAAGTAGAAACATTAATACAGAGGGCCTAATAATGAGAATGACGCATATCTATTTAGGAAAATATACTATGATTCAGTAAACTATGGAAAACCAATCTAATGAGTCATCATGCCCCACTATAAAGATGGACAAACAATGGTGAGGAAATAAATTCCAAAGATAGGTTCTACTCTCTCCTTCATCCACAATTTGAATAGACAGTGATGACCCAGACAATTAAAGTTTTTCCACATGCTATTGGATAATAGCATATCTACGTTTAATAAAGTCCACATCAGAGTGGTGTAAAAATGTCTTCAAGAGTTCATTTTATTAGGTAATTTTTTTTTTTTTTTTTTTCTTTTGCATTATATAGCTAAGATAATGGAGAACAAAGTTCCATCAAAATTAAAGATAGTGGTGCAAATATCCCAACTTTTTCCTGAACTCATGAATCCTACATTTCATTGCACATATAAATAATACATTATCATTTCCCATAAACTAATAGTGCCTCTGCATACATTCCTTGTCTTGAAATAAAATCATTGGACATATCAAAATGTATGTTATATTGCTATTATGTTCATGGAATCTGCTGTGATTTCTCATCCTGCATTTTTATGCTAGACCAGTTATTAACATGAGTTGTCCTTGGGCCAAAGCTTTTTATGCAATTTCGTCCCTTATGAAGCTTATAGTATGCGCTGATTCATCAAAATATGAGATGATTGATGGCAGGCTTGGGATTCTGCATTTATTTTTTTGGGTTATGTTAGCATGAGGCGCTTTCACGCAACAACATGAAGCCCTCCTCATACCATCTTTATGATGAATTAAGAGCCCTGAACCTATTCTAAACCTGGCAAATTCATTCCCATCCTAGAAAAATGGATTTGGAGCATCCTCAAAAAAAAAAAGAAAAAAGAATTAGGAGCTCCTAAAATGGTGCAAATCTGACTGATCTAGGGGATTTTTAAATGGATAGTCAATCACATGTTGAGATGGCAATCAAGACGAGCATTTTTGGGTTCCAAATCCATTTTATTTAAGGATCTTGATCTTTGGGTCAAGAGGGATGGATTTGCAGATTTTGAACTACTTTTTCAACTTTTACTGAGTTTATATGTCTTCAAGTTTCGATAACATGGATATCCACTACACCTTTACCAATACAAATTTGTTTGCTTCCAACCTGAATTTCATCAGGAGTTAGGCATCATGGATGGTTTTCTTAAAATTCCACATATACCCAAAAAACAAAAAAGTGCTGACTTATTCATTGCGGCTATGAACAAAAAAGTCTTCTAATCTTTTCGATACTCCTTTTTTTTTTTCTTCTGAATCTGTTTACTTTTATTTTGTGAAGGATCTTTTTGGTATTGTTTGGCTATTTTATTAATTGTCCTGGAACGCATGCTTGATGTGATATCTGTTGTGCATGTTCCCATATATGTTCTAGTTGAATCTTATTTCTTGGCCATATGTTTTATTTTTGAATGGTTCCTTAGTTGAGCATTTTTATAGTTAAAAATTGCACATGAGTATTATTCATCAGAGTGAGGATATGATGTTATTCCATTATCTAAATTTAAAATTAAGAGTTTCCATGTATAAAGGATGGCCAGGGAAAATGCATTCACATAGTTGGGGGTACAAAGTCTTTTTATACAGACCATATTTAACTGTTAATTATGAAATTCTATGTAGAATGGTTCTCTATACATGAGGACGTCCTGTTCAACATTTAAAAGCACTTACAATATGACTATTAGAATGACCTTGGTTTCATTTGTGGTTATTATTCTCTTGATCTATCACAATAATATGATTTTTATGTTACATATATTCCTAAAATCTCTTAGAATGAGGAAAGAAACTTGTTATTTTGACCAATGTATGCATTTTTCGGACGTAGATTAATTTAGTGGTGTCTTGCCTGGTCAAAATGTTTGTGTGCCATCATGGGAAATTTTCAAAGCTAGTCTCTTACCCCTTTAGACATATAGGTGTTGAAAGTTGTAACCACTAAACAAATAAATAACAACTATTTTGTCAATGTTGTTCTTGTGCAGTTTGTGGAGAACACTCATGATAGGATGATTAGCATAATGTACCAACGGTAATCCTTCATAGTTGAAACGTATGATCGAAATCAAACTTACGGAAAAATAAAAGTTCACATATGGTTCAACAAATTCAAGGTAATCTCGAAATTCACTCTTGCCGAAATTTAAATGTGGATGTAGCCAAAAGAAAATTGCTAATCTAGAACCTTTTTCCTAATGGAATAAATGTGGAAATTTTAAACATAAGTTGTATTAGGCACAACCTTCAGAATAAATTTTCTTAAATTCTTTCAGCTTTAGAGCATAAGAAACCTAATAGTGAATGGAAATTCATCAATACAGGATAACAAAGTACCTAGGTGAAAAGGTCCCCATTAAGATGAAAGTAATGAGATATTTTGCAACTCGAGCTACAAATTTTCATCTTTAGAAAAGTAAGTTTTATACCCTATATCTATAGTGTGCAATTAATTAATCGTCTCCACCACTTGACAATAACAGGGAGATGGCATGATACTGCAAACATAGTGTAAAGCATATTATCTAATATTACGCATCGTATATTTCCCTTTGTTTCTTCCTATTAGCATACTACAATGGAGAGTATACCTCTTATTCATTTTCGAATTTAGATGCACTTCATCATAGTTTCGCAAAAAAATAACATGAAGATGACTGACCAAATCTAGGAATGATTAGACATAGGTAAATGCATATTATTAGCAACCAATGGAGCAAATGTGTATTGGATCAACATGAACATTAGTTTGGTGTTAAATAGTATCCCAATTCTAGGCATACAACAATCCTGCACAAGCTCTTCCTATTTCTTCGTACTAATAAACACACCCTAGTTGCTTTGGAGATCATATACTCTAAATTTTGGTTCACTGCATCTCTGGTTTCTAAACTGGTTCCTTTGTTACTTACAGGTCTGCAGCCAATGATGAATGTTTACAACAAAATTTAATTTTTTAACATAGCTTTCACCCTTTTCTTGCATTTTGGATATTTTGCAAGCTTATTCACATCCAATGCAATCTATGCTAAACCCAATTCAAGAAAAAACGAGTGTAAGAAAACCAAAATTTCAAATTAGACAGGATAAATAAACAGCTTGCTAGTCCAAAATCAACACGGATACAAGGGAGAATCAGACACAATAACACAAATTAGCCAAAAAATTCCAAATGTCAAGCAATACAGCACTTTCAAACACCAGAAAGAGCCCCCAATTCAATTGAAAGCTCAATGTTCTTTATAACAAAGAGTGAATAGAACTACTCATCGATTTAAACGAAAGGTCTAGTAATTCACCCACTCAGAAACCCCCACAATCAAAATGAAGCAAGAAATGATTATAAATAACTCCCAATTAAGAGGAGAGAGAGAAAGAGAGAGTGTGTGTGTGTGTGTGTGAGAGAGAGAGAGAGAGAGAGAGAGAGAGAGAGATTCTAGCAGTGAGAGGGGGAGGAACAAAGCCTTTGCTCACTGCCACGCCAGTTCTTGAGCCACCAATGTCAACACCGAAGCTGAACTCACCTCTAAAATTAGGGTTTCTCTTCTTTTTAGTGGCATTTGGGAGCAACTCCTCATCTGCAACTTTTACTCCAAATCTATCAGCCCCTACCTTTGCTTCATTAACTGGTAAATCACCATTAGCGACCCTAATAAGTGATAGAATTGAAACCCCAGATTTTGGAGCAAAATCATGGATTTCTTTGAGTGTTTTGTGAAGAGGAGAGAATGATAAAACAGTAAAGCTTCTGCCGATAGGTTGGTATGTCATCACACACTGCATCCTCTTGCCTTTCTTCCTCTATATTGAGAGAGAAAGAGAGAGAGTGGGTAATCAGATTTTTCAAATAAATCGGTAACAAGAATTTCTAATAAGGGAAAATTACATATATTATGAAACTACCAAATAGTTTCCGTTATTACTGGAATGTCCGTTTTTGTCATGTCATAACGATATTTTTTAAAAAGACCATTTTACTCATTTGCGGTTGTTCAACAATCGAAAATGGGCTAATTTCGGTTGTTCAACAACCGAAAATAGCTATTCTTAATTTGGCGCTCAACGGTTGGCACTCAAGCTTCCACCATAGATTCAGTTTTTCAAACACTAAAAAGAAGCTAATTTCGGTTCTTGAACAACCGAAAATACACTTCTCTTCTCTTTGAATTTATTTCTCATTCTCTCTTACCTTTCTCACAAGCAAACCTGTTATTTAGACTTCGATACAAGTAATTTGACAGATTGTAATTGCATTTGACATAGTTTGAAAGCATTTGATAGATTTCAAATATGTAGTGAAGGTATGTATAAACTGATTTGTTGTTCGATTTTTAGTAGTTAACATTGTATAAGATAATGATTTAGGGTTTCACACTTGAGCAGAATAGGTCGATTTAGGGCTTATTTGATGGATTTCACATTCCATAAGTGACAATTTGTTTGAGTGATATTTGGGTTTTTCAAGAAGTGTAATTTTTGGGGTTTTTAATAACTGTAAATTTGGGGTTATTTTTAGAACTTGAATTTAATAGATGAGTTATTGAGTTATGTTTGTGTTTTATTTATTATTTAAGAATTTATAAATTTGGGTCTATTGAGAACTACAATTTTGGGGGTTTTATTAGAACTCGAAATTTTTACAAGAGGTTGTATTGACTTGATTACTGTTTTTAGTGTCTGTAAGGAAATTCGTAGAACTGTGATTGAATGCTTTGTTTGTGTTGCTTTGTTTTGAATGCTGGGCAGATTTTACATTATATTGTATTATGTGTTAACTTTGATACTGTTAGATAGTTTTTAGTATAGATTTGTGATAGATATAGTGATAACTTAAGAAAGAGTTGATTTATCTTGTTGATAGTTTGTGTAGCTTAAAGATGAAATTTTGTACTTGATTTATTATTCAAGTACATATTTACCTTGAACATTTTGCAAATGTTGTGGTTTTAGAAGTACATAGGGAATAAATAACTTTATACATATTGGCTTCAATATTTTGGATAGAATAATTCATGACTAGATTTATTTGACAGCTCATTCGATATGTAAATTTGTGATCACTTATTTGGAGGTTAAATTTGTGACTTAGCAATGTTTTATTAATTCTATAGGCAAATGCATGATGAGTTATTGGTGTCTCGATATTCATTCCCTTTTATTTTCATGTTCTTTTCTTAGAGTAGTACTTGTATTAGAACCTATAAGTTGAGTTGAAGAGCTCTATAACACTAGGTTATGGTCTAAAATTGATCATCTTCTCCGTTTAATGATAGTGTATCATTGCCTTTTATTTGTTATTCAGTTAAGTTTTTCACATGTAATCTTATGATTAACATGGTGACCATATAGGGTTTCAATGAATATGAATCGTGTCCATCCAGATGGGGGATACCCAGGAGGTTCTCAGGACCCTCGTTTGCTATAGCTTCATCCAGAACATTCATCCTATTTCATATGGGAAGGAGTACATATATTCATCATCTCTTTCCATTAGTTTGTTATTTTTCAATAAATTGTTGTCTGTTTAAATATCATTGGGAAGTACATGTATGTACATTGTGACTCATATGTTTTCTATTTGTTGTATTCCAGGAAAAACAATAAATTAGAATCGATGAAAAGATTTTTCAATTGAACAATTGGCATCTAACCGATGAGCAAATTCAATTAGTGAATGCGTCTGGGTTGGGTGCTCTATTTATTATTCAGCCTGGTCGAATTGATCATCCTTTGGTAGCAACCACTGCAAAGAGGTGGTGTTCCGAGACCAATTCATTTCATTACAACATTCAAATTGGTGAGATGACATCAACATTATTTGATGTTTACGACATATTAGGACTGGCTATCGATGGCGACATGTCGTCCTATTAGTAACCTCCAAGAGTTCATAGAGAACAATTTGGGTACAATCCCCTTTGGAGGCAACCTGACAGTCATCAAGCATTTATGGTTGAAGGCCAACTTTCACACATTGCCACCTGATTCAACCCCTGTGGAAGTTGTTAGATACACTTGAGCCTATATGCTCTTCCTCATCAGTGTCATCATTTTTGTAGATACGTCAGTTGCAACAGTGCTAAGGAGCTACTTACAATTCTTTGAGGATATTGAGGAAGCCGGCAGATATGCTTGGGGTGCTGCAGCCCCCACATTTCTTTATCGTTCCCTTAGAAAAACTTGTACTTTCAAGCGAAGACATTTTAGTGGTTCAACCACTCTTATGAAGGTAAATTCAATTTTTGTATATGACATAAGCATAACAGTTTAGACTACTTTCAAAAAATATTTAGTACTTATCGTATCTCGATATAATGCAGTGCATGTCATGGTCATTTTGACCATTGTAAATGTTATAATATTTGTAAGGTTAATGTAATTTTGAAAGGTTAATCTAATGGCTTCTATGGATTTTGATTGGTGTACCATCCACGAGTCTTTCGATGATCAGTATCTATCCCTTAGATCAATGCTTGTCATCATGCAAAACTATGCCCTCATCAGGCACACTGTAAACAACCAATATTCCAAGATTCTAAGAGTGGCTATATGGCATGTATGATAGTTAAATCGTAATTTATGAACACCTCAACCAACCAATCAATCCTAATTTACGAACAACCGACATTCCAAGATTGCAATAGGGATTCTAACCTGCATTATTGTTTTGGCTGTTGAACTTGCAATAGGGATTCTAACCTACAAGAGCAATGCCTATGCTAACCATTTTGCTATTTTTTGTTGTTCCACAACCGAAAATATGACATTTTAGGATGTTGAACAACCGAAAATGTCATATTTTGGGTTGTTGAACAACCGAAAAGACCAATGCCTATTCTAACCAAAATATGCTATTTTTGGTTGTCGAATAACCGAAATTTGGATTGCGTATTTCCAGAAAGCTTCTGGAATATGCAGTCCAAATTTCGATTGTTGAACAACCAAAAATATGACATTTTCAGATGTTGAACAACCAAAAATGTCATATTTTCTGTTGTTCAACAACCGAAAAGAGCAATGCCTATTATAACCATTGTGCTATTTTTGGTTGTTGAACAACCGAAAATGTTTTCTCAACATCCAAAAATATGACATTTTCGAATGTTGAACAATCGAAATTTGGACTGCGTGTTTCTAGAATACACAGTTTTGGTTGTTGAACAACTGAAAATGTGACATTTTTGGATGTTGAATAATGGAAAATATTATATTTTCAATTGTTCAACAGCTGAAAAAAGCAATGCCTATTCTAACTATTTTGTTATTTTTGTTTATTCAACAACTGAAATTGTGACAGTTTCGGTGTTCAACATCCAAAAATATTGGATGTTGAACAACCCAAATTTGGACTGTGTTTCTAGCTAGCTTCTGGAATACGTAGTCCAAATTTCTGTTGTTCAACAACCGAAAATATGACATTTTTGGATGTTGAACAATCGAAAAAAGCAAAATGCATATTGTAACCATTTTGCTTTGTTTAGCAAGCTTCTGAAATACATATTCTCTTGGGCTGATTGATTGCACTTATTGCCTTATAGTAACACCAGCACACCATTGACCTTGTAACGATCCGTATATAACACCAAGAACAAAAAACAAGATTGACAACACAGAAATCACACTATTCATTAATTCATCAAAATGATAATTAGGTACAAAATACCAAAGTATAATGCATGCTTCCTAATCACTATTAGTTCTTTACAAGTCCTCCTATTATGACCTACTGCACCGCATCATTTGTACTTCAAATGCCTGGTGATGGACTGTTCAGTTTCGGATATTTTTCGTTGCTTTTTCGGCCTATTGGGAAGGCATGTCATCCGAAGTGGCAACACTATCTGGTTGAACATACCTGTCAACTCAATATCATTCGGGACACGCCCAAAGGGAGTTTGAAAGGCCCTTATAAAGTATTCCACTGTGAAATACTGAAGGTAGTGCACAATTGGATCCAAATGCATATGGTTAATTCTCACAATGGTATGAGTACACGGTATGCCACAGAGTTGCCATTTTCTACAACTACACGTCCAATGAGTTAAATCGACTGCATATTTCTTCCCAAGAGAGTGGATCTCAAATTGCGTGTCCATGACAAATATAACTGTGTGTAACAATCTTGTCTTCATCTTTCGCAAGTTGGGCTTTCAGTACTAGCATGCCACTCCAACTATTGCCTAACTCCCTCTTCTCTTACAACCTGATCATCAACTGTACCCTTAATTATTCAAACATTGTAATGATCGACGTCTCTCGAGCTAATAAAATCCAAGCATTAAATGACTCGGCTATGTTAGAGGTAGGATAATTGTATCTTGCCCCTAGAAAAAGGTATTTGCTCAAGATTTGGGAGGGATATTATTAATCCACTCATATGCCTATGCGTCGGCACTCTGTATATCAAACATTATTTTTTCAAACCCACCAGTGGTCGCTTTATGAGTAGCTTTCCAAAACAGCATCAACAATCCACTCATAAAATCCTTGAAGTTCTCTTCTATATGTCGCATGCAGAATGCTGGAAAACTTGTAGGAAAGCATTTTTCTATTGCTTCTGGCAAGCTTGTATGTCGATCTGATACAATTGTTAAGGCACACAGAATAGGAAACTCATTCAATAGCTCACTTAGTATACTTAAGAACCAATACCAACTCTGGTAGTTCTCCTTCTTGACCACATCAAATGTCTATGGGAAGAGCCCATTATTTGCATCTATGAGAATGATGTACAATAATATGTCTTGATATTATCCTTTTAAGAATGTCTCATCAATACCCATTAGTGGCCTACATCCATTAACAAAACCCATGATGCATGGACGAAAAGCAATAAACAGTCGTTTAAACCTGCCTTCATCTGTGTGGATGTGAACTTCGGTTCTGGGGTTGGTTCTTCAGAGCTTCTCTATATCTAAGGGAAGGTCATGGTATTGTTGTTTATGTAATCCATCTATCATCTCTCTAGCAACCTCTATTCGTAATAGTGTTATTCTATTAGAATGGGCAAATGTAATAAAGCAAAAGCAAACTTCCAAGATATTCTTAAAGTAAAAACAAATTTATTGGAGACAAAGATATGGAGTAAAATGGCTCAAAGAGGGGGACCTCAATAATATATATATTTTTTTGGTGTGAATCAATGGGGATTGGGGCCCCTACCCGCTTTCTCATTAATAGGATAAAGCATCAAACACCACAATAACGTTACAAATATAAAGTTGCAGAAATCAAAATAGCACTATTAGAAGCATCAAAGGTATTTAGGAGAACTTTTGAGAGGAAAGGAGGAGTTAAGGAAGCAATAATACTCTTCTTCAAGAATCTTTGCTCCAAAAAACACCACCCCCACGCTAACCCCTCGCTCCTCCCCTTGGAGGCGATCAACTACCTTTTATTTTTAAAAATAAACCTTGATGGAGTTGATTTATTAGAGACCCAAATGTCTTGGTATGAATCCTGCATGGTTTTGTGGAAGTGGATCGGGACAATATGCTGCCAACACCATTATCTTCTGCAAACTTAATAAGCAGTTAGTAAATGCTTACCAGATCTTCCTTAAGTGTTGGAAGCTTGCGGCCAGGCTCCACATTAACATGCAAGAAACTACTCCAATGAGTGTGGATGTAGACCCCGAGAGACTTTGAACAGTTGCAAATTGTATTGGATGCAAAGCCATTCTGCTGTCATGTATAGAGAAGGCATCATCATCTTGGGCCCAAACAGCAAGTTGAGTTCACAGCTAACTCGTTCTACAACAAGATTTCAGTAGCTAATCAACAACTCTCAGTAGCACATAGAGCCTGGAAAATCACGGCACCCGCTCGTGCACAAGGATAGATCTGGCTAACCATTTTAGATAAACCATTAATTGTTGATCATCTGCAACATAACATTATGTAAATCCCCAACAGATGCAACATAAAACAAAATCAGGAAGAGCCTGTCAGCCATCTCCTCTTGCACTTTAACATGGCTAGAGATGCATGATCAAATTTCTTGAACCTCTTTGGTTTCATATTGGTGAGACCGGCATCTATTCATACTTTGTTCTCTCCCCCCTCCCATCAGCTAGTTCTCCACTCATGGTATGGTTTTCCCCACCTATTCTGCTTATTGGACTGTTACTATGGGGACACACTATGGCAGCAATTCTACTAGTTGCTTTGAAGGAAGCATAATAGGATAACCTTAAAAAATGCAGCAGGAATTTGAGGATCAAGAGAGCGTAAAGGCTCAACTTTTATCAAGCAGTAATCATCAAAAAAGAAATCTGGGTACCTCAAGGGGAGACTTTCTCAATCATTGGGATTCATTAGACTGGTCTCATAAACCAAGAAAGAACCATAAAATTTGATTTTGGTTGTGGGTAGGCAGGAAACCCAAGCCCAACCGGTGTTTGGGGAGATTTACAAAGACGCAATAGTAAAGTATTACTCTTTTTCTAAGAACATCAAGGTTAACTGACTCTAATGAAGCTGAGGCTGTAGCCTCGCTACCAGAACTTTGTCTTTTAAATCCAAGGTGGACATCAATAATCTTCAAATATTGCAAGGACAAAGAGACAATCTATTGAAAGGACAAAGAGACAATCGCCTATCCCATGGATATTTGGCTGATAGTTTTGATGAAATTCTTTGGCAATTGTATAAATATTCAAGTTAGCATTGTGCATACATGAAGAGAAGCAAAGTAATTCACAAGCTAAAGAGTGAACAAATAGGCAAGAGTTGTTTATGACACATTCCCCTTGATAGGCCAATATTTGCTATTTTTTTTTGTCTTGTTGGAGTTTTTTTTTTTTTGAGTAAATTAACTATTGTGTTAATAATTTAAGGAAGTACAAGGTATTAGTAGATACAAAAATAGGCATTCCCCAATCCTGGGTGCCTTATGCTGAAACCCCTAAGGGTTCAGGAAAGCAACACACCACTAAGATCACGAAAGAGGAGCGAGAACAGAATTGGCTTGAGTCCTCTATAAGAGGGGTTCAGGCTAGCTCCCTCCTTAGCTAGCGCAACTGCATCGGCGTTAGCCTCCCTCTGCGTGTCCCTAAGAAACTTGGAAGGAAGTACATAGGTGATCAATCTCGGCAAAATGGCATCTAATATCCACAGGATGGGGAAGAATCCAGATGCCCAGGAGAGAGTGTTTTGAGAGTCATCCTTGACCAATAACTAGGTTCCCCAATTTCAATCGAATGTTCTAAGACCCTCACGCGATGCCACGGCCTCTGCGTTGGCGAGTCCGACCCTCCACCGTATGAAGTTTTGTGCACATGCGCACCACGCACGCTCAACTCAACGCGCGAGATTCGCGCACAAATCATGCCGGTTTGTTGCTCACAATTATGGCGGCTTGTGCACCGTACGATTTTCCCCACGTTTCCCCAAAAACGTGTGCATGAAGTGCCACTTAAGTGCCCACCATACGAAGTTTCGTGCACACGCGCACCGCATGTGCTCAACTCTACGCAGGCAATTCACTCGCAAGCCATGCCAGTTTGTTGCGCGCAATTATGGCAGCTTGTGCACAGTTGTGCACCTTATAATTTACCCCACGTACTCCCAAATACATGCGCATGAAGTGCCACTTAAGTGCCGTCCGTACGAAGTTTTGTGCACACGTGCGAGCTCAACTCAACGAGCACGATTCGTGTGTAAACCGTGCCAGTTTGTTGCACACAATTGTGGCGGATTGTCCACACTTGTGCACCTACAATTTGCCCCATGTTCCCCCAAACACGTGCCCATGAAGTGCCACTTAAGTGCCCTCCGTACAAAGTTTCATGCACATGCACATCGCACGCACTCAACTCATCGCGCGCGATTCACGTGCAAACTGTGCCGGTTTGTTGCGCGCAATTATGGCGGCTTGTGTGCACTTGTGCACCGTACGATTTGCCCCACATTCCCCCAAACATGTGCCCATGAAATGCCACTTAAGTTCCCTCCGTATGAAGTTTCGTGCACACGTGCACCGCACGCGCTCAACTCAACGCGTACGATTTGTACGCAAACTGTGTCAGTTTGTTGCGCACAATTATGGTGGCTTGTGCGCACTTGTGCACCTTATGATTTTCCCCATGTTCCCCCAAACACTTGTGCACGAAGTGCCACTTAAGTGCCCTCTGTACGAAATTTTGTGCACATACGCACCGTGCGCGCTCAACTCAACGCGCACGATTCGAGCACAAATCATGCGCTAGGATTCACTTCACTTCGGCCGAAGAGGCCAAAGCCTTCGGATTTTAGAACGAGCAAAGTGAAGCCTTGTGTTGCTACTTCGGTCAGATTTGGGTATGCTTCAGGCCGATTCGGTCGAGGCTTCGGCCTAAGCAACGAAATATCTATATAAAAGTATTTTTTATTTTTAAAATTTTTATTTTTTCATTTTCTTTATATATAAATATCTAATTTAGCTATATTAAATTAAAAATAAAAAGTCCAAAGTCCTTGAATCGGCCGAAGCACCGAATTGCTTCATTTTTCTCACCAAACCAAAGAAGACTCCAAAGCGAATTTGACATCCTTGCTCTATTATATGAGGCATTCCTTCAAGTTTTGCCATATGATGGTCAGATTCTTTGGGCCCTAACTTAAAAGGTGAAGCTTTTATTTCATGTTTTTCCCCTCTTAATTGTAAGCTTGATTCAGGGGGGTGGATAGATTCTATTTTTTCACCTTTAATTGCCTAAAACTTCAACCTCCTCAAACTCAAAGGGAACCTTCAATCTTAAGTTAAAGAATGTTCAGTCTCAAAAGAACTGAGGGTATCAACCTTATTAAAAAAGAAATCTAAGCCATAATTCATTGTGTAACTAAATTTCAAAGTGATTTACTTAATAAAAAATTTCTCATTCGAACTGATTGCAAATCAACCAAAGATATTCTTGAGAAAGACGTAAAAAATCTTGTTGCAAAGCAAATTTTTGCCCGATGGCAAGGTATTCTTTCCTCGTTTGATTTTAATGTTGAACATATTAATGGTAAACATAACCATCTTCCTGACTTTTGGACTCGAGAATTTTTCTAGGGAGGGAAAGAGAAGCCAATATCAGCCAATGGATATAGTTCTCAGCCAAGGCAAGAGCTTGACACCATATAATAATCCGAAACCATTGATTAACATTGGAAACATCTAAATATATTTTTGAAAGCTATAAAAAATGCTGGATTAGTTGTTTCAGCAAAAAAGATAAACCTTTTTAAAACCAAAATAAGGTTGATTGGGTATAATATTTACCAAGGAAGGATTATTCCTATCAACAGGGCCATTGAATTTGCATCAAAATTCCTGGATATTATTAAAGACAAAACTGAATTACAAAGATTCCTTGCTTGTTTAAGTTATATATCTGACTTTTACAAAGACTTGGCTTTAGATGCTAAACCGTTATTTCAAAGGTTAAAAAAGAACCCTCCTGACTGAACAAATGAACATACAATGACTGTTAAAAAACTAAAATTAAAAGTTAAGGAATTACGTTGCTTAGCATTATCGGATCCCAAAGCTTTTAAAATTGTTGAAACTGACGCTTCTGAACTAGGATTAGGGGGAATACTTAAACAAAATTCCCAAAAGCATGAACAGTTAGTACGGTTTATTTCCAAGATCTGGAATCATGCTCAACAAAACTATTTCACTGTTAAAAAAAAATCTTAACCATAATTCATTGTGTAACTAAATTTCAAAGTGATTTACTTAATAAAAAAATTCTCATTAGAACTGATTGCAAATCAGCCAAAGATATTCTTGAGAAAGACGTAAAAAATCTCGTCGCAAAGCAAATTTTTGCCCGATGGCAAGATATTATTTCCTCGTTTGATTTTGATGTTGAGCATATTAATGGTAAACATAACCATCTTTCTGACTTTTTGACTTGAGAATTTTTACAGGGAGGGAAAGAGAAGCCAACATCAGCCAATGGATATAGTTCTCAGCCAAGGCACGAGCTTGGCCCCATATAATAATCCAGGAAAAAGTCTAGCCTCATATAGTTCTAGCTAGAGAAAAAGCCTAGCTTCTCAATCTACTCCAATCCCCTATAAGCACAAATAATCAAAGTGCAAATAGAATGTCGTTCCTTGAAACAACATATATACCGCTGATAATTATTGAAAATGATCACAGGGAAAAAGACCCTGTTGAAATAGCAGCTATATACTTACGCAATCACCTTCATCCCAGTATAGGAGACAATTGCAGAGAATGGTATGAAACCATATTATAGAAATAATGACTCTGAAATAGCATACTCAAAATTTCAAATCCATAAAATCATCTCTTATAGAGATTGGGGATGAAATCCTTTAAAATCAATGATGTTGAATACTAAAGGATTTAAAAATAAATCCTACCAATATTTTGAATATATAAATGCATGGGATGAAGTTTTTTCCTACCAAAATACAAAAACCACTCATAGTTGGTACGTATAGTTTAAAAGAACTGAATCAATAGAGTTTCCTAACTGGTTTAAAAATTGGTTTACGTTATGGGGATCATGCAGCCAGATACTTCCCAAAAAATTACAGATTTCACAAAGAAAATTATCTGATTATAATGAAAATAGTCTAAAACAAGACTATCATTTCTATTTTATGACCTTATATCAGGTCCCTTAGATTTTAAAATGGGCATATCAACTCTCTGAGGACGACATGGATCGATGGGATTATATCACGGAATTACGCTGACATATATCAATAAAATGGTGGGATAGTTACAAGAATGATTCCCTGGACTCAGAAAATATTCACATGAAAATAATACCTTCTTCCTCACCAAATTCTAATATGGGATTTTTTGAATATATTACATTAATGCAACATAAAAACCCGACACTATCAAAAGCTGAGCTTAAAAAGAAGATGCTATTAGCCCTGGAAGAAAACGAAGACAAAATATCTACTCCAACAAAAGACGAAGAAACAGAAGATTATAGCTTGTTAAATGGTGATGACTTTGCAGAGATTACATTCCTTCCAATGAATAGCTGGACTTCCCCATCTGTTCATCGAAAATGTTAAGACAAGGATTAAAAATAAGCGTGGAGGAATTATTCCCCTCTATACCCTTGGAGAACACTCAGCAAAAATCTATGCTGAAGGTCTTGCGTTATGCACAGACCTAAAACTAAGAAGACAATTAGAAAAGTAAAGAATGAGTAGGAAAAAGGAATTATGAGATTTTTGTGAACAATTTGGGTATAACACTTTGCCTACTTCTAATCCTACCCACAAACAAAAATATAAAGACTTATGTAAAACGAAGTCTAAATTTCAAGAGGAAAGAAAAACACTTTTCCTAAAATTTTTTTACAAGACCATTCTTTTAAACAAAGGGGAAAAAGAAAAAAACCAGTTTGCTACAATTGCAGAAAAGTAGGACATTATAAAAATATATGCAGAATAAAAAAGAAAATTAATGTACTCGAAATAGATTTAGATATTAAAAAACAATTATTTGACGTCTTTTTAATAAAGAGAGATGAATTTGATGAGTCTTCTAACTCTGATAGTGAAATACTTATTGGGCAAATAAATGATGAAGATTTGATCTTTACAAGCTCGAAATCTTATTCAGAATCTAAGGATATGCTTGATAATGACTGCCAGTGTAATTTTTTAAAGGCTACTATTGATATGAATGGTTTAAACTTAAACACACTAACAAAAGAAGAAAATTTAATCATAGACTTAATTGATAAAATAAGTGACCTAGAGGCTAAAAAAGAAGCCTTGATGCAATATATAAATATTGCCAATGTACCTTTTAATTCCACTACTCCTAAACGATCTCTCATCCCTACTAGGTAAGACTATAGTTTTATTGATATTCTAAAAAGAGTCCAAAACAAAACACAAACAGAGAGGGAACCTTTGATCCCTGAGTTCAAGAGTGAAATAACAAAGTACGCAATGAACTTATAACTCTAAAGACTAGAGTTCAAATATTACAAATAGCAAATACCTCTTTTGAAAATAAAGATAAGCATAATGAGAATACTAAAGAAGAATTCAATAACCTGAGAACTGATTATGACCATAATCTTCTACCTCTTGAAGCCGAAGATACTTTGCCTAAAGTTCTAGAAAATGATATTCCTAACATTTCAACTAAATGTAATATGTTAGAAACTGTGAATATGTGAATCTGTTAGACAAAGTCATAATACAGAGGGGTTCACCATCGTTAAAATAGTTATCCAAAAAGAATATACCTTCCAAACCACTGCTCCTATAGATTCAGGGGTAGATTTGAATTATATAAATGAAGGCCTAGTTCCAACAAAATACTTTAGCAAAACAACACATGTCTTAAACACCACTGACGGAAGCAAGATGTTGATAAACTATAAACTGTCTGATGCTACGGTCTGTAATAACGGTGCATGCTTTAAGTTTTTATTTATTTATGGTTAAAGGTTTAAGCCAGCCGGTTATTCTTGGAACTCCTTTCCTAACTATAAAAATTGATAACACTAGAATAAAAGTTGATATTGAGGGACATGAGGTAAAATTTGATTTTATAGATAAACCCAGAGTCCATGAGATTAATAATATTAAAAGTAAAATATCCACAAAGGAAAAATTCCTTTTTCATTTAAAAGAAGAAGTCAAATATAAGATCATTGTTGAAAAGCTTATGTCATCTCAGATGCAAAGTAAAATGAACAATTTTAAAATAATTTTGGAAGAAGAAATATGTGTTGATATTCCTAACGCTTTTTGGAGTAGGAAACAACATATTGTTGAGCTTCCTTATGAACCAGATTTTAATGAACAAAAAATTCCTACCAAAGCTAGACCTATTCAAATGAATAGTAGGCTCCTGGAAATTTGTAAAACTGAGATACAAGAATTACTTGATAAGTAACTTCTCAGAAAAAGTTCCTCACCATAGAGTTGTGCAGCTTTCTATGTTGAAAAAGCTTCAGAAATCGAAAGGGGAGCTCGTCGACTGGTTATAAATTACAAACCTTTAAACAAAGCGTTGAGATGGATTCGATATCCCATACCAAATAAAAGAGATCTCTTAGATAGATTGATCAATGCCTGTTTTTTCTCAAAATTTGATTTAAAATTAGGATATTGGCAGATTCCGATAATAGAAAAAGATAGAGAAAAAATGACTTTCAATGTTCCTTTCGGGTATTATGAATGGAATGTGATGCCTTTTGGTTTGAAAAATGCCCCTTTTGAATTCCAAAATATCATGAACAACATTTTTAATCCCTATACTAAATTTATGATTGTTTATATTGATGACATACTTGTTTAAGGGTTTCACTACTATTTGGACAAGACCTATATAAAGATCGTTGTAATATTTCTTTTGATGCTCGTCAACCATTCTAGTTGATAAAATTTGAAAACCATCTTGATTTTCCATTACAGAAATAGTCTTTTCAATAGTTTTAATTGAAAAACTACTTCGAAAATCAAAAATCCCTTTTTTATAAACATCAGTTGTGGGAACTTTTGGGATATTCTAATTTTGAATTTGTTTATCAATATTATCAATAATCATTTCTTCCTAATTATTAACTCGGAGAGTATTACTACTGGAACTGGAAGCGGTTCTATTCGATAATGTCCTAAATAAATTTGCCAGTTAAATCTTGGTATTACTCAGAGTCAACTGGAAACTGTCCTTACACCTTGCTACTCTTCCGGCTAATGGTGGTCTTTAGGTCACATCGAATTTAGAGATTTTGACAAGATTTAAATGATCAAGAATGTTCAGTTCACCATTGCATATATGAATTTTTCTTTCCAATGATCGCTTTTACTATCCTCTCTAGATAATAATTTGGAGTAAAAAACGTCTTTATACTATTTAAAGTGTGAGAGGGTTGGACAACGTAAATTTGACAGTAAGTCTTTAGACCTAGCAGATAAAAGAGTCGTAGTTTCTACAAAATGAAGCGTAATAGTGTAGATTAGAGTATTAACTGCGTCTCCCTTGTCTACAATGGTTTCTTGCACCCGACCAGGTTCAATTTCAGTTTTAACAACCCATTACTTAGTCGCATACAAAATTTGATCTTTAGCTTCTTCATTCATATGGAAATCCCACCAACTTCTAAGCTATCCTGTAAAACCACATATAATGGCTTTGGCAATTTCATGATCTTTATTTGTGCTTGCTTTACAAGCGGTGGTATACATCGTCATATATTTCAAGGTCAAGAATTTGGTTTTCGACATGCCGTATATATTCTAATTTACAATAGACCTCTCTGAATATGACACAAAGCTAGTTATAAGGTCGTCTTCTATTTAGAGATCTACCAGAGTAGGTCTAGGATAATACATCCTAGTTGGGGCTACAGGCCTAGTTTTTCTCCCATAATCTATTCGATTAACCTCTAAGCTTTTGGGTTTAAAAGCCTTTTCTATCTCAGATATCTTTTGGTTTGAAAAACTATCATCTTTCTGAAGAACTTTCACCTCCCCAATTGTTTTCCCCTTTCCATCTATGTTTAATTTTTCAAGTCTTTTGACCAGCTCATTCACTAATTCTTTATGGCCCTCTTTTTTATTAATTCCTTGTAGGCTAAATTTTCCTACTGCTATACTTGGTGGTGGTTTAAATAAGACAGTTCCTTTCTCTTTTTCCTCCTTTTTCTCTTGAGATCTTATTTTATTTAGTACATTTTCTATTCTGCTGGTTCGCTTTCCTATAGTTTGTAGAGATTTGTGTAGTTATTTTGTTCTATTATATGAGGTATTCCTTCGAGTTTGGCCATATGATTGTCAGATTCTTTGGGCCCTAACTTAAAAAGTGAAGCTTTTATTTCATGTGTTTCCCCTCTTAATTGTAAGCATGATGCAGGGGGTGGATAGATTCTATTTTTTCACTTTTAATTGTATGGAACGTTTGAAAGGTATTTTGAACTGTATTTATTTTAAATTTTTGATACCTAAACCCTCTTTTTTTAGAATATATCTGAGCCATTTAAAGAATTTGGCATTTGTTTTGTGCTGTAACATAAATTTATTAAAATTTATATGAAAAACATTTTTCAATTTTTTTTCAAACTTCTGAAAAAACCATTATCTTATTTGTTTGTTTTCTTCTGAGAGAAAATATTTTTGGATCTACTCTTTATCGATCATAAATTCATCGGACTTTTGGATGGTGAGAATTTCGAAATCGAATTCAGAAAGGGTTGGTTCTTCATGTTTAGTTTGAGAAGAACTAGGGGTATCAACCTTATAAATGGGGTATTGGATCTGGTTTGAAGCTTTTCTTAATCCTTCAGTAACTATCATCTCATTATGACCTTTTTCATAATTAGTTTGAGGAATAGAGGAGGTTGAAGTTCTAGGTGGAACTCTGGGATGTATATTAGAAATACTCAGCCTAGTTCTCCTAGATGATGGGAACTGTATTTCTATTTCTCCATCAGAATATTAAACTATTTGTTCAGGTTCTCTATTTTCAGGGATCTTAGTCTGGGTTTCAGACTAGAGTGACCATTTTTCAGGTAATTTTACTTGCTTCCAAGATACAGACCTAGGTATTACTAGATTGGATTTGTCCATATTAGTTTGAAAGAAAATAATTTGTCATTTAGTATCCATTTGCCTAGCATTAGGGCAATGAGTGTTCATAACCTTATAACAGATCCTGGATCCATATCAAAACCGTGAGTTTTAAGGTTAAGAGTTAAAACTTTTAACAGATTGGGATCCGATAAAGCCACTGAGAAATTTGGAAAGCTGTTGAAGTATATAGCTCCATTACATAGAGTAGATTCTATGATTCTTAACAAAAAATCGGTAAATCGTCTATGTCTATTATCTCTTAAACAAAGTAGTACATAATTGTTTAATCCTGTTCTTGTTAAGGGTTTCCCTGCTATTTGGAAGAGACCTATATGAAATAGTTGTAATCTTTTTTTTTATGCTCGTCAACCATTCTAGTTGATAAAAGTTGAAAACTATCTTGAGTTTCCATTACAGAAATAGTATTTTCAATAGTTTTAAATGAAAAACTACTTCGAAAATCAAAAGTCCCTTTTTTATAGACATCAGTTGTGGGAACTTTTGAGATATTCCAATTTTGAATTTGTTACTCAATATTCTTGATAATCACTTCTTCCCTATTATTAACTCAGAGAGTATTACTACTGGAACTAGAAGTGCTTCTATTCGATAATGTCTTGAATAAATTTACCATTTAAATCTTGGTATTACCTGGAGTCAACTGGAAACAGTCCCTACACCTTGCTGCTCTCCTGGCTAATGGTGGTCTTTGGGTCACATCGACTTTAGAGATTTTGACAATATTTAAATGGGCAAGAATGTTTAATTCACCACTGAATATAACTTGGCTTTGATACTATAAGTAGCGGAAGAGACAAAAGGAAGAGTAAGAGCCATTAGGGAGAGTGAGTCAATAGTCAATAATCAATAACAATATAGTAATAACAGAAAAATAAAATGGAAGAAGTAACTAAATAGAAGAAATGATTAAGACACATATATTTAACACAAGGTTATAACATTTATAAAACAAAGCTGTAACACTTACATGATAGCCTTGAAGAAATGAATGATATACCAACAGAGTGGTTCCTCTTCTTCAAAAGACTCAAACAACTTAAGCAAAGCTTACACTCAGTCAAAAAGCAACCACTTAGAACTTAAAGCAAACACTTAGAACCTCCAAAGATGACCCCTCTCCCCTTCAGTCTGGCCTCCTTATATAGAGGAGAAGGGGTCGGACTTCAAATGGTTTCAAATCCGCACCAACACACAGAAAGTAAGATGCTAAAAACAAGAAGAAAATAGAATGCTAAAAGAAAAAGATGTTAAGTATTGATGTTGAGCATATTAATGGTAAACATAACCATCTTCTTGACTTTTTGACTTGAGAATTTTTACAGGGAGGGAAAGAGAAGCCAACATCAACCAATGGATATAGTTCTCAGCCAAGGCAAGAGCTTGGCCCCATATAATAATCCAAGAAAAAGCCTGGCCTCACGTAGTTCTAGCTCGAGAAAAAGCCCAGCTTCCTAATCTACTCCAAAAACTTTAATACGAAAGCAAGTTCAAGAGATTGATCTTTCTCCCCAATCCCCTATAAGCACAAATAATCAAAGTGCAAACGAAAACCCCGTTCCTTGAAACAACATATATACCACTGATAATTATTGAAAATGATCACAAGGAAAAAGACCTTGTTGAAATAGCAGCTATATACTTACGCAATCACCTTCATCCCAATAAAGGAGACAATTGCAGAGAATGGTATGCGACCATACTGATGGAAATAGGGTCGGTGTCTATAGTACACCATTATAAAAATAATGACTTTGAATAAGCAAAGATTACACTCAGTCAATAAGCAAACACTCAGAACTTCAAGCAAACACTTAGAACCTCCGAAGATGATCCCTCTCCCCTTCGGTCTAGCCTCCTTTTATAGAGGAGGAGGGGTCGGACTTCAAATGGTTTCAAATCCGCACCGACACACAGAAAGTAAGATGCTAAAAAAAAAAAAAATTCTAGTCAGAAAAAGTAAAGAAATAGTAAAAGTAATATTCTTCTACAGTGACCAATCTGTCGGTGGCAATAATGCTCATGTTTACTGTAGCAACAGTGACTAACTTGTTGGTGCTCTTTACTGTAGATTTAGGGACATGTGTCCTAAATGCATTTGGAGTCATTGTCCCTTGCTCTTAATTCATTGGGAAGAATGTAATGGAGAGAATGTAATCCATGCACAGTCATCACCACTTAACGGGCTATAATCTTCTGTTTCTTCGTTGTTTGCTGAAGTAGATATTTTGTCTTCATTTTCTTCCAGGACTAATAGCTTTTTAAGCTCAACTTTGATAGTGTAGGGTTTTTATGTTGCATTAATGTAATGTATTCAGAAAAACCCATATTAGAACTTGGTGAGGAAGAAGGTATTATTTTCATGAGAATATTTTCTGGGTCCAGGGAATCATTCTTGTAACTATCCCACCATTTTCTTGATATCTGTCGGCATAATTTTGGGATATAATCCCATCGATCCATGTCATCCTCAGAGAGTTGATATGGCCATTTTAAAATCCAGGAGGCTTGATATAAGGCCATAAAATAGAGATGATAGTCTTTTTTTAAACTAATTTTATTTTAATCCGAGAATTTTCTCTGTGAAATCTATAATTTTTGGGGAAGTATTTGATTGCATGATCTCCATTTATAGGAGTCAACTTTTAAACCAGTTAGGAAACTCTATTGATTCAGTTCTTTTAAACTATATGTACCAACTATGTGTGGTTTTTGTATTTTGGTAGGAAAAAACCTCATCCCATGCCTTTATATATTCAAAATAATGGTAGGATTTATTTTTAAATCCTTTAGTATTCAACATCCTTGGTTTTAAAGGATTTAATTCCCAGTCTCTATAAGAGATGATTTTATGGATTTGAAATTTCGAGTATGCTAATTTGCCATGCCTTTCCATAGTAGGGATGAGAGATGGTTTAGGAGTCCATGCTTATTTATCAATAATAAATTCATCGGACTTTTGGATGGTGAGAAATGGACCTTTGATTTCATCGTCATATGTTTCAAACGTCAAGAATTTGGTAACTATCCTCTCATTACAGGGAGGGAAAGAGAAGCCAACTTCAGCCAATGGATAAGTGTATTTAAGTTTAACCCATTCATATCAATAGTAGCCTTTAAAAAATTACACTAGCAGTTATTATCAAGCATATCCTCAGATTCTGAATCAGAGTCCGAGCTTGCAAAGATCCATGTCGTCCTCAGAGAGTTGATATGCCCATTTTAAAATCCAGGGGACCTAATATAAGGCTATAAAATAGAGTTAATAGTCTTTTTTTAGACTATTTTAATTATAATCAGAGAATTTTCTCTGAAATCTGTAATTTTTTGAGAAGTATCTGGCTGCATGATCCCCACAACAGGAACCAACTTTTAAACCAGTTAGGGAACTCTATTGATTCAGTTCTTTTAAACTATACATACCAGCTATGCATAGTTTTTGTATTTTAGTAGGAAAAAACCTCATCTCATGCCTTTATATATTCAAAATAATGGTAGGATTTATTTTTAAATCCTTTAGTATTCAACATCCTTGGTTTTAAACAATTTAATTCCCAGTCTCTATAAGAGATGATTTTATGGATTTGAAATTTCGAGTATGTTATTTCAGAGTCAGTATTTCTATAATGGTTTAATATAGACACCAACCCTGTTTCCATCAGTATGGTTTCATACCATTGTCTGCTATTGTCTCCCATATTAGGATGAGGGTGATTGCATAAGTATATAGCTGCTATTTCAACTGGGTCTTTTTCCCTGTGATCATTTTCAATAATTATCAGCGGTATATATGTTGTTTCAAGGAACGAGGTTCTATTTGCACTTTGATTATTTGTGCTTATAGGGGATTGGGGAGAAAGATCAATCTCCTGAACTTGCTTTTGTATTAAAGCTTTTGGGGAGGATTGGGATTTTCCCGAGCTAGAATTATATGAGGCCAGACTTTTTCCTGGATTATTTTATGGGGCCAAGCTCTTGCCTTGGCTGAGAACTATATCCATTGGCTGATGTTGGCTTCTCTTTCCCTCCCTATAAAATTTCTCGAGTCAAAAGTCAGGAAGATGGTTATATTTACCATTAATATGCTCAACATCACAATCAAACGAGGAAAGAATACCTTGCCGTCGTACAAAAATTTACTTTGCGACAAGATTTTTTACGTCTTTCTCAAGAATATGTTTGGTTGATTTGCAATCAGATCGAATGAGAAATTTTTTATTAAGTAAATCACTTTGAAATTTAGTTACACAATGAATTATGGCTAAGATTTCTTTTTTATGAGTGGAATAGTTTTGTTCAGCAAGATTCCAGGTTTTAGAAGTAAACTGTACAAACTGTTCATACTTTTGGGATTTTTGTTTAAGTATTCCCCTAATCCTAGGTTAGAAGCATCAGTTTCAATAATTTTAATGGCTGTGGGATCCGATAATGCTAAGCATGGTAATTCCTTAGCTTTTAATTTTAGTTTTTGAACAACCATTGTATGTTCATTTGTCCACTCAGGAGGGTTCTTTTTTAACCTTTGAAATAACGATTTAACTTCTAAAGCCAAGTCTTTGTAAAAGTCTGATATATAATTTAAACAACCAAAGAATCTTTGTAATTCAGTTTTGTCTTTAATAATATCCGAGAATTTTGATGCAAATTCAATTACCCTGTAGATAGGAATAATCCTTCCTTGGTAAATATTATGCTCAAGAAACCTTATTTTGGTTTTAAAAAGGTTAATCTTTTTTGTTGAAACAACTAGTCCAACATTTTTTATAGCTTTTAGAAATATATTTAGATATTTCCAATGTTGATCAATGGGTTCTGAATAAAGGAGTACGTCATCAATGCAAACAATCATAAATTTAATATACGGATTAAAAATGTTGTTCATCATATTTAGGAATTCAGAAGGGGCATTTTTCAAACCAAAAGATTTGACATTCCATTCATAATGCCCAAAAGGAACATTGAAAGCCGTTTTGTATCTATCTGTTTCTATTATCTGAATATTCTAATATCCTGGTTTTAAATCCAAATTTGAGAAAATACATGCATTGATCAATCTATTTAAAAGATCTCTTTTATTTGGTACAGGATGTCGAATCCATCTCAGCGCTATTTTTAAAGGTTTGTAATTTATAACCATTTGAGGAGCTCCCCTTTCGAGTTCGGAAGCTTTTTCAATATAGAAAGCTGCACAACTCCATGATGAGGAACTTTTTCTGACAAGTTTCTTATCAAGTAATTCTTGTATTTCAGGTTTACAAATTTCCAGGAGCCTACTATTAATTTGAATAGGTCTAGGTTTAGTAGGAATTTTTTATTCATTAAAATCTGGTTCATAAGGAAGCTCAAAAGCTCAACAATATGTTGTTTCTTACTCTAAAAAGCGTTAGGAATATCAACACATATTTTTTTTTCCAGCATTTTTTTAAAATTGCTGATTTTACTTTGCATCTGAGATGACATAAGCTTTTCATCAATTGTCTTATATTTGACTTCTTCTTTTAAATGAAGAAGGAGTTTTTCGTTTGTGGATATTTTATTTTTAATATTAGTAATCTCATGGACTCTGGGTTTATTTATAAAATCAAAATTTACCTCACGTCCTTCAATATCAGCTTTTATTTTAGTGTTATCAATTTTTATAGGATAAGGCATATTTAGGAAAGGAGTTCCAATAATAACCGGTTGGCGTAAACCTTTAACCATGATAAATGGAAATTTAAAGTAAGCACCGTTATTACAGATCACAACATCAGACAATTTATAGTTTATCAACATCTTGCTTCCGTTAGCGATGTTTAAGACCTATGTTATTTTGCTAAAGTATTTTATTGGAACTAGGCCTTCATTTATACAATTTAAATTTGCCCTTGAATCTATGAGAGTAGTGATTTGGAAGGTATGTTCTTTTTGGACAACTATTTTAACAATGGTGAACCATCTATGTGTAATGACTTTGTCTAATAGATTCACATATTCACAGCAGTGGTTAGGAATCACCATGCACAGCCAGGTAGTAACAGTGCTGTGGCCCCTGAACAACACTGGACATTGTTGCTCGCAGCAGAGGCGTGAGCAATGAACTGCAAACGGCGTTGGCCATCGCCGTCGGTGACACGGGATGGCTGCAACAACCCTTCGCCGGTGGTGATAGGCATCGCTATTTGCCATAGATGCAGAGCGCAACAAATAAGCCTACGCACGACGGTAAGCATCGTCGTGACCCTTCGCGAGTAGCGATAGACATTGCCGTCTGTGATAGTCTCGGGGCACAGGTGAGTTCCCCATGAGCGGCGATGAACATCATCGTCTACGATAAATGCAGGGCGCAAAAGAGGGGCCTACGCACGGTGGTCAACATCACCATGACCCTTTACAGGAGGCGATAGTCATCTGCATCTACGATAGGCATGGGTCATAAGAGAAGTCTACGGGAGACGATAGTCATCGCTGCGCCCCTTCGTGGGCAGCGATAGGTATCACTGTCTGCAATAGGTGCGAGGTGCAAGAGATTGGCCTGTGCACGACAGTAAGCATCGCCGTCTGCGATAGTGCAGGATGTGGAAGACACCTGCGGACGACGGTGAGCAGTGCCGTTTGCAACCCGTGGGATGAAAGAGAAATAGTCTGTGGTCGGAGATGCACATTGCCGCTTGTGACACCCATTTTGAAATTGAAACAAGAGCCCGACCTGCTGCTTGAGCGTGGCCCAACTCACCATGTGCTCCTTCAGACGGCACTACGCACAACAATGACTAACGTTGTGCATGGACTATGTTAAGGGAAAGAGAAGAAAGAAGGAGGCATGCACGACACTGCCCTCGCCGTGTATGGCCTTTGAGGAAGACTTAGCAGATAAGAAGTAGATAGACAAAGAAGAGGAAAGAGATGAAGAGAGAAGAAAAGAGAAAAGGAAAACTGACGAGAGAGAAGGGAAGTGAGAGAAAATACCTTGAAGATAGGAGGGGTACCGCTCTAAAATTTCTCTCTCCTTTCTCTCTCCAAAGAAGAAACGTGACCAACTCTTGCTCTTAAAGGAAAAGAGTTTTCTTATTAATCGAAAGAGAGAGTCCTTTTACAATGAGAGGTAGTGTATATTTATAGACTAGAGCTAAAACATGGGTAGATTACCCAAAACTAACCTTAATTGATGATAATTACATCTTTTTGAATTAAATAAAATAAGAAAATAGGGTGCAAAATGACTGATTTGCCCCTGCCTTACAATTGGAAAAATTCCAAAACAGTCTCTACTGAGAAGACGTTCTTGAGTCTTCCCGGACGATCCATTGACGATACGGCGTTCGAATGAACAAAAGATGATTGCCATCGTGTAGGGCTCGATGGTACGATCATTTTGATATCAATTTTAAGCCATGAATCGCACATTAAAGGCATGATCACATAACTTAAAATTTGAATAGATATTGAAAACTTTTGATCGATAGTGCATCTTTATCTTGATGTTTTTCTTCAATTTCTTCGCTGTATTGCACTGAGCATGTCACCATGATCGCGTTGCAACAAACGGGACGCGATTTGGTGCCCGAACTAAGTTTTGGCAACCTTAGACTTTGGCTGGAATTTGGGATTCCAACTGCTGGAATTTGCAGTGACTTCAACTTGCTCTTGTGAGAAATCAAATTGTTCAACATGCGCGGGGTTCGGACCAGTGATAGCTATGGACCTTACGCACGTGATGCACTTGGTATCGCATCGATCGGGCTCGCGGGCGTTGTGATTTGGCCGCTTGAGTGAGTGGATGTCTTGCTGATTTTCTGCAACGTGTAGCTTCGAATCACAAGCTTCTCTCTAGCTTTTCTGCCGGCTCAGTCATCGTCAGTGGATGTACCACATATCAAAAAGCTCGTTTCGACGAGACGAACACGCTCCAACAAGTTCGAGTGCGATTCGATCTCAAACTAGGGAGATATGGGGGTTGCAAGTCACTATTCGTGACTGTCCCTTTCATAGAGATTACTTGCAGGGTGGCTACACGGGAATAGTGTGCGACTCCTCATGGTTTGGTCTTTTACCCATAACTTCTTCTTGGAGTGTTTGTTTAAGCTGAAATTTGACCCTTGGGGGTTTTCAACCGTGCCGGATCCAATAGCAGTAGTCTCATGGCTATTTAATTCTCCGAAGGTAGGGTTCTAGTTATAGAGGTCCGTTTCAGGGTGGGAGAGGCTGATTCTGTCGAAAAGATTTCTCAATCTACGCTGCCATAGACATATCGGAATGCGACAAAACTTAGCAGGAGGCTTTTAAGAGTCTTTATGAAGATCTTGGCCATTTCTAAGGCTATTTTAAGATTGTCAAAATTTCTACTGTTCGTCAGGCTTTAATGACAGGCTTCTCCCTTTTATTCCGCATCGGGGACCCATGGTGCTGAAAAATGTCTTCAAACAACATGCCCCATCGAATGTTGTCCTTCAAGAAAAGAGAAAATGACAACATTTGAAAAATTTCCTCTGGCTTTATTTCTTTTTTCTTCCTAGCCACAGGACCACGTGAACGCAGAGGAGAAATCCACGCAATGCTGCAACTAGGATGCTCAAACGTTTAGACGTATTTGTCGTAGATCCATCTATAGAGACATTGGGGGAGAAAAGGCTTTGAGGGATCTTGTCGTGGTCCTCACCCTCACAGGACCGTAGGGATTAGTTTTTAATGTTTTCACCCTATTAGACGAGTTTACGACATTGAGAGATTGGTATTTACAGTCCTCACCCTATAGAACGGTACCCTTGGGGGTTATTTGTGTTTTTGAGGGATCTTTCGGTTATCATCCTCACCTTGGGGACTCTTTTTGATTTTGGAGGGATCTTTTGGTCATCGTCCTCACCCTCAAGGACTCTTTTTGTTTTTAGAGAGATCTTTCAGTCATCGTCCTCACCCTCACCCTCACCCATAAGGACTCTTTTTGTTTTTGGAGGGATCTTTCGGTCATCGTCCTCACCCTAGGTACTCTGTTTTGTTTTTAAAGATCTATTGTTCATTGCCCCCACCCTAGGGACTCTTTTTTATTTTGAGGGGTCTATTGTTCATTGCCCCCACCCTTAGAGACTCTTTTTGATTTTGAGGGGTCTATTGTTCATCGCCCCCATCCTCATGGACTCTTTTTGATTTGAGGGGTCTATTGTTCTTCGCCCCCACCCTCAGGGACTTTTTTGATTTTGGTGTTGAAGTTTGGGAGATCTTGTGAGGCTCTCACTCCCGGGTGAGCCATCTTGATTGGACAACTGAGGACTTTGTGGTGTCCTCGTTAGCCAGAATTACGCCTATTTGGCAATTGGGTGCCGACTGAGGCTGTGATGCTACGTGAACCTGCTTTATTGGTCCAAGCGCCCTTTGCGGGTTATCACTTGGACTAGGGAAGTGGTGCCGCAAAGATGGTTTTCACCAACCTCCTTTATTTTTGGGCTCTTTTACCCGTGACCTTGCGGCCATGTCGACCCTTTTCATCTGTTTTTGCTCATGGTGCCCTTTTAGGTTTTCACTGTGCCAAGGTTTTATTTTTTGGACATTTTTTCTCATGATTTCGTGACCGTACCCTTCCACTTTATCGTTTTTTTTGACATTTTTACCCATGAAGCCCTCGTGGGTTTTCGTAATATCCATCTTTTTGTGAAGGTGCATTTAAGGTCATACCTTTGGGACCTGTGCGAAGCCTTTTAACATCATGCGGCTAGGACATGCACTATAGTTCAAGGTCATACAGCTGGACCATGGTGGCGATGGATGACAACCTTTGGAGGCCATGGAGTGAGAATGGTGGTGATTATACTCACTTTGGGGAAATGGGAGGTGGATAGTGGTGACCCACTAGCTGATGGCGAATATGGATGGTGGAATGGTTCGCCATTTCGTAAGCATGGGTGAAAGTCACTGAGGAATGATGGATGATGGTAATGAAGTGAATGGACTCACTAGGGAAGTAATGGAGGTGGTATGCACACACAAATAGGTCGGTTGAGAAAGGCGTGCGTGATATGTGGGGCCAAGTTTAAGGTCATACCTCTTGGCCTTGGGCAAAGCAGTTTAACGTCATGTAGCCTGGACATGACTATCGTTTAGGTTCATATAGCTAGACCTTGACTACACAATTTAAAGTCATGTAGCTAAGACCATGCAACTAGACCTCTGCTATAGTTTTAGGTCATATAGTTTGGACCATGCAGTTTAGGGTCGTGCACCTAGACCTCCGCTACATTTTAAGGTCTTATAGTTTGGACCATGCAGTTTAGGGTTATGCACCTAGACCTCCACTATAGTTTTAGGTCATATAGTTTGGACCATGGCTATGTTGTTTAAAGTCACACTGCTAAGACCGTGTCGTTTAAGGTCGTGCAACTAGACCCCCGCTACATTTTAAGGTCATATAGTTTGGACCATGCAGTTTAGGGTCGTGCACCTAGACCGTTTAGGTGGGTCACCATGTAAGTAAAGTTCCGTGGGGTATAGAGATAGTGGTTCAGTGAGAAGCAGACCCACTGGGGATTAATGGGGTAAATATGACTCCACGGGGATAATGAGCAATGATATGCATGTAACTCCACTGGGGGTGGTAGGCCAGAGCACAGATGCAACCCCACTGGGGATTGAAGAGATAAGAATGACCCTAACTCCACTAGGGACAATGGGTTACGATACGAGTGTGACTCCTACTAGGGATGAGGGACAATGTCCTGCATGTAGACCCACTGGGAATGACAGTCTAGAGTACGGGTGTAACCTACTGAGGAAAGTGGTAGAATACACCCAGCGGAGAGGTGCGTCCATTTCACAGTCATGTGCATGGACAATTTGTCACGCCATTTAACATCTTGCTACAGGGACATGTGTTACAATTTTAAGGTCTTATAGCTCGGACCATGGCTATGCAGTTTAAAGTCATGCGGTTAGGACTATGCAGTTTAAGGTCATGCAACTAGACCTCCGCTATAGTTTAAGGTCATATAGTTTTGACCATGCAGTTTAGGGTTGTGCACTTAGACCATCGTTATATTTCAAGGTCATATAGTTTGGACCATGCAGTTTAGGGTCGTATAGGTTAGGGTCATATATTTTGGATCATGCAGTTTAGGGTCATGCACCTAGACCATTGCTATAGTTTAGGGTCTTATAGTTTGGACCATGCAGTTTAGGGTCGTGTATCAAAACCATTTAGGTGGCAAGGGAATGCGACTCCATGGGGAACATATCCGTAACTGAAGACTTTACTCCTTGAGGATATGATGACTGTAGTGCAAGGATAGGTTCCCTGGGGATGTAGAATGGTGGTCATGCACACGGCGCTGCGTTAGGCCTTGATAATGCATATGGTGTTAGACCTTTGGATGAAGTGCGCGGCGTTGGGCTTGAGGGACGCACGACATTGAGCTTGGGAAGAGCGATGCACAACGATAAGTTAGATGAAGCGCATGCGACATTAGGCCTCTAGTGAAGTGCACGGTGACAGCCTCTTTTGAAGCCCATGATGATAGCTCCTTGTGAAGCGCACAGTGATAGCTTCTTGTGAAGTGCATGATGATAGCTTCTTGTGAAGCGCACGACGATAGCTTCCTGTGAAGCGTGCAACGACTACTTGTGAAGCGCACTGTGAAGCGCACGACGATAGCTTCTTGTGAAGCGCACGGCGATAGCTTCTTTTGAAGCACACGATGATAGCTTCTTGTGAAGCGCACGGTGATAGCTTCTTGTGAAGCGCACGGCGATAGCTTCTTGTGAAGCACACGACGATAATCATGAGTAAGGCGGCGCTCTTAAAGAAGCGTGCGGCATTTAAGGCATAGCGATAGTAACAGACGGTAGCAGGTTCATGAGGCACAAGCGGTAGGGACTCGCATTCGGGCCTCGGGCTTGACTCGCCCCGGTTTGGACTTATCACGATCTGAAGACGAGGACTGGAGCGTCATTTTGAGCTTGTGGGGGGCACTTTGCGTAACCTTTGTCTATAAAAGGAGGTACAACCCCATTTTACTGTTTCACCGAAGATGAAACAGTGGAGAGGAGAGTTAGAGCGAGAGAGAACTCATGACAAGAACTTTCTACCAAAACCCACAGTGTATAGGACCTGCGAATCGAGCTTCAGCAAGCTTTGAGGACATTCGCAGAGTGCTTACAAAGGTCTTCAGAGAGTGCCGGGACTTCTGACGAGGGTAGCAGGGGCTTCATAGGGATTCACCAAGGCTTTTCTGGTGAAGCAGATAAGTCTGGTGAAACTACGAGGGTTGCAGTGGTATTCTGTCGAAGTTTCAGGGCTTTTGTGGGAGTAGAAGCGGACAACCAGGGGTTACCGGCTACTTCCAAGAGCCCTTAGTGATTTTCTGGTAGTTATGTGGTTACCGGCAGGATACAGAGGCCTCGAGGACACCAGGGAGGTGAGAGAGGAGAAGTCAGGGGCCGCGGGCACTTACACAGGGTTTTTCGATGATCTCCCGACGACTTTATGATTGTTGTCAGGGAGAACAGAGGTTGAATAGAAGCTCTGCAATTTTTCGACGAGTAGAGTTGTGCGAAGAAGGGAGAAGGAAACCCACAGGGTCACAGGAGATCTCTTAGGTAGACTTTGGTGGTTTCCCAATATTCTTGATTGCCAGTAAGGGGAAAGAACAAGGTCAAATGGGGATTCTCGACGGACGGAAGAGACTTTTCGGCGAAACCCAAAGGGTTGCAAGGGAGGCGAAAGGTCATGAGGAGGTTGACCGTCACCGAGGGGCGGCGGTTGGGGAAACCGAAGAGGTACGAGAGTTAATGCCCCATGGGAATTGAGAACAGTGAGAACTGGGCCTTACAAAGGCATGTGCGGCATTAAGTCTCATGCAAAGCTACCTTCATGCGACATCAGGCTGTGCAAGACGATAGCCACGCTCGATAGTATGTCTCTCATAGCAATGGTAGCACGCGGCGTTGGACTGCACGCGACGATGGTCACCCCGGCATTGCACTGCGCATGACAGTGGTCACCCACGGCATTGAGTTGCATGCGGTGATGATCACGCATGGTTGAGTTGCACGCGGCGATGACCATGGATGGTGGTACCTTGTGAGGGTCAAGAGTGATGGCAAATGATAAGGCCCGACCACTATGGTCTATTGGAAGCCAAGTCCTTCAGCACAACAGTGAAGTCCATGTTGTTTTGAGGAAGGGAATCCATCATAGGCCAGCGCCTTGTCAGGGAAGTAGACTCTATCAGGGTACTTCTTCCCTCTCTTGGAAATCCATGCCTCGTCAGATGAATTGAAGCTGACTCGGAAATGGTTGGTCTTTTTCAGAAGCAAAAGCAACATTTTAGCGTGAACATCCCCATTTTCCTATGAAGCAAGAGCAACATTTGATACTATATCTGTAACCTCCCTGATAACGGGCTTTTGACTATTACTTGTAACCTTTTCTAATGCAATAAAAGAAATGAATTTCTTTTGAGTTAGCTTAATGTTCTTGTTTTCCATTTGTTTCTCCCTTTTATTGGATATGCTATATTTTTAAAAGCACACCAGGGATAATGCTTCTTTGGGTATCACCCATTGATAGGGGGCATTGCCTCTTCTCCATCAGAGTTTTCCAGTTTATAGGCCTCATTTGGTGTGACCTTTTTGACTATGAAGGGACATTCCTTGGTGGTTGGTAAGCCAGTTCTGCTTCTAGGAGAGCAATGGGGACATACCAAAATTTTTGCTTGTCCGGCGTATAGGTAACCCTCGGTGCTGGAAGGTCTACCTCTAGAGCTTCCTCAGCCTTAGGAGTTGCTTTTAACTCATCATTTTGTTCTGGCAAATTAGAAGTAGAGGTAGAGGGGGAAGCTTCATCTTCAGGGGATGACACCATGACCTCAGAGATGTGGCAAGGTATACTTGGGTAAATAGGGGTCAAGGGAGGATCTTGCCTTGCCTTTCCTTCTCTTTAAACATGTCCACAATCATTCGCCCAAGGTCTACAACGTCATCATGAGGCGAGGGCTCTGTCTCTCTCACAGGCTTCCAATCATCATCCTTTAACTTTTTTGGTACTGGAAGATCCGTGAAATGGTAGTTAGCATCAGCATAGTGAGTCTCGGCTATAAGGAACGGTCTCCTATCAACATAGATCGTGTGTTGTCTCCCATCTCAACTGTACTTGCAATCCTGATGGAGTGTGAAAGGAACCACCCCCTGATCGTGGAGCCAAGGGCATTCGAGAAGGACATTATAAGACGTATCGATGTCGATTATGTGGAATTGAGCGTAATCGTTCAGGTCACCAATCTTGAGGTGAAGATGAACTGTCTCAGCTGGCTCCTCTCCTGACTGGTTGAATCTCTGCACTGTGATGTGAGTAGGAGTGAGGTCTTCAGATCTTAATCCCAACCGGGTGAGGATCCTTCTTGGGATCGGGTTGACTGCTGACCTTCCATCCAGCATAATCTGGTTGATAGGGCAGGCATGTAATTCACTAGTCACAAAGAGAGGGCGATTATGAAACTTTCCTCCCAACTCAAGGTCATCTTCGAAAAAGGTGATCCCCAAGCAGCCACTCAAGATGGCTGGGTCCACCTCAATAGGCTCCACTTCAGTCTCGTACACCTCTGGGTTAGAATAGGCTTGAACCAAGGCCACATGGTAGTCTCTGGACAACATAAGGGCGTCATAGATACTTAGAAGGGCTGGAAGCTTTTTCAAATGCCCAACTATGTCATATTTCACTATCCTCATCGGCTTTCTACGCTCTTGATCCTGTCACTGGTTTGGGTGGTAGGGTAGGTTTAAGAGCAGGTTTTGGTTGAGTCTTGGTTTGTGGCACTGGCTGACTTTGTTTTTCGGCCGGTGCGGCCTGGGCTGACGGGGAAGTAATAGGTTTGTATTGTGGAGGTTTGAGGTTGAGGCTTAGGGAAAAGTGAAGGATTAGGAAACTTGAGGACCTTGAGCTTTTAAGGTGTGGGCTATAGCTTCTTCCCATGATCTTAGGCTCATTTGCTCCGTGGTGGATGATACTTCCGAGATCTGCACCATAAGAGAGGCCTCATTGGAACAGGAGGTTGAAGATGGCTCGATCTTGGCTTGGGCTGCCAGGGCATCGACGATGGTTAAGAATCCAGCTGCCTGAGCCATCATTTTTCTTAGGGGTTTCCACTATGACTTACTGATGTTGGTGCCTTCGAGCTCTTTGTTTAGAGTGTCTAAGTCTGAGCACTGCCGAGCTGCACCTGCAAAAGCGATAGAAGAGGATGGAGGAGAAGAAGAAGAGGAGTTAGAGTGTTTTGGGTAGCTATTTACGTCATCATCAAAATTGGACGTGTGCAGGGGGTATTTTAGGTCTTGCCCCGACTCTGACGGTTGGGGGGTGCTTTTAACGTCGTCACCCGTATTGGATGACCCTCGAGCAGTTGATGACTCAGGGACGTCCATCTGATTGGACGAAGGGCTAAGGCGAGTTGCGCTTGAGATGAAGTCTCGGAAGGTTGGCAGCGGAGAAAGGGGCTTGATAAATTCTTCCTCGACTGGTGGCTGAGGAATGTGATTCCTTCGACGAGCTGACCTAGGTGCTCATCTCCTTTTGGATCCCTTAGGAAGTGTATGGTCTGTCATATCGGGCTGATGGTAGCCTTGGCTTGGTGGACTGCCTCATGTTTCAGGGACTTGAACTTGTTTCCCTTCCCATGCTTAAGAAGTTGAGGGCTCTGAAGGGTTTAAGGTACGCTCGGGAGTGATGGCTTGGAAGCGTTCTGAGAGAACAACGCAAACAATGTGGCCTTTCTGCACCTTCTTTGTGACAACGGCTTCGAACCCCGAGCATTCTGTTAGCTCATGGCCCAGAACTTTCAGAGATTTTTTGTACCTTGGGCCAGACGTCTAGGTTGCTTGGAGGGCTTGGGAGTGACGAAACCCTGTTGGACCATCGCCTCGAAGAGGTCTTGCAGAGGGCCATGCTCAGCACTTTTCTGGGATCGTGTCAGGATGTGTTCTTGCACTAGTAGGGCAAGGACTTGAGGGTGTCCTTCCGGGTTACCGTGAACCTCTTGGTGCTACTGTATATTTTTTGCCTGGAGATCGTGGAAGCCAGTGCATTCAATGAGGTCATGGCCTCGTATTAGATGATACAGACACCAGAGGTTCTCAGTTCCTAGAAGTAGGAACTTGGGTTATCTTGTCTGCTTCGGCGTGATGAGACCTTCTTCGAGCATTACGAAGAATATTTCATGGAGGACGGTAGGAGCCTCATCATCATCTTCGATTGTCACTATGTGGGAAGCCTCAGTTGTCCCGAATGCTTTCTCTAACTCTTCTAGCTTTATTTGGCCCTTGTTAATAAGGGTTTCGATAATGTATTTGAGCGTATAACACTCTTGAGTGGGGTGGCTTACTCTCCTGTGATAAGCGCAATATCTCTCATGTGCCTCCTCTCCAGCTTGCTTTGGGGTTTTGACCTCTGACAGCTGGATCATGCTATGCTCTAGTAGTAACCAAAGCAGCACAGGAACCATTCCTTCTCGAAGGGATGCACCTTGTTCTAGTGTTGGATCCAGTAGTCACTTCGATTTATATTTTTAGGGGGCGGCACCCTGTTATAGGATTGTTGCTGCTTGCCTCCAGCCTGAGGTGCTGTTTGTGCCTTGGTTGTGACTACTCCTTTGGAGAAGTCAAAGGTTTGAGGGATGGCGTTCTTAGTGTTAGTCATGGTGACTCCTGCACTAATCACCCCTTTTTATTAATTGCCCCAATGGTTGGAGTGAGAATTGCCATGGCCCCGAGTGTTTCCTGAGCTAGAGGGTTGCTGACGAGTTCCACCATGGTGCTTGGACAGACCTTCTATATGAACCTCCTTAAAAATGAGCTATGACATGAAGGCTGGATTGGAGGCCTCAATATGCAGGGCGATCTCAGGTAGCATATTTCGTATGCAGGTCTGAACTGCTTCTCTTTCAGTCATGGGAGAGGCATGATAGGTTGCCAACTCTCTCCATCGGGCGACAAACTTATCCAATGGCTCACCAGGCTCTTGAGTCAAAGTGAGGAGCTCGATAGTTTCCATGTTTCTCTGGACTTCATAAAAGCGTTGGTAAAACAATTACTCCATTTCCTGCCTAGTGTGTACCGAGCTTGGAGGTAGCCGAGCATACCACTGAAAGGCTGGCCCTTCGAGAGTCTCGACGAACTGACGGAGGAGGAGTCGCCCTTCAGCTACCGTCTCTTAACAAGCTGCTTCAGTGAGCGATACGCTGGTGCAGGGATGTCGTACCATTGAATAGGGGGAGGTTCCCTTTTTGGTAGACTGGAGGAAACGACACCTGGTCGATGTACGAGGGGTACGACTTTTGATAAAGCGGCACCCCTTGCAAGCTCGGAATCTTACTCTTGAAAGTGTGGGTCACCATGGCATCTATATCATCTTGCGACACGGGGAGCAGAGTTGTCTTGGAAGACCGGTGGGGAAGTTTGCCTGGGAGCTGTGTCCTCACCAGGTGGGGAGTTGGCCATATGGTGAGAAGAAGGGGCCTGGAGGCTTCCAGGTGATCCATCTATTTTAGAATGGACTACATCATTACCTCGAACCCATTCATTCGCTCTTCTTTGGCATCAGTAGGCGCGTTGATCACCATGACGCTTACCATTTCTTCAGGAGGGTCAGAGCCAGGTGGAGTAGTGGACTGTCAGGTTGGCGAGTCGTACACAACAAGTCGATCTGTAGGGGCTCAGCATGCCCCGGCTGGACGTGAGTCTTGTACGCCGACTGTGTGAGGACCGGTTCTTAATGTTCTTGGGACCGTGACTTCTTGGCAGGTCAGTCTTTTTCTGTGTCAGTAACCACCGAGCAATATTCTTGGACTTCTTGCTCAGGTTCTGGAAGCCGAAGTGGGAAGAAGGGATTGTGAGACAGTAGGTCATCGAGAGTGGTAACCTCAACTGCCCTAGGGACTTCTCTAGTCAGGAGCTGCAGGCCTCTCTTCTGGTTGATCCTAAGGTTGCAATAGACTTCATTCCAGAATTGAGCCTGAGATTTGGACTACCCCATCTTTCTCGAGCATGCAAGGGCTATGTTAATCAATTGGAGCAGAGAGTGGGGTCTAAGGACAAAGGGCAATCTGGACTGCTGCCTTGGAAGCTAAAGGCTTCTATCTGTCAACAGGCCTCTGCCCCAAGTTCTCTTGTGAGGCCCAAGTGCATGGCTGATCTGAGGTGGCCGACTCAAGATGATACTCTTAGGGAAAGTCTTTGAGTACCAGGTCTCGAGGTGTTTGCCTGGTGAAGAAAGGGTGACATAAGAAGGAACTAGCTCGTGACTCCGCCTGAGTCAGGATTGGGGAGGAACCTACGACGCTGATGCGTGTGCACCTTTGGGAGTAGCCCTCAGGGTGACCTGGGGATCAACCCGAGCTCGATCAGTTGGTTCGACCTTAAGAGGCCGAGACCTACGAGCTTGTGTCTGTGAGGGACTAGGTAAGAGCTTATCTCTTACTGGGTGAAGCCGTGTGTGTTGAGAGGAAGGACGAAGTAGTCGACCCCTATTTGCTCGAGCTGGTGCAGAACTGGCACTGCCCCGAGTAGTGGGATGTAGATGCATGGTGCATGCAGGGTTTGGTCCAAGAGGGCCTAGCCTTGGACCCGAGCCCAAGGCAGCATGAAAGTTGCCCCAAGGTGTGGCTCAAGTGGACGAACCACGAGCCTTTAGGTGTGTGCGAGAGGTGGCGGCCCCAGGATCTCCATGTCAGTGTGTCGAGATTCTAGGCATAGAGGTTCGGGGTGGTGAAGTAGTATGGGGGATGGCCTTGCGGCGACCCTCAGGAGTGATGGCAACCTGCTTGCCTTTCGTGGAAGCGGACAGAGCAGCCATTCGATGTACCTCAACAATATGACTGGCAAGGGACTTGCTAGTAGCAAGGTGTGTGTTGTGGGTCGTAGCAGGCGTGCTACCAATGCGAGGGGCCTTGGTGGAGGGTCCATCAGGATTAGAAAGTGGGGAGTTAAGGATCTTCAAGTCCCTTCTTACACCAATCTAGGAAAGAACCTGGGAGCCGAATTGTGAGTCTTGACTCAAGAGGAGTGTAGGGAACGAGGCCTGAGAAACTCTCTTCCTTGCAACTGTCATGAGTGCGGGGATAGGAAAATCCCCTACTCAGATGAACGGGTTGAACAACTTAGATGCCATGGAATGCGGTGTAGAAAATAAAAGGTGATGCCGATCAAGTAAGAGCGAATGGACAAAGGGGTAGTAATACCCAGTGGAGTCGCCAAACTGGTCGGATGCCTCGATCTTGCCTCCCCGGATCCAGGTGATCGGGTGACATGTGTCTCGGGTTCGGAAGACCCGAGACCTGAGACCTCTCTCTTGGGAACCTTGTTCACAGAACAAGGGCAAGTACCCAACTGATGAGAGAGGAATTTTAAATATGAGGTGGGGACCAACCTCACCTGGGTCTGTAACTTACTCGGGTTAACTCACATGGGTGCTCTTTTAGATCATGACAGAAAGCCCCATAGCTGCTTCAACTGGTTCAGACTTGCCTCCCTTGACCTGCAATGTCCATGTTTTCTGCAGAGCATTAACATGGTTAATTTGAAGGCAAGTGAGCTGAGGGACCCACCCTTGTCTTGGGGCAAACATACACAGACGTACACATGCGGAGGGCGGAGAAGAGGATTTGAATAAAAGGATAGAAGAGAATAGAACTTGATAAGGGGATGAGACTAGTATGATAGCTGGACCGGTGCAGTGACCGATTCGAAGTGGTAGCAAGACAGGCACGGTAACTCCGACCGACGCTGCGACAATGCTACTCGAAGCCAAAGCCGATATGACTGTCCTAATTTGGTGTGGCAACAAGATGGGAATGGTACTCTTTACCCGCGTGAAGACAATCCTGCTCGACAACCAGACTGCTATGTCAGCACTAGACTGAGTCTATCCTTTGGTCAAGCGAGAATGGGAGAAGAAAGGAGAAGAGAAGAGAAGAGAACAGTAGAGAAGAAAAGAAGGTGGAGAGAAGATGCGAAATGAAGGAGCAGGAAGTCCCAGACGGCATTAGGCATTGTCGTGCACAGCCAGGGAGTAATAGTGTCGTGGCTCTTGAATAGCACTGGACACTGTTGCTCACAACAGAGGGGTGAGCAGTGAACTATAGAAGGTGTTGGCCATCCCCGTCGGTGACACGGGATGGCAGCAACAACCATTTGCGGGAGGCGATAGGCATCACCGTCTACGATAGGCGCAGAGTGCAACATGTAAGCCTACGCACGGCGGTAAGCATTGCTGTGACCCTTCGCGGGCGGCGATAGGCATAGTCGTATGCAATAGTTGAGCAGCACGGGTGAGATTCCCATGAGCGACGATGAGCATCGCTGTCTGCGATAGGAGTAGGGCGCAAAAGAGGGCCTACACACGACGGTAAGCAATGCTGCGACCCCTCACGGGCGGTGATAGTCATCGCCGTTTGTGATAGGCATGGGTCACAAGAGAAGCCTACGAGCGACGATAGTCACCATTGCGACCCTTCACGGGCAGCGATAGGTATCGCCGTCTGTGATAGGTGCGAGGCGCAATAGATAGGCATGTGCATGATGACAAGCATCGCGGTCTGCGCTTGCACAAGATGCCAAAGACACGCATGCGGACGGCTGTGAGCAGCACCGTTTGCAACCCGTGAGATAAAAGAGAAATAGTCTGCAGGTAGCGATGCACATTGCCGCACGTGACACCCATCCTGGAATCGAAACAGGAGCCCAACACGCTACTTGAGTGCGGCCTGGCTCACTGTGTGCTCCTTCAGATGATGCTATGCACAACAACGACTAACGCTGTGTGTGGACTGTGTTGAGGTAAGGAGAAGAAAGCAGGAGGCATGCCACTGTCGTGCATGGCCTCTGAGGAAGCCTCAGCAGAGAAGAAGGAAACAGATGATGAAGAGGAAAGAGAAGAAGAGAGAAAAGGAAAATTGAAGACAGAGAAGAAGGAAAGAGAGAGAAAATACCTTGAATTTAGGAGGGGTAACGCGCTAAAATATCACTCTCCTTTCTCTCTCCAAAGAAGAAACGTGACCCAACTCTTGCCCTTAAAGAAAATGAGCTTTTTTATTAATAGAAGAGGAGAGTCCTTTTACAATGAGAGGTAACATCTATTTATAGACTAGCGCGGTGGATTACCCAAAACTAACCGTAATTGATGATAATTACATCTTTTTTGAATTAAATAAAATATGAAAATAGGGTGCAAAAGGACTGATTTGCCCTTGCCTAATAATTGCAAAAATTCCAAAGCAGTCCCTACTGCGAACTAGGGACGTTCTTGATTCTTCTCGAACGATCCATTGACGATCCGGCGTTCGAATGAACAAAAGATTATTTCCACCGCGTAGGGCTCGATGCTACGATCGTTTTGATATCAATTTTAAGTCATGAATCACATATTAAAGACATGATCACATAACTTAAAAGTTGAATAGATATTGAAAACTTTCGATCTATCATGCATCTTCATGTTGATGTTTTCTTCGATTTCTTCGTTGCATTGCACTGAGCATGTCACCACAATCACGTTGCAATAAACGGGATGCTATTTGATGCCCGAACGAAGTTTTGACAATCTTGGACTTTGGCCGGAATTTGGGATTTCGACTGCTGGAATCTATGGTGACTTCAACTTGATCTTGTATGAAATTCAACCATTCATCATGCGCGGCGTTTAGACCAGTGATACTATGGACCTTACGCACGTGATGCAACTAGTCACGTATTGATCGGGCTTGTGGACGCTATGATTTGGCCACTCGAGTGAGTGGATGTCTTGTTGATTTGCTGCAACTTACAGCTTCGAATCACGAACTTCTCTCTAGCTTTTCTCTCGGCTCGGTCATCATCACAGGACGTACCATATATCAAAATGCTTGTTTCGACGAGACAAACGTGCTCCAATAAGTTTGAGCATGATTCGATCTCAAACGAGAGAGATATGGGCGTCGCAAATCACTATTCGTGACTGTCTCCTTCATGGAGATTACTTGCAGGGTGGTCGCACGGGAATAGTGGGCAGCTCCTCCTATTTTGGTCTTTTACCTATAACTTCTTCATGGAGTGTCGGTTTAAGATGAAATGTGACCCCTGGGTGTTTTTAATCATTTCGGATCTAATGGCAATGGTCCTATGACCATTTGATGCTCTAAAAGTAGGGTTCCAATTATAGGGGTCCGTTTCAGGGAGCTACAGACTGATTCTGATGAAACTATTTCTCAGTCTGCACTGCCTTAGACATGTCGAAAAGTGACCAAACTTGGCAGGAGTCTTTTAGAAATTCTGAGACTGTCGAAATTTCCACTGTTTGTCAGGCTTTATTGACCGGCTTCTCCCTTTTATTCTGCATCGGGGGCCCATGGTGCTGAAAAATGTCTTCAAACATTTAGCATAAAATATATAAGAAATATATATATATAAAGTGCTGACCTTATATTGTAGAAATAAGGTACACCTCAAAAATTTACTCTAAAAGGCTGTTTCAATGTTGGAAAACCCTGCAATTGATCATCTCAATCTTGAGATACATGGATTGCACATATTGTAACATATTATCTAGACCATCCATTTTCAAAACTTTTAAGTGTTTTTAGATATCCTCGATTGACATCATTTTTCAAGCTTTAAATTTTATAATTTGGTCTGAAAATAGCTTTTTATGTCATCAAAAAGGCAAAACTACATCTTTTACCAAGTTTTAGAGGTATACTTTACTTTGATTGTTTAAGGTTGACATCTTATACAAAACATACCCAGATACAGAAGGAACTATATCCTATGAGATCATTTACTTTTGTTACAAGGAGGTCACAATCATTTTTAGCCATTAGTTATGAAATCCAATCGATTAAAGTGTAGCACAACATTTGAGAAATTTTATTTTTGACTTTGTTCCCAAGTAATGATACATCGTCAATCACACAATTTTAAATCCAATAAACAATAATCACAATGACCTCCTTGTATCAAAAGTAAATGGTCTCATTGTAAACATTTTCAATATAAAATATAGGAGATTATTCTTAAATTGTGAAAAATAAAATGGGATTATTCTGTAAAATTCCCATGAAAAAGAAAAATATTTGTTCAATCCTTTCAAAAATAGGAAAGATCGAACTACAAATAGATGTCCAGTATGAGAAGTCCACATTAGAATTTCTCATGGTGTGTGCGCTCGTTTTATGTCTGAGGGGGTGTTAAGAATATGAGTCAACCATTTGTTTTTTCGTTTTTTTGGAAGCGTAATCTGTGAATCATTAAGGGAGAGGTTTGATTTACTTGCAAGTCCAGCACAAGTCGAAGAGAAGAGTATAACTGGTGGGGCCTGAAATCACAATTAAACAATATAATTGAAATTGTATGAGGAAGAAGATAAGTAGCATGTAGTTTATCAGTTTTCGGATTTGTTGAAAAAAGCTTTGATTCTTGTCATATAAATCATTAGTAATATCTGCAATAATTAGCTATAAGCTAAAAGACGGCGTATACTAACAAACAAAGAAATCAAGTAAATCAATGCTCACATTCTTTTCAAATTGGTATCGATATAATAAGACCCTAATTCTGGTACCACTAACTCTAGGGATTTTAATAAATGTGAAATCATGGAAATAAAGGAAGGAAAATTTTTGGTGAGTCTATAAACTCTTGCATCTGCCTTGGTTTTCAAGCGTTTTTGGACTTGCAACCTATCCCAAATCACTACAAATCCATTTCTATGTGAAATCCATGAATCTGGATCCATACGAATAGTGCAGATGTAATTACCTTTGAAGAATTGAATGAATGGTTCCAAACCAATATAAAAGATGGGCCACTTTTAAGTTCAATTCCTTTTTCTTTTTTCTTGTTTCCTTCTTTAGATTCATGATCGTGGTGGTCATGATGATAGACATGTGGAGCTTTGGATCCCAAATCCATCTCCAAGATGGATTTTCAAAGGCTGGAATCACAAGAACAGATGTGTCCCAATAAGTACTTAGATATATTACTAAGATATTATGCATGATGAAACAATAAATCTATCTAAAACAAAATATACTATGTAGACATATCATGTGATTAATCAATACCCAGTTCTTTTTGCTTGTGAGACAAATTTTATGGCTTCCTCCCCCTATGATTCATGTTTTAGTATGTGGTGAAGATTGGGATTTTTACAATGTTAGAGGAAATGACAAGGGCTTTCCCTTAAGAAGTTGAAAGGGTAGCTTTTGAATGAAATCTTAGTTCATTTAAGGTAGGCTCAAGGAGCTCTTTTGAGCAAGTCTGAGATGAGAGGAGGATGGTTGAACCTAGCTTCTAAGTATTCCAGGCAATTTTATAGGACTTCAAAAGGAGAGAAGTGACAACTAAGATGATAGAAACACTACTTTGAAGATTCCCCAACCTGATGTTCTATTGATTGAAATTGAGCATACGAGGTTTTCTTACCTAATTGAAATACTTTGCAATGCAATTTTGTACCATTTCTAAATCTAGTAACAAACTCAACAACAAAATTAAAGAAAAGCACAAAATAAGTAAATGTAACTGAGACTTATCGGACAAAATCTCAGTTTTGTACGCTTGTACTTTTAGTTCGCATAAGAAAAGATATTTAATTATGTAACATGAACTTTCATCGGAGTAAGCTGTCATCAACCAGTTTGTGCTAATTTGACTTGGCTTGAGAACCTGATGAGTTTTTTGGTTTATCACACAACCTACCTGAGTGTGCCAATAACATGCAATTTTCGGTTGTGACTCAGACAAGTACGCATAAGACTCACCCTAGTGAAGTTAATATGACTGGACTGGGGGGTATGGTTTAATAAGCACAACAACTGTTTGTATGAAGCATGATTTGATATGATGTCTCTGTTGATCCTTCAAAAGATCATTGGCTTGGGATCACCAAACCTACCCACTTATAAACTTTTCATGCTCAGTTTCACCCCTAAGCTTGTAGGTAATCTTAGAGCCTATTGGTCTCATTGTGTTAGTTACTTGTTTGGTAACTCCTTTGTACCATTGACTGTAAATTGTCGATGTTACTTCTTATATTCATCCATGCATGTGTTATTCTAATATTTTTTGTGTCAAGGGTATTAAAACTTTCTCTCACTTTACAAAAACGCACCAGACTAGCTCTTGCAGGGAATCTTAGAGCCTAGTGGCATTAGTTTGGTTAGTTACTTATTTGTATCCCTAACTGCACACCATCTATGTTACTTGATATTCACCTATATGTCGATTTCTAATATTTTGTGTCAAGGGTGTTAAAAGCCTCATACCCCTTACAAACATACACATGCACAAGCACATAGATAATGTGCTTGAGCTAATAAACTTGAATCTGATTCCTCTTAAAATCTCATAAAGGAGACCCAAACTATTTAAACTAAGTTGTCATCAAAATTAAAATCCCTCCTTCTGGTAATTATCAGATCTATGGGAAGATTAACGTTCATTAAAATAAATGAATTATATTATTTTTCATAATATACGAAAGATTAAGAGTAGTTCACATAATATCTTAAGACCTATAATTAGGCTATTAGATCAGATTCTATTACCTAGGGGAGATATTCCACTCATGAAATCAGAAAGCGTTAAACCAATATATTAAAGGGCATCTCTTAAGCATCTAATGTCACCTAGCAATATTCCTGGGAACATCTTAAACTTCAGAGAAAAGGAAAATTAGGCAAAAAGAATCAATTTATTTGATAAAAAACATTAGTTTACTTGATAAAATAAAGGAAACTCAAAGTAGTAAGAGGAGTAAATTTCATCAAGAAGAGTGGAAAACCAAAAAGCATCAAAAATTTCATATACTTATGCCAACAAGGAAATGCACCCACATAGGCCCTTTAATCCATTTTTGTATGATAGGCATCGTTGCAAGAAAAAAGGTAAAAGAAAAAGGAAAAAAAAATTCATCAAAAAAAATGAAGTTGACAAAAGTATACTACCTACTCCTGTATTTATAGCCTATGAGACATGCAGATCTCAAGATTTGCTTCTCTTAAATAACAATAAACGGAAGAGACATCTATCCCCATTCCATGTGAATTCAGCACATTCAAGAAAAGAATAAGAAAGTATGCGAGCAGTGGAATGTTCGATTAAATATTTATAAGACTACGATGGTATAGAACAACGCAAAAACAAGTAGGTGAGATTCAAAGGTGAATGTAACTTTCATGCTTTAGTTTGAATGAAAGTATGCAACCAGATTGGTGCACATAAATTACTTCACTGATGCCCAGATTCTCTTGATACTCGTTACCACCAAAGAGTGTTCAAAAAGGGCTAGGCTGGGCCTAGGTAGCTGGGGGGTCCAGGCCACCCAGTGTCTAGGTGGGTGTCTAGAACTTGAGTGGCCAAGTAGAAAGAATTTTTTTTTGGGTTTTTCTCTCTCTAAAATAGGCTTCAATGGGTTTTAGGTTTGAAATGAACATAAAACCCACAATTTTACCCTTTTAGTATTAAAAAAATGATAAAAAAATACCCTCAACAAAGGTCATTTCCACCCCTAGAGGGGTGCAAGCCTTGAGTGGCCACCTAGGCTGGTTTAGGACACCGTCTATGCAAGTTCCCGGGCGCCTAGGTGAGCGCCCAGGGATGTCCGCCTAATTTTGCCGCCTAGGCGACTGCCCAGGCACTGAACCATCTTTGTTTTAAATCACTGCCATCAAATAAGCCAATAAAGTAGTAAGAAGACTGGTCTTGAGGTTGATTTATGAATATCCCTATATTGCAAGCAACAACTTGAGGCCTTTACAGATATTGTCAAGGATCAAGAAACAAAAAAATAAGTATAAAAAAAAGGATGCAAGTTAAGTCAATTGTCATAACTGCTCAATCTTACTAAAGAAATGGACATGATCAATCAAACTATTTAAATAAATTTGTCACTAGAGAGCACAAATCCATATCTCCTAGTGCTAGCACTTGTCCTAACTCCCTATCTCCTAGACTCGTCAGTAATACAGATCTCCACAAGCTAACAACAAATGCTCTCTCTCTTTTCTCTATTATGAAGGTTAAGTTTAGGTTCTTGGATCTATGTTTACGGTGTAAGAGCTGCAACACAGAATTCAGGACTAAAATAGAATACTATGACAACTAAGTTCATATTACAGGCATTCCAATCATGGAACTAGGACTCATCTTATATGTTCTAAACTAGGCTCTTCTTCTATGTTATTGTACATTTCTCACTGCTTACTTTCCTCCCCAAAAAATATGGAGAGCAGCCACTATCAATAAATGATCACTTGGCACCTCTCAAAGAACAAAAGAAACCTACATGGATCACCCCAATCGGGGAGTCTACTGTAGGACTACATTTGGACCGTACAGCATATAGCCTCAAGTGCCCTCCCTTTTGGACTCACAAAAACCACAAGTTATCTATGTGACTTCTGCTCATTATATTAGTATCCAAGTCCACACATGATCGCCACATGGAAAAACTCAGGAAAAAACCACAAGGTTAGAGAGAGATTTCTAGAGACCTTTAGATGGGAAATAAACTTTACTAGTTGCATAGAGACTTTCCATATCCTTGATAGCCTAGTTGTTGATTTCCTTGCATATTAGAACTAAGTAGACTCTAAACACAATACATTTGAGGATTGAGCCAAGTGTTTTCTCGTTGTATCGATATTTTGATCACTTTTTTAGTGTAACTACGTTCACCATGCCTCTTTCCCATGATCAATCTATTGATTGCAAAGTAGGAAAATTTTCAGCAAGTTATGAGAAAAATATAAACAAAAAATACTGCTCTATGGTCTCAAGGCAATGTTTCGTTTTATATATTCTTTACACACACACACACACACACATACACACACACACACACACACACACACACACACACACACACACACACACACACACACATATATATATATATATATATATATATATATATATATATCATAATTTATTAATGGGAAGAAACTTCAAGGCTAAATTTAATAGAAATATCATTCATCCACGTGTACTAGTCTCATGGTTAATCAGTTGTGTAGAATTCCATATTGGAGAGCACATATGGAAGTGGTTTAACATTTGTTGATAAATGTAGTGCATTGAAGAATTTAAATCAATTAACTATATTCAACAACGAAAGAAAATGGAACTCGTTTTTGGGAGAAACTAATGAACATCAAATTCTTTATTAAACACTGTACAATCATCCCAATTGGCTTAATATGGCTTGAAATAAATGGCTAGAACCCATTACAAGCACATCGAAGAAAAAAGAGCATAGTTTCATAATAAAATTAATCAAGATTCTTAGCAGAGAAAATGAAAGGAATGAGCATGTCTTGCACAAATCTCACATTTTGCCTAAAAAATTGACATCAACAGTCAATTCACAATACATATCCAGCCATTACACACACTAATAACGCTGAATGTGCATACATTGAAACTTGTTTCTACTTTACGTCAACACATCAATTATTCCCCAAATAGTTCAACTTTTTCCTAGTTAAATATTTCCAAGGCACTCTTCATATATTAGAACCCAGATTCATTAGGAATCACTTGAGAATCCACCCTTAAAGAGATGAAATGCCATATCATATCAAGCTTCAAATGCCACATACCATCTTAAAGTTCTTTCCCTTAAATTTCATCATGACATCATCCGAGTCTTATCCCAACTATTTGGTGTCAGCTACACAAATCATGTTCCACCATTGTACTCTATCAAGTGTCACACCCTCAGCTAAACCATAGGTCATCATATCTCTTCTCACTGCTTCTATCGATATTCTTTTGGGCATTTCTCTAGCCCTTTTAGACCTGCCACTTAAACCAAATCACTCATCCTCACAGGCGATGTTTTAGGTCGATCTTGTATGTGGCTAGGCTACTCAAGTCTACTTTCCCTCATCTAATCACCTAATGGAGCCACCCTTAAGTTCTTTTGGATATGTTTATTCCAAATTTTATCCTTTCTTGTCTTGCCACTCATCAATCTCAACTACACTCATTTTATGAATATGTTATTTCTTGACCGCCCAACATTCTGTCCCATAAAGCATGGCTGGTCCTACAGCTATCCTATAGAATCCCCCCTTCAGTTTCAGTGTTATGAGACGATAACATAAGACTTAAAAAAAAAAAATTTACTTCTTCCACCGAACTCTAATTCTATGCGCGAAATCATCCTTAATCTCCCTATTTTCATGGATTATCCAACTTACCATGAGCGGATTGTATCCATTGGGCAAATATAGGTTCGATCAAGATTTGTTTTTCCGGAGTACCAAAAGCAAGCATGACGTCATAGAGTCCCAAAGTATGAAAACCCAGGAACAAGTTGGCCCAACTTAAATGGAAAACATAAAAAATAATATCTTTTAAGTATTTATTGGCCATCAATCTTAAGTAATTTATCATTTATACTCCTATTATTACTAAATTTGCGTTCTATACACTATGTCTTAGTCCGGCTAATTTTAAACCCTTTTGATTCTTAAGCATCATTAAAAAATTGTAACTTTTCATCTATGGACTCTCTAGTCTCATCAATCAAAGCTGTCACCTGCAAACAATGAACGCCATGGTACCTCATCTTGTAGATCACTAGTTATCTCGCCTTTAACTAAAAGTAAGAGATATGTAATCAATGCTGACCCCTAATGAAGCCTACTATCACTAAGAACTCACTTGTCTCTCCAGTAATTGTTACTACTCTGGCTAGCATTCTCTTATACATTCTCTCACCATGTCAATATATCCTCCAAAGATTCATTTCTTTTCCAATACCCACCAAATCGTATGCTTTCTTTAAATCAATAAAGACCAAGTGGAGATCTTTTTTGTTCTCCCTGAACTTCTCAATTAATTGCCTAAGTCCGAAAATGGCCGCTTTCATTTACCTGCCAAGCCTAAATTAAACTAAGCTTTTGATACACTCATTTCGTGTCGTGTCGTTACTCAATTCCTCTTTCCCACAGTTTCATAGTGCAGCTCATAAGTTTGATCTCTCAATAGTTCGTACAATTATCTCTTTTTTTTCTTGTAGACATTTTCTTTGTTCTCAAGATCTTGTTGAACAATTTGGTCAACCAGGATATATCAATCTCTCCAAGCACTTCGAAACCTCTATTGGAATAACATTTGGTCCTAAAACCTTTCTTATTTTCATCTTTCTCAAAGTTTCTTTGATGCAAAAGGAGTCTGGGAAATTAAATTCGGCCTTCTTTTAATCTTAAACAAGCAAATATTCAACAATATTGGAGGGGAAACTATGGCTATAAATCAAGCCATAGAAAAGAAAATGCTATCTTTCTTCATTCATAAACAAATTCTCTACAAAAATATTCCAGTCTCTTTTCTAAGGGGAAAGTTCCACCATAAATACAAATCAATTAAAAATAAATAAATAAACCTAAAAAGATAAACTCTTTCACTCTCTCTCTCTCACCCACAATTTTTTCTCTCTAGCTCATCTCCTTTTCACGTGAATCTCTCCCCCATCAAATATTTTCTTAGATCTTCACTCCCATAAAAATCTTTTTTTTTAAATCTCTAACTCCCCATCCATATCCCACATAAATATATCTAAATCAAGTAAATCAATCCCTACGGATCTCGCCCTCCCCCTCCGGATCTAGATGACCTAGCGGCATGCGTCTCAGGTTTCAAGGGAACCCAGGACTTGAGATCGCTCTCTCGGGAACCTTGCCAAAAAACAAAGGCAGGTGTACCAACCGATGAGAGAGGAATTTAAGGTGGGACTTACTCAGGCTGGCTGGCGTGGGCGCCCTCGTAGATCACGAAGAAAGCCCCCCTATTCATAGAACTGGTTCGGAATGGCCTGTATTCACCTATTTATGTAATCACACGTACATGGCATATGTTATAAGACAAGTGGGTCAAGGGACCCCACCTTTCCTTTGGGTGAACGTACACGGGCGTGCACATTCAAAAAGAAGAAGGAAGAATGAGAGAAGAAAGATTGGGATGAAAAGAATTTGACCAGGAGGTGAGATCGACACAGTCTAGAATAATAGGTAATTGGCCTATTGTGGTAGTAAAACGGGCTGGGTAACTCAGACCGGCTCGACAGAATTACTACTAGACGACAGTGCTAATACGAACCAGCTTAACATGATGGCTAGTCCGTCGTGGCAGTAATGCAGGCATAGTAACTCTGACCGGCACAACGACATTACAGTTAGACGACAGAACTACCATGGAAGGCTAGTCTCAACCTCTCTTGATCAAATGAAAGAGTAAAAGAAAAAAAAGAGAATAGAAAGAGAGAGAGAAGAGAAGAAGAAGAAAAGAAGAGGAAAGAGAAGAAGAAACAAGGTGAGAAAGAAAATAGTGAGAAAAGAAGAAGAAAGAGAAGGGAAAGAAGGAAGAAGGAAGACACAGACGATAATGAGATGGGGAGAGAGAAACTCAAACGACGATGGGCTTCCACCATCTCTGACAGAAAGAAGAGGAGCGAGAGAACACACACGGTGAAGGGCTTTACCGTTTGTGACAGGAGGAAAAGAGAGAGAAAGAGCACAGGTGGCGATAGGCTTCCATCGGCTGTGACATGAAGAGAGAGAAAGGAGAGACACATGCGGCAATCGGCTTCCACCGGCTGTGACATGAAAGAAGAGGAGAGAAGAGACACATGCGGCAATGGGCTGCCACTGGCTGTGATTAAAAGAAGAGGAGAGAGAGAGACATAGGCGGCACTGGGCGTCTGCCAGTTGTGACAAAAGAAGGGGTAGAAGACACAGGCGGTGATGAGCCTCCACTGGCTGTGTTAAAAGGGGAAGAAACAGGTGGCGATGAACCTCCATCGGCTGCGTTAAAATGAGAAGAGACAAGACACAGACGACGATAAGCCTCCATCGTCTGTAATAGAAGAGCGAAGAGAGAGAGAACATAGGCAGCGATGTGCTTTCGCCTTATATGAATGAGTAAAAAGAAAGAGAAGACACAAATGGTGATAAGCCTCGGTCATCTATGACAAAACATAAACAAGGGAATTTTGACAGTGGCCCGGTCTGCCACTCAGCTAAGCCCGGCTCACTGTTTATGTCTCAGAAGCAGGAAGACATTACACCAGACGATAGGTCCGCCATGTGTGAATGGAGGATAGAAAGAAGAGCAGGGAAAGAGAAAAGTGATAGACCGGAGGAGGAAGAGAGAGAAAGAGATAAAGATGAGAGAAGGAGAGAGAAAGGGACAGATAGAGAAGAGGGAAAAGAGGAGAGAGAATGAGATACAAAGATGAGGGAGAAAAGAAGAGAGAGAAAGACAGATAGAGATCAAGGAGAAAAGAAGAGAGAGAAAGATAAATATGAGAGAGAGATGAGAGAGAAAAGAGGAGGAGAAAGAGAGAGAGAAGTGAGAAAGAAAAGAGTAGGAGAGAGAAAATTACCTTATTGAGGGGTACCGACCCTTTTATTCTCTATCCTCTCTCTCTCTCTCCAAGATGCACCCACAAACTTAAGCAAGAATTGAAATTTTATTGAATGATCTTATGAACCAAAAGGTCATTTACAATTAGGTTTTGCATGTTTATATAGAATTGGGCCCCAACATGAGTGGATGCTAAAAAACTACCTAAATTTAAGATAATTAAAATTATTTTGTATTAAAAAATTAAGAAAATAGGGTGCAAAATGACTGTATTGCCCCTGCATAACAATTCATGGAATTTCAGAACAATCCCTATTGCTGCCCTAGAGCTTGCGTGATCTTTCATGACTGATCTGGGGTTGCTTTGATGCCCGTTTGATCAAGAGATGATTGTTTTTTTTGTAGGGCTCAGCATGACGATCGATTTGGTACCAATTTCAAGCCATGAATCATGGCCACGATCATGAGACTTGAAATTTGCATGAATTTTGAAAACTTTGGATCGATAGTGCGCTCATTCCTTGATGTTTTTCTGTAATTTATTTGTTGTAGTGCACTAAGCATGCCGTCACGATTGCGTGGTAACAAACATGAGGTGATTTGGAGCCCGAACGAAGATTTCACAACTTTTGGGTTTTGGTTGAAATCTGGAATCAAGCGACCAGAATTTACAGTCACTTCTTGTGCAAAATCCAACCATTCATCATGTACGGGTTTGAACTGATGGTAGCCCTGGACCTTATGCACACGATGAAATTGGTTTTACATTGATTCGATGCACGAGCGCCGTGATTTGGTCACTTGAGCGAGGCGTGTCGCTGTTGAATTTTCTGCAACTTCTTCATGAATCGACAATTTCTCTCTAAATTTTCTCTCTGCTCGAACATCGTCACAGGGCGTCCCACATATTGAAACATTCGGTTTCACGGGACGAACACGCTCACAATTTTTTAGAGCGATCCGACTTAGATAGAGTGAGATATGGGCCCCGAAAGTCACTGCCCATGACTATGAAAGCATCCACGTTTAATGGTGTTTTGGCTCAGGGTGGCCACGCAGGAATAGTGTGGTGGTCCTCCTGTTTTAATGTTTTGCTCATAACTTTGTCATGGAGTTTCCGATTAAGCTAAAACTTGACCCATTGGGGTTTTCGACCATGCCGGATCCAACGGAGGTGGTCTCACGACTGTTTGATGCCTCGAAAATATCATTTTAGTTATAGGGTTCGTATCAGGGTGCTAGAGACCAATTTTTCCAGAAATTGTTTCTTTGTGTTCACTACTTTAGACATGTTGGAATGTGACAAAACTTGGCAGTTGGCCTTTTGAAGTGCTTATGAAGATCTTGACCAATTTTTGGACTATTATGGGACTGTCGAGAATTCCACTATTTTGTCAAGCTTTTTTGACCGGCTTCCTCTTTATTCGGCATAGGGGACCAAGGTGCTGAAAATGTGTTCAAATAGCTTGCCCCACTGATTGTTGTGCTTCGACAGAAATGAGAAGGACAACATTCATAAAATTTCCTTTGGCTTTGTTATTTTTTCTTCTTAGCCGCAAGACCACGTGAACACCAAGGAGATTCACACAATGCTGCGACTAAGATGCTCAGACGTTGGGATACATTATTCACAGGTCCATCCGTGGAGACTTTAGGAAGAGAAGAGACTTTTTTGAGGGATCTTGTTGAAGTCCTCACCCTCAAGGGACTAGTTGTGATTTTGACAGCTAAGGATTTTGTACGGACCTCATTGGTTAGAATCAAGCCGATTTGGCAATTGAGTGCCATGCTGAAGGGCATTGTTCCATTTGGTCTGGGTTTGTTTGTATCCTCTGGTGTTGAGCCACATTTCGAGGATTTTGTGAATGGTGTGTTGAAGGGCCTTCTATCGTCGCCCTCTGCTTTGTGCACCAGTTATTCCTTGGCGGGCAGGGTACCTCGGTTTATCGAGGTGACCGGCTTTGGGTATAGCCCCTACCCACTACTGTGTAGTTCCGACAATCAAGATACCTCTCTTCTTTTTTCGAGGTGGTCCCAGAGGACTCAATCTTGATTACCGCACCAAAGTCATGACTGTCATAGCTTTCTTGGGGCATCTTCAACATTTTGGAGTGTGTTGGTGACCTCCTGGGAATAATGCTCTTCTTCATGAGACTTGTCTTGCTTTCTTGGTGAATCTTCTTCTCATCGAGTCCTTTTGCAAATGGACTCAAGCTGTCATAATCTTTCCTTGAAACTTGTATTTTTGGGTCCTGGTATTATGACATCAAGGACTTTTTTTTTGAATGCAGTCTGAAGCCGCCTGTAGAAATCAGTGCTGCGTCAACCTGTTTATTGATCTAAGTGCCCTTTGTGGATTTTCACTTAGACTTGGATTTGGGAAGTAGCGTCGTAGAGACAATTTTCCCTTTTATTTGGGGCTCGTTTACTCATGACCTTTCGACCATGTCCACCCTTTTCATCTATTTTTACTCACGGTGCCCTTTTGGGTTTTCACTGTGCCTGGGTTTTTATTTTCACAGAACTCTCTTACATGGTTTCGTGACCATGCCCGTCCATGAGATTTACTCATAACGTTCCCTTGTCTAGTTGTACACCATGCTCGTTATTCATTCATTTCTATTTGTGAAGGCGTGTTTAAGGTCATGCCTCCGGGACCTGTGAGAAGGCTTTTATCATCATGCGACCAGGACATGCTATGGTTTAAGGTCATACAGGTGGACCGTGGTGGTAATCGATGGGAGTTTATGGAGGCCATTGAGTGAATATGGTGGTGTTTTCGACTCACTTTGGGGAGATGGCAGGATGCTACCTATGAGAGGTGGATAATGTATGGACGGAAGGTGAAAAGTGGTGACCCACTAACTGACGGTGAGTATGGATGGCAGAATGGCTCGCCGTTCTGTGAGCATAAGTAAGACTCACTAAGGAGTGATGGATGATGGAAATGAAGAAAGGTGGACTCACTGGGGAATCAGTGAAGATGGTGTGCACACTAGCGGGTAGGTTAGGGAAGGCGTGCGTGAAGATGCACATAAAGGGCATGTGGGTGTGTGTGGGGCGTATTTAAGTTCATGCCTCCTGGACCTGTGCTAAGCAGTTTAATGTCATGCGGCCAGAATGTGCACTATGGTTTAAGGTCATATAGCTTGGACCGTGGCTATGCGGTTTATAGTCTTGCAGCTTGGACCATGCAGTTTAAGGTCATGCAAACTAGACCTCCACTATAGTTTAAATTCATATAGTTCAGACCATGATGCTGAGCCTTTTAATGTCATGCGGCTAGGACGTGCACTATAGTTTAGGGTTATATAGTTTAGACTGTACAATTTAAGGTCGTGCATCTAGACCTCCACCATACAATTTAAGGTCATGCAGCATAGACCATTGTGTGGGTCTCCATATAGGTGGAGCTCCATGGGGGAAAGGTTTGTGGACATCAATCTAATTCCCTGGGGCTAAAATGATTAGGATAGGCAAGGGGCTTAGATGGCAAGACTGACTTCGTTGGGGATAAGGGGACAAGTGTGGCTCCCTTAAAGAATATGTTCATTGAAAACGACCTGGCTCCTTGTGGATAGGATAACTAGGCGTGAAGGAGAGACCCACTAGGGATTGCAGTGGTAAAAATGATCTTAACTCCAATGAGGATAAGGACTACAACACTGGTATGACTTCTTACTGGGGATGAGAAGTCATGGCCTGGCTGGAACGACCTGGGTACCACTCCAGTGGGGATAGTAGGTTATGATCAAGGTACAACTCCACTGGGGATAACAGTAGTAAGACACACACATCTTTAACATGGGGCGTATGGCAATAGTTTGTTTAAAATACAGCCGGCATTAGGCACATCGAGCATTATTTCTTGACCACATAGCTAGCGCTGAGCCCCTTTGAAAATGCAGCCGGTGCTGAGGTCGGCCAATATTATTTCTTGAACACCCAGACCGCGCTGACGTTGTTAAAAATGTAGCCGGCACTGAGGACAGCCCGTGCTATCTCTTGAACATAGCTGGCACTGAGGTCGTTGAGGACACAGCCGACGTTGGGACTGTTGAAAACAGCCGGCGTTGGGTAGTTTCAACAACATGGTCGATGCTGGTTGTGAGTTAGTGTTCGGGCTTCGACCTGAGCCCGACCCGGTCCTAGTCTCTGTTGCATAAGGTTTCATGGGCGGCGATAAAACCTTACTCGGGACTCTAGTCAGAGCCCGACCCGGTCCAACCCACTGACGTTTGGTCATCTTAGATGTGGCTGGGATTCCCAGTTATTGAGGGGTGTTTGAGGAAAGCATTGGCTATATAAAGGGCGGGTAAACCCCATTTTCACTGTTTCACAAAAACTAGTGAGAGTGAGGTTTTTCGATGAGAACTCAAGCGAGCACACATGGTATTCTGGTAAGGTTAGCAGGAGTTTGTCAGCAAATAGGGGCAGGTTGCGGCTAAGAAAAAGAATGCTGGTAGGAAAGGAGGTAGGATTTTCCGGAGTTGCGGGAAAAGGGAGCGAGAAAAGGGAGTTTACCAGGAAAATAGTGTACTCCGATCGAGGTTTTTGACAGCCAGAAAAGACGGAAAAAGAGGGAAGTTGCAGTAGAAGGCTGTTCAAGGAGTTTTACTGGTATTTGGCAGTTTTTCGGTGGGTGCAAGTGGTTTTCCCGGTGACTTTGCAAATGTTGCAAAGGATTCTGATAGTGGAAGGGAAATTCCTAGGCAAGAACCCGAAGGGCACAGGGAGATGGACTGTCGTTGAAGCTGGACGGTTGCAAGAAGGCGAACGACCGTGAATCTACAAGTGTGAGAACGTGTGTCAGGCCAGGACAGTTGTCAAGCGGCATAACAGGGCTCGAGGTGTCGCATGGAGAATCTATAGCACGTGCAAGAGATTTGAACTCGAGCAGCAATTGTCCTCTAAAGACACAGTAGGTGCTAGATGTTATCAAACACTGCTAGCGCTAAGCATTGAGTGGACAAATGGCACTAGATCCCTGAAAACACAACTGACGCTAGGCTTCGGAAGACACAGCCGGTGCTAGACCTTTGTAAACGTATTTAGTGCTAGGCTTCTAAAGACACAGCCGGTGCTAGACCTCTGAAAACACAGTCGGTGCTTGACTTCTAAAGACACAGTCGACACTAAACCTCTAAAAACATAGCCGGTGCTTGGCCATTGAAGACACAATTGACTCTTCTCTAGTGCCGTAGCAATTTTCATTCGGTAGTGAATCCTTGAGCCTTTCATAATGGCTGAGTCTTCTTACCAAATTCCTAACATAAAGAACCTTCCCCAGGAAGGAGAGGTCGGCACGAATGAATTTACTGGTGAGGCTCTATAAGGGGCGAGGCCATTTGGCTGACAGAGCCAGCATGCAAACCAGAGTGGCCGCTCTCAGTGTCACTTTTTTCACTAACCCAGTTCGTTTTGAAGTCTGAGAGGATAATGATGGCAATGTCAGTATTGAAGAAGGGGTGACACTCCTTCATTGTATGCACAGGAACATAGCTTCTGGGGAGAACATGCCCACTCCGAGAAAGCGAATGATTCAATCAAAGGGGCTAATGTGTCTTAGACTGCCAGAGTGTTGGGGTCGCACAAAAGCATTCTTGAGTGTGCTTGTCTGCTAGCAGCGGTTTAGTGCTCAGCCAGCTATTATGATCGGTGCTCCAATACTGTCAAGGTACTGCTAGAGACATGGAGCAATGTTAGCAACACCATGCTTCTTGGGTATGGGGAAGCAGGAATCTCCTTATTAGATCTTCATTTTATCTGGGGCCTTTCACTGAACGGGACCATGTATGGTGAGTTTGTACCCTAGAACTCAGTCATCTTTGGTGGTGCTAGCTTGGGGGAAGAGGAACCACCTACTAGTCTTCAAAAGATTTTCGAGGTTTACCAATTGCTCCATGCCTAGTCTAGCAATGGTCGGGTAACCTTTACTGAATGGGTGAAATTATTTTGTTGGGACTATCCTGAAGGTGGTCGAGGTACTCCAAGAGGGAAAGGGAAGGAAGTTGTGAAGGGGACGCCTCCCATGTATTATCAATCTGAGACCAACGACGACTGTGTCTTCTTGGCCGCATATTTGGCCTTATTTTTATGCAAGTTCGTGCTCCCTGGAGGGGCAGATGACATTCGTCTAGGACCTTCTATGTAGCCTGTGACATGATAAGAGGGCATGAGTATGCATTTGCTCAACAAATTTTGTGCAATATTTACCATGGCTTGGGGGCCATTTCCCGTGGAAAGGCTTACAAAGGCAAAGAGGGAAGGAATGACATCATCAGAGGAGAGGCATGTCCTGGGGATTTTAAGACTGCATGCCCCATCCATTATGTATATGGGTGGCTAGGGGCCTATTTCCCTACCACCTATGTCAGGAGCTAGGGCACGAGGGATAAATTGTGCCCCTTCTTGATGAGGATTGCTGGTCAAAAGGCTATCCCCCTTCTTGATGAGGATTGCTGGTCAAAAGGCTATCTTTCATAGCTCAGGGGGAGCTAGGAGCTTATTCGGGCATGACTTCTTAAATATGCGTCGAGTCCCGTTCCCGGTTGGGAGCTTCACCGACCGTGCTTTTATTGACAAAGTAGGGATGGAGCTGGATGACGCCCCTACGATTATTATGGAGCTCATGTTTATCTTGAGCATTAGAGGGGAAGTTTTACTCAACTGAACCCCGCATAGTGCCAGATTGGAAGGGTATTTCCCTCATCTCTTCGTCTGTCAACATGGGTTTGATCAGAGCTGCCCCTTCTCTTTTTTTTTTGAAATCCGTCAGGGCATAGTGGACATTGGGAAGACAGAATAGCTTAGGACTCTTTGAGAATGCTGGCTGCCAAGACACATATGGACCGCTTGGTCGACGATGACAGAGATTAACAAGTATGTGTTACCACACTTTGGCAGAAGGGTCTGGGTGACCGAGGCCTATGCAAACTGGTGGAGGATCACCAGTCGAGGATACTGGGATGCTGATCACCCATGGAAAGGAGAGAACGAAAACTGGTGCCAGGAGACTAAACAGAGGAGATATGGTGGATACTACTGCTCTTAGCGAGGACTTTGTCTTGGGATATTCTTTGAACTGGGGGGCTCTTAGGCTTCCTCAGGAGATAGCATCCGATGACACTACATCGCAATTTCTTGCCATGAAGAAGAAAACTGGGAGCATCTTTGATAAACTCGGTTCCATCTTCGAATGGAGTGAGGGCCAAAAGGTCCCATATCGTGAGGGGCATCCCATTCAAGACTTGAACGCACTGATCGGGAGTGGTCCTCATAGTAAATTGGTTGCGGGCCCTTCTCAAGGAGGGAGTTCTGAAGTGGTTGCTCCTCCTCTGACAGGGGGAAAGAAAAGGAAACGATCTACCCGTACTGACGCTTGTGCACCTGCTCAAGCGGGTAGACGTACTCGAAGACGTAGTGGTACTAAACTTCATGTGATTTTGGAATTAGGAGGTAGCTCTCATTCTTCTGATTCATTAGCAGCTCCACTAGTGTCACCTTTTGTGCTTTCTTCACCATCTTCTGTCTCTCTTGAACTGTTATCTTCTTCTTCAGAGACTGAAGTGAATAACTCTGGCCCTTCTGAGCTTATTGTTGTTGCTTTTGACCAGGAAATGACTCTAAAACTTGGGGGGACACCCTTAGTTCCTGAGTCAGATCCAATTCCCATGGAGACCAATGAGGCTGAAGGCTATAGAGCTATTGCTCTAGGAAGGGAATCAGATACTGATGTGGCCTCTGTGCTTCAAGAGTTTAGTGCCTCGATAGATGCAAGGGCCATGATTCAAGAGGAAGGGCCTATGGTTAGTGATGCCCTTGAGTACCAAGAGGCTGCTGCCCTCGAGGGCATAGATCGTGAAGATGAAGGGTTGAAATTTTTGTGGCCAAGGTTCTGGCTGTTGAGGATGCAGACCAGATAGTAGGGGCCATGACTGAGGCTGAATCGGTAATCGATGAAGGCTAAAGGGAAGAGGTAGCTCTTGAACTTGCAAATATTGACGTGACAGCTCAAGAGGGTGAGGAACAAGGGGAGGAGGCTTCCATGGAGCATGTTAAGGTAGAAGTAATGGCTGTAATAGACAAGGGTCAAGGTGACGAGGTTGGTATTGAGGAATCCAGGCAGGTTGAGGTGGGGGCTGCCTCTGGACCTGAGGTGCACATAGCTCTGAACTTCGCCATCGTTTCAGAAGGGCCAGTGGCTCAGATGGCTATCGCTTCTACAAGCTCAATCCTTGAAACCCAAATCTCTTCAGCAGTGGCAATCCAAACAGCGTCATATGGGTCCATTTTCAGCGAGGTTTCTTGTATAATAGCTGGCCTGCTTCGTGCAGGCCTTCAGGGTTTAAGAGAACTGCCTTTCAATGAGCTGGGAGAGGCTTTGACCAAACTTAGGGAACTTGCTGCCATGACCACTGTTGTTGGGAATGCGCCAAAAGTCCTTTCTCGTTTTGATGCAACACTGAGTGAGTTGGAGAGCTGGTGGTTGGGAAGACTGCACGATGAGGCGAAAACCAGGAGGCTAGCTTCTTTGGAGGTGTCTATCTCATGTTGTTGTGAGGGAATAGATTCATGCACTGAGAAGAGGGCCACCATGATTGCTTGTCAGCTCCATCTCAAACGGGAGGGTCAAGCTTGCTTCAAAAGGATGGTTGAGATAAGAGAGGAGATGCAAAAATTAAGGAAGGAATTTGATGAGCTTGAGAAGGAGATGACTCAGAGAAGGGTCATGGAGGCTTCTTTGGTCATGGATTTATCAGAACTCACTCACACCATTGAGTCCGAAACCGTGGCGACGGAGGAGGAGATTGAAATGGTGATCGAGCAGAAGGAGCGTACTCAAGACACTGAGGCTTCTTCTGCAGCACGGAGAGTAGAGAACAATAAGATAATTGATCATTTTTTAAAATGTCCTCTCTTTTGCTTCTTCTTTCCTTTTTTGTACACCAACAATTGTAAAATTTGAGCTTGTGAATGAAAATGCCTGTATGCTTTTTGTCTCATTTTTCTTTATAAGTTCATTCTTCATTTTGCTTTGCTGGATCTCATATCCCGCTCCTAAGTAGGCCCCGCCTCAGGGCTCTTACTACTTCTGTCTTTCCACCGAGGGAAACCCTAAGCCTTGCTTTGTCTAGTGACAAACTGCTACTGCTCCGATAACCTCAAATGGAGGATCAGTTGCTTCTTCTCCTTTTAACTTTTGATTGGACAGGGGCTCATAATTCATTTTTCTCATCATTTGATGAGCTGGCTCGCTATAGATAGTCCAGTTAGGAGGGGTTTTAGCTTCTATTCGAGACATTTTTACTTCATGTTTATCATAACTCTTGCTCTCAGGCACGAACTCCTTCAGATGTTTTGAAGCAGTATGCATGACCTTCAATTTGCTCTGGAACCTGTGAACGTTGCTTCTTAACTATGCCAGGGGGTCCTGTTCCTGAGGATAAGAAGGATGCTCTGCCTCCAACTGGTCCCCCTCTATAGAATTCAGGAAACGCAAGACTTGCGGAGTATCCTCAGCAATTAAGGTTTGAAGCACCTTTCGTGGCTGCTGAGATGTCGATTCGACTTTCAAGAGCCTAATAGGTACATGCAGGACCTTTTGGTGGTCTGGCATGTAGGTAACCTTTGGGGTCGAGAGTTTTGTCTCCATGACCTCCTCAATCTCAAGTGGGAATTCTGGTTCATCTTCTCGCGAAGGTGGCTCAAAACTGGGGGCAGAGGGTGAGGACTCCTCTTTAAGTGACAATGGAGTTTCTTCAGAGATGGTTGTCGGGATGGTAGAATGAATAGGGGTTAGAGGGAGAATTCTACCTTGCCTTTCTTCCTCTTTGAACATGTTTACCAATGTTTTCCCCACGTCTTCAACATCTTCATGCCGTGAGACCCTGTCTTGATTGTAGACTTGTGACCCCCATCATTCGGCTTCTGAGGCAACACTAGACCATTCAAATAATACTTAGCATCAGCGTAGTGAGTCTCGGCTATAGGAAACAGTCTCTTATCAGCATAGACCGTATGTTGTCTCTCATTTCGACTATACTTGAAGCACTCAACATTGATGGAACTACTCCCAGGTCATGGAGCCATAGCCAGTTGAGGAGAATGTTGTAGGAAGTACCGGTGTCAATTACATGAAATTGGGCGTAATCGTTCAGCTCACTGATCTTAAGACGAAGATGAATAGTGCTAGCCAGCTTCACTCGTAACTGGTTGAATCCCTGAACTGTGATGTGGGTCGGAGTGAGATCTTTAGACCCTGACCCCATTCGAGTGAGGATCCTTCTTGGTATAAGGTTGACTGTGGACCCTCCATCTAACATAATTGGGTTGATTGGGCACGCATGTAGCTCACCAGTCATAAAGAGGGGGTGATTATGAAACTTTTCTCCCAATTGCAGACCGTCCTCTGAAAAAGTGAGGCATACATCCTCCTAAAATCGTCGGGTCCACCTCAATGGGTTCCACTTCGATCTTGTACATCTCTGGATTAGAGAGAGCCTGAACAAAGCCATCCGGTAATCCTTCGAAAGCATGAGGGCATTGTAGATGCTAAGAAGGGATGGAAGCTTCCTCAAATGCCCTATCACATCATATTTCACCTTCTCTTGGTCAAGGCTTTGTGCTCCTAGTCCCGCCACTGGTTTGGGTGGTATGCTGGGTTGAGGAGCAGGTTTGGGTGGACAAGGTTTATTTTGTTCAGCTAACTGGCTTGGTTGTGTGGCCAGCTTAGTTCGGGTAGGTTGGTTAACAAGGATTGGGATTTGTTTAGGATGAGTGGGTGCTCTAGGTTGAGGCTTGGAAAGTGATTGAGTATATGGGATCAAAGGCATCCCAGGGAATTGGAGAATAGGCAGATTGTTTGAGGTATTTCGACGAGGAAGGAGCCCAGGGAGGTGGAGGATGGGTACGATGTTTGTGTTTGGATTAAGGAGAAGTGGCGGACTAGGAGATTTAGAGACGTCTTGCTTCTGAGATGGGGGCTGTAGCGTCTTTCCCGACCTCAAGCTCATTTGCCCCATGTTGGGTGAGGCCTCTAAGATTTGTATCATGCGACAAGCTTCTTGAGAATAAGAACTCTCCCCTCTAGATTCACTCAACCTCAACTCAAACTCGGGCTTAGGGGGCCACTAAGCTTTCTTTAGCTTTGAGTTCTTGCACTTTCCAGTAAAGGAAGATGGCTCTGACTGGGCTAGAACTGTCAGTGCATCAGCAACTGTTAAGAATCCGGTTGCCTAGGTAAAGTCTTTCTCAACCGCCTCCATTGCGTCTTGCTTATGTTGATTTCTTCAAATTCTCGATCAAGGGCGTCGAAATCTAGACAATGCAAGGCTGTACCTGTAGGGGACATAGAAGAGGAGGAGGGGGAAGAAGAAGAAGAAGCAGGGTTAGTAGGTGAGGGGGATTTAAGGTCATTCGCCTTGTTGGACCTATCTCGACAGCGTTTTATGTCATCACCAGAATTGGATGTGTGCAGGGAGTCTTTTAGGTCTTTCTCTTGCTTAGACCATTGGGGAGTGCTTTTAACATCATCGCCCTCATTGGGCATGCCTTGAGTGAGGGATGATTTGGGGGTGTCGTCCTAATGAAGTGAAGGAGGAAGGATGCTTGCGTCAGGGATGAAATCTTGCAAAGTCGGCAAGGGAGGAAGAGGCCTGAGGAACTCTTGCTCGATCGATGGTTGAGGAGGTTTGTTCCTTCAGCGACCCTTCTTAGGGCCCGTCTCCTCTTAAGTGCATTTAGAGGTGCTTGATTCATCTCACTAGGTTTGTGGACAGCCCTAGCTTGATGGATAACCTCTCGTTTTAAAGACTTAAGTCTGCTTTGCCTTTGGTATATTATTCATGGTTGGGAAGTTGAGGGTTTAGCAGGATCCGAATTATTGTTACCTGGGTCTTGTGTTGGGAGGTCCTCTTGCACAGGTGGAGCTGTGATTTAGGGGTCCCCTTCTGAAAGGTTACACGATTGATGGCATTCCTGTATTTTCTTCGTGATTATCTCATGAAAACTAAAGCATTTGCTCAGATCATGTCCCCATATCTGATGGTACAAGCAGCACTAGTTCTCGATTCCCTTAGCAAGACACTTGGGTTGCCTCACCGGCTTTGGTGTAATAAGGCCTAGTTGAAGCATCATGACAAAGAAGGCTCGAAGGAGACCAAGCGCTTCGTCTTCTTCGTGAACCATCACTATGTGATATGTTGCCCCCCACGCCTTCTTTAGTTCTTCAAGCTTAATTTGACCCTTCTGGATGAAAGCCTCGATGAGGTCTTTAAGTGTATAACAGTCCTCCGTGGGGTGATTTACCCTTCAATGATAGGCACAGTATTTTGTGTGCGTATCAAGACCAGCTTGGTCAGGAAATTTGCTCTTGGGTAATTCAACCATGTTCTGTTCCAACGGTAATCAAAGCAATGCAGGCACCCATTCCTTTTGAAAGGGATAAACTTTATTTTGATGGTTGATCCAATATTCACTTCGATTAAAGTTCACGGGTGGAGGCACTTGATTATACGACTGCTGTTGTTTGCTTGCACGAGGTTTTGCCTTGTTGTGCCCACCCCTTTGGAGAGGTCCAAAGTTTGGGGGGCAAACTTCTTTGGATTGGTAACTGTGACAGCTGCACTGATCACTCCTTTTTGTTGGTTGCCCCAGGCGTTGGTTCTTGAATCACCATTACCCCAATTGTTTCCAAATTTGAAAATTGTTGTCGTGACTTGTTATGATGGCACGACAAGCTCTCTATGTGGACTGACTTAGAGATCAGGTCTGACATTGAGGTTAGGTTGGAGGCCTCAACATGAAGAGTGATCTCAGGTTGCATATTTCGAATGTAGGTTTGAACTGCCTCCTTCTCAGGCATAGGATTGGGATGGCGAACCGCCAAATCTCTCCACCTTGGTATGAATTTTCTACTGGTTCATCTAGCTCCTGAGTCAAGGTGAGAAGTTCAATGGTTTGGACCTCCCTCTCAACTTCATAGAAACGCTGTTGGAACAATTTCTCCATCTCCTCTCAAGTACATACCAAGTTTAGAGGCAGCCGAGCATGCCACTGGAAGGCAGGATTATCAAGGGTTTCAATGAACTGACGAAGAAGGAGTCTCCCGTCAGCCGATGTCTCTCGACATGCTGCTTGGAAATGGGCGATATGTTGATGAGGGGATGTTGTTCCATCGAAGCGAGGAAACTTCCCTTTCTTATAATCCTGGGGGAAGGGAACCTGCTCAATGAAAGAAGGGTACGGCTTCTGGTAGGACGTCGCACCCTGTATGCCTAGGATCTGCCTCTTCTTCAGGATGTGGGTTACCATAGCATCAATGTCTGCCTGAGAGAAGGGGTGAGGGACAAAATTGTCCTGTGAGGCAGTAGGGGAGGGTGCCTTGGAGGCACATCTTCTGAGTGATGGGAATTGACTTCATGGTTAGCCGAGTGTCGGGCGACCTCCATACGGTCGATCGTCTACATCATTGCTTGAACCATCTATTCAAAACTTTCCATACGGGCATCCTGAGAGTCGGCAGGTTCATTTATAACCATGACGCTGACCGTTTCTCCAGGGAGGTCAGGCTTAGATGCAGTCAAAGATTTTCATGCTTGGCGATTCCCACATGGAAAGTCAGTCAGTAGGGGATCATCATGCCCTAACTGGACCCCACTCTTGTATGCCGAGCGGGTAAGGACTGGTTCTCGACGGTCTTGGGACTACGGCTACTAGGTGGCTGGGTCATCTTCAACGACATTGACACGACACAGGATTCTCGTTCCTCTTCTTTAAGGTTTGTCTTTGGAAGACGGTAGAAGGGATTCAGGTGAAGAAGGTTGTCAGAGCTAGGCGTCCTAACTGTCTTGACTACTTCTCTAGTCAGAATTCGTAGACCCCTGTCACGCTTCGCTTTGAGATTTTGATGGATCTCATGCCAGAATTGCGAGCGGAACTGCGACTGGTCAGCTCGTCTCATGCAAGAGAGAGCTATCTCCATCAGGTGCAGCAAAGGATGAGGGCCAAGGACCAGAGTCAGCCAGGTCGAGGGAGAAGAAGGACATGGTCTCTCATGAGGTCTTTGCCTCGAGCTCTCTTATGGAATCCAGGGATATGACCGAGATAATGCGGCTGGTTCAAGACGATACTCTTGGGGAAGGTCTTTGAGTACCAAGGTTTGAGGTGCTTGCTCAAAGGAGACGGGTAAGCAATGGAATGTTTGACTCATGATGATGCCCGAGTCAAGAGCGAGGAACAACAATTCGGGGAGGCGACACATGTACGCCCCTTAAAGAGGGATCAGGGGTGACTTTGGGGTCAGTTCGGGCTCGAGTAGATTGACTGGCCTTAGGAGGCCGAGGATCGCGAACAGGTGTCTGCAAGGAAACAGGTGGAAGCCTGCCCCTTACAGGGTGCGTTAGTGTGTGCTGAGCAGGAGGACAACGAAGTCATCCCCTGTGTACTCAGGTTGGCATAGCAGCGACTTTGCCTCAAGTGGTTGGATGAACATGCGTAACGGGTATAGGACCTAGCCCAAGGAGTCCCAATCCTGAACATTTGCTTGAGGCAATACGAGAGTTGCCCCGAGGTATGGCTCGAGTGGGAGACCCACGAGCCTTAGGGTTTGTGAGGGACGTGGAGGTCTTAGGGCCTTCTCCTCGAGGTGTCGGGCCTCTAAGGCTAGAGGCTTGTGGTGGTGCAGAAGTGTGGGGGGTTAACCTTACGGCGGCCCACAGAAGCAACGACAACTTGTTTGCCTTTTGCAACAAAAAGGCAAACAAGGGACTGGGCAGCCTTTTAGCATACCTCGGCAATACGACCAACAAGTGACTTTGTTAGTGACAGGGTATATGTTGTGAGTGGTGGCATGTGTGCCACTTATACAAGGTGCCTTGGCGAAGGTTCTACCAAAGCGAGGAGTTGGAGGGTGAGGGACCTTTAAGTCCCTCCTCACACCTATGCAGGTTAGGACCTGAAAGCTAGACATGGGGTCTTTGCTTAAAAGGAAGGTTGGGAACGAAGTTCGAGGAACTTGTTTCTTGGGGATAGTGGCGAATGCGAGGATAAGGAAGTCCCCGATCCGGATAAACGAGTTACAGAACCCAGAAGCCATAAGTGTGCAATTAAGAAAATAAAAAGAGAAACTAGCCAAACAAGTACAATCTAACTAAAGGGTAGTAAGTCCCCAGTGGAGTCGTCGAGCTGGTTAGGTGCCTTGATATCGCCCTCTGGATCTAGATGACCTGACGGCATATGTCTCGGGTTTTAAGGGAACTCGGGACTTGAGATCGCTCTCTCGAGAATGGTTAGGTACCTTGATCTCGCTCTCCGGATCTAGGTGATCTAGCAGCACGTGTCTCGGGTTTCTAGTGAATCCAAGATTTGAGATCACTCCCTTGGAACCTTGCTCAAGGCAATGGTAGGTATACCAACCAATGAGAGAGGAATTTTAGGTGGGTTCGGGAGTTACTAGGGCTGGCTCACGTGGGCGCCCTCTTAGATCACGAAGAAAGCCCCCCAATTGCTTGAGCTGGGTCAGAATCATCTCCCTTAACTTGTAATCCTCTTGTTTTCTGCACAACACTTTTATGGTTAATTTGTAAGACAAGTTGGTTGAAGGGACCCACCATTGTCTTAGGGCAATGGACAATCACATGAGAAGGCGATGAAGTGCAAGGTTCGGTGAAAGATAAAATAGAGAAGAGAGCTTGACGTAGGGGTGAGACTAGCATGACGACCAGAAATTACCGACTCGGAGTGGTAGCAAGACGGGCATGGTTCTCAAGACTGACATGACGGTAATACTACTTGAAACTGAGGTCGACGAGGTGGTGCTGAGCTAAGTCTAGCCTCAGTCAAGTGATAAGATAAAGGGATGAAGAGAAGAGGGCGAGATGGCAAAGAAAAGAGAAGTTTGGACATCGATAGGCATCGTCGTTGACAACGCAAGGAGACAACACATCCCTTGCGGATGGCGTTGACTCTTGACGAGGCACACTACAATAGTTTCCTCTAAGTTGCACAACGATGAGCGCAGGACACAAGGAGGAAGGCAATGGGCACCGGACGCACGGAGGAAGCTCGAGGACGGCGATGGGTGTTGCCAAAGCCTCAAACAGGCGGCGATAGGTATCATCATCTTCGCTAGACACGCGGTAGAGGAAGACCCCTGTAGGTGGCAATAAACTTCACCGTCTGGGTTCTTCGCCAAGAAATCACAACAACAATAGATAGCGCCGTCTACAGACTTCACCAGAAGAAAGAGACGGGCGAAGAGAAGGGGAGGGGGACTCATGCTTAATGCTACCATCGCCATGCACAACCTGTGAGACCAAGGGAGAGACATGCACGGTAGTGCCACTGTCGTGCACACAAGGAACTCAAATGAAGAAGAGGGAGGAGGGAGGGGGGAAGAGAGAGAAGAAGAAAGAAAAAAAAGAGAGAAGGTTTACCTCAAACCTAAGGGTACTGGTCAAAATTTTCTCTCACCTCACTCTCTCTCTAAAACGTGAGACTACAATGGTAAAAAAGAGAAACTTGTATTAAGTGAAAACTCTCTCATGTATGTGTATGCCTCTGTCTCTTCTTTTTTTTTGTGTACAATGATGGTACATATATATAAAAGTGTGCCCCAAACATGGGTGGATGCTCAAGAGTAACTTTAATTGCTGAAAATTAAGATTAAATTGAATTAAAAGAAATTAGAAAATAGTCCAGGGTCGTTCTGATGGCTGGTCGATTGTAAGATGATTGTTTTCTTATAGGGTTCGGCATGGTGATCGATTTGATACCAACTTCGAGCCATGGATCGTGTTTTTGATGCACGATCATGTGACTTGAAATTTGAGTAGATCTTGAAACTTTGGATAGATAGTCTGTTCGTTCCTTGATGTTTTTCTGTGATTTCTTCGCTGAATCACACTGAGCATGCCGCTACGATCACGGGCACCAAACACAGCTCAATTTCATGGTCGAATGAAGATTTTGCAAGTTTGGAATTTTGGCAAGAATCAAGGATTCAGGTGACATAATTTGCAGTTTCTTTGTCAGCTTCGTATGCAGAATCTAACCGTTCATCATGTACAGGGTTTGGGTCAAAGATGGGAATTGGTCTCACATCGATTGGGCTCGCGAGTGGCATGATTTGGCCACTCGAGCGAGGCACAACACTGCTGAATTTCTTGCACTTTCTTTACAGATCAACTGCTTCTCACTAGCTTTTCTTCGCGCTCGGGTATTGTCATGGGGCGTACCACATATCGAATCCCTCGTCTTGACACGATGATCACGCTCACAAAATTTGAGCGTGATCCAACTTAGGACGAGTGAAATATGAGCATTGAAAGTTATTGGTTGTGACTGTCCCTTCAATGGTGTAGTTTTGCAGGGTGGCCACATGGGAATAGCGTGCGGCTTCTCCTGTTTCACTATCTCCTATAACATCTTCCTGGAATGTCTGTTTGAGCTGAAACTTGACCCCTGGGGATTTTCAATCGTGCCAGATCCAATGATGATGATCCCACAACAATTTGAGATTATGAAATTGTAGCTCTAGTTATAGGGGTCCGTTTCAGGGTGCTAGAGAACGATTTTGCCCAAACTATTTCTCAGCCTGCACTGCCTTAGACATGTTAGAATGAAATGAAACTTGACAGGAGACTCTTGAGAGACCTAATGAAGATCTTGGCCAGTTCTAGGGCTGTTATGAGACTGTTGGAATTCCCACTACTTGCCAGGCCTTTATTGAGCGGGGGCCCTATGTTGATGAAAAATACCTTCCAACAACATGCCCCGCAGGATGTTGTGCTTTGAGAGAATAGAAAAGTGTAATCATTCAGGAAGTTTGAGGGATCTTTGTCAAAGTCCACACCCTCAAGAGACTATCTGTTGTTTTGGAGCAGATTTTGTCAAGACCTCCTTGTACAGACTCAAGCCATTTTTGAAGGCCAAATGCTACGAGCCTTCGATCAACATTGATTGTTGCTACACTAGTTTTCTTTTGATGATAAAGGTATCTCCTGTAGGTCCCATCTAGCGGGGTCTAGTCGGGGGACAGGTGAGTGGCAAATAAGTAGACTCTTTGGCATTCCCTATCCTTTGAGGGGCAGGTGAATGTCAAAGATAATGCAAACATTTAAATTTCTTACTGAGGTAACGTGGTCAGAGGGCACACTAACTAATCCCTCCAAGTCATTGCGCTCACCGAGCTCACCCACCTAGGGCAGTTTTCCTCCTAAGGTTTTCGACGTGAGATGTCGGTGAGTTACACACGCTTGAAACTCGAGTTGGATTTTCTGGCCGTGCCACTTAACTGCAGAGGTTTCACAGTTTAAAATTTTAACCCTGACATCTTATTTGATTTCCTTAAGGTTTCCTAAGGCTATCTATAGGAAAAAGCTTTCTATAAGAAGAGACTTGTCTGGCCGATGCCGAAGAGTGAGATGAGGTAGCAACACGGTAATCGCGCAACGCGGTAATCATCATGTACGGGTGTCCAAGCTCCTTCTTTTTAAAAGACATTTTAGAAATTTTGAAATTAAGGGGAGATTTGAAATAGAACCCAGAGCAAGGACAGGTTACGGTTTTAACAAAGAAATTAAAGTTTTTTAAAACACAAGACATATAGTGAAAATTTTGAAAAGAGAAAGATATTTTGAAAAACAAGGTTGGTTAGCAGTTTTAGCTCCTGCAACCATAGAGCTCTCTAAGCAGTTTAGAGTCATGCAATGATGGACCATACACCCGACCATTTTACATCAATTTGGGGATAGATGGAATACACCCGACCCTTTTAAGTCATATAGGAATAGACGAAATACACCCGACCTTTCACGTCATATGAGGCTAGACGGTACCTATCTCGGCTCTTTTACGTTGCATGAGTTTGACTTTTTTCTATTAAACAAGGTGGTTGTGCCCTGGATACACCCAACATTTTGTGTCATACGGGGCTAGATGGTACTTGCCTAAGCTCTTTTACATCGCACGAGTTTGACGGTATTCCATTGAACAGGGTGGTTGTGCCCTAGATACACTCGAGCTTTTGGGTCATACGGTGCTAGACGGTACTTGCCTTGGCTCTTTTACGTTGCATGAGTTTGACATTTTTTCATTAAACAGGGTGGTTATGCCCTGGATACACTCGACCTTTTGCGTCATACGAGGCTAGACGGTACCTGTCTTAGCTCTTTTACGTCGTACGAGTTTGGCGTCTTTCCATTGAGCATGATCGTTGTGCCCTGGATACACCCGACCTTTTGCGTCATACAGGGTGAGATATTACATGTCTCGACTCTTTTACGTCGCATGAGTTTGAAATTTTCCCTGTCTCTGCTCTTTTACGTCGTACGAGTTTAACATTTTTTCGGATTGGACTTTGGTTGGTAGTTTAGGCTCATGTCACAAAGGAGCATTTTCTTTTTTATTTTATTTTTTGAAATTTTGGAAAATTGGCTGACAATTTAGGCTCATGAGACCAAGGAGAGTATTATTCTATTTTTTTGAATTTTTTGAATTTTTTATTTTCTGGAAAATTGGTAGGCAGTTTAAGCTCATGCTACCAAGGAGGATGTTTTTTTTGATTTTTTTTTTTAAATTTGGGAAATTGGTTGGCAATTTAGGCTCATGCCAGCAAGAGCGTATTATTCTCCTTTTTTGAATTTTTTGAATTTTTTATTTTTTGGAAAATTGGTTGGCAGTTTAGACACATGCCACCAAGGAGCATTTTCTTTTTTATTTTATTTTTTTGAAATTTTAGCAAATTGTTTGGCAGTTTAGGCTCATGCCACCAAGGAGCATTTGAAAATTTTGAAAATTAATTAAAATGTTTAAAAATGTTTGAAAACACTAGCTAAAACACACGGCAAAACCAAATTTGGTTCCCAAAAGTCCCTAAAATTAAGTGGGGGCATTTTCGGGAAGAAAGTTTTGGGCGACACCTAGACGTGTTGCCCGGGCGGCACTGGTGGTGTCGCCCACCACTTTTTTTTTAATTAAGTGGAAACATCTGGGGATTGAACAAAAAAAAAGGTTTTTTTTTTGGCAAAATATTTGGGCGACACTAGGCGTGTCGCCCATGTAAAACATTTTTTTTTGTTTTTGTTTTTGGGAAAGGGAATTTAAAAGAAAAGGTTTTGTAAAAGGGAAATTGGGCGACACTAGTAGTGTCGCCCGTGCAACACGCGTGGGTCGCCCCCACAGGCTGGGCGACACCAAGAGTGTCTCCCATATAAAAAAAAATTTATTTATTTATTTTATTTTTGGACAATGGGATTTAAAAAGGAAGGTTTTGTAAAAAAGAATTGGGCGACTCGCGTGGTGTCGCCCACATAATTTATTTTTTTTTGCTTCTTATATTTGGAAAGATGGGTTGAGAAAAGCGGTATGTTTAAAAAATGTTGTGCCTAAGTATGGAGTTGGGCGACACCAGGCGTGTCGCCCTGATCTCCGACCTCCAAAATTGATATCTATCAATTTGCTAGATTTTTGGGTTATCTAAATCCCTCTGGGTTTAGGGTTATCTAAACACACGTGGATAACTTCAGGACGTGTTTTGGGTCAGATTCTCTTTTTTTTACAAAAATCATCCCCCTTCCCATTCTTTTCTCATCTTTCAATCTCTATTTTTCTTGTTCCCATCTTCATCTTCTTCTTTCTTCATCATCTCCCCACTTATCTTACTGGTTTTTCTTGTTCTCAAATATGCTTTCATGGCTCCTAGAACGGACAATGTTATTTCCAAGGGCAGAGGGAAGGTTTTCGAGCGGATTGACAATGAAGGAGAGGAGGAGGCTTCCCCTCTTTTTCCTAGGGTTACGCACTTCCCTAAAGGTCTGCCCTCCCATATCTCATAGGGCTTTCGTTCGAGTGAAATTTCCCAACATGTCAATGGCTTCCCTGTCATCGAGCCTCGGTTCAGGGATTGGTTTCTTTTTGCTCAACAATGGTCTGAGCTCATGGCCTTCTTAGCCTCAATTTTGATGATGGGCGTCTTAAACATGGTCTCTTGCCATGTGAATTTTCCACTCCTTGAGGCTCTTGCTGAGAGGTTCAACTATCAAACAAACACCTTCTTCCTTCCTACTGGCGAGACAACACCAACTTTGAAGGAAGTTGCTATTTGCTAGGGTTTCTGGCTTTAACTTGTCTAGAATTGCGTATCAACCTTCTACTGCAACCGACGATCATTCCATCATGGGTGCACGACTGTTGGGGCTTTTTAACTCTTCACATGGTCAGTGGGTCGATATGGAGTTGCTGGTCTAGAATCGAGAGCGATCATGGGTCGTCAAACAAATCCCTAGTTTCCTTTTTGTGTTATTGGGATCCGTTCTTTTTCCAAGTGGTGGTAACCCAGTTTAAAGTTCCCTTATTCCTTTAGCCTATGCCTTATGGGAGCGAGCGGGTTACACCATTGTTCTAGCCGTGTTGGCGGGCATTTACCGAGGTCGTCATGACCGGGTCACACGAGGCGACCGATTCATCGAGGGTAGTGTCTTGATTTTGCAGGTATATTTTCAAACTCAAATTTATTTTATTTTGCCCCTACAACTCAATTTTTTGTCTGGTTTTTTTCCCCTGGATCTCATATTTCTACCATAGGAAGTCATCAGAAAAGACTCAGACTGAACCGTGAGTGTTTGGTTTGGGCGCCACTGCCAGTGTCGCCCATATAGGCTGGGCGACACCACCAGTGTTGCCCAGGTCAATCTTCCCCGAATGGTTACAGGGTCTAGAATTATTATTTTGTGACATGTTGGGGTGATTTTGGCTCATGTTTTATGCAGATTTGGGCTACAAATCGCCATTGTCCTTCCTCGATCCACAACAGCTGTATTTGCCACTCTGGGTTTGACATATGTCAGTGATACCACCCGACCTCGGGACGTCAGTTATTATCACCGGATTCTTAACAAGTTGTCATCATTCGATTGGGTGATCATGGGTCTTGAGAATGTGCCCTTGTTTCTGCCTGTTATAGGGCATTCATGTCCCATTCTAGTGGGGTGGCACTTCACAGAGGGGTATTTCCCTCAACGGGTGCTTCGTCAGTTTTGGCATACTTAGAATTACACTTCTTGGAGAGGTCGTCGATCATCGTCTTATTTTTCCTCTTCGACGACACTCTTCCACGCTTCTTGTTAAGGCAGGTTTGTCATGGAAGGCTAAGAAGTCTTGATCTATTTAGGGGTTGGTCAAGCAAGACAAGCCCACCACCACTTCCAACTACGATTCCTGGTGGGAATGTGCTAGTACTCTTCCACTATGCCCTAGATCTTCGAGACTTCGTGACGAACCTTCTGCTCCTGCTCAGGGTCTCATGTCTTCTCGAGAAGACGATGCCTCTTCTTCAAATAAGTGAGTCAAATCGAATGAGGATGTTTCTGACATCAGTTTGGAAGATGTTGAAGCTGAATTGGCTCAATGGGTGGCATTCGTGACGGAACTCAAGGAGAAGGACGTTGATCTGAAACCGAAGATTGAATAGCCAAGGTGTTTTATTTTCTTTATTTTTTTATTGGCATGAATAAGTTGATCTCGTGATCAGCATCACTTTTTAGTAGTTTTATATTTTGTTGAAGTCTGTTGGGACAGTAGGAGTTTCGGTCTTAAGACTAAGTTTAATTGCGTAAATGCATGTAATAAACCCATTTTCAAGGTATGAATAAAGTCATATTTTTTAAGATACCCAAATTTTTTTTTCTGTTATAGTTGACCTCGTTTTTTTTTATTACCCCTATTGGGGGGTCTTTTAACTTGTACGTGCGCAAGTGATTCGTCAAAGCATAACGAGATACTTTCTTTGAGCACACTTTTCAAACTCAGCCCCCTAGTTGTAGGGCTTTTGTCTCGAATTTTCAGCTATTGGGTCATCATACACACACACAGGGATGATCATTCCTCAGTTTTCTTCAGGGGATCCAGTCGAGAGAAAATCGCTCCCAGACTACGTCAATATCGTCATTGGTGAGGTTCATCCATGTCTGATATGTGGTAGTTGATAGTTATATTCATACAACCATAGAGTGGCTAGCTAGTTTCAAGCCTTCATAACATGCATAGGAAGTTGGCTTCGAGATTGAGGCCAGATTGATTAACAGTTTAGCCTCTTGTAGTGATGGAGGAAGTCCCTTATAAAAAGAGTTTTTTTTTTTAAAATGGATTATTTAAAAGTCAATTTGAAAAGCATTTTCAAAAGGGATGGGCCTTACAGTTTTGCCACCTGTGGCCCCTTTGGTGGTCATTTTCTTTATTATGTTTTACCCGAAGATGAAGAAAAGATTTCCTTGTGGGATCGTGAGAACTCAAAGGTCTATAAGTTATCCTTTTACCTTTTGAGCCTTCATCCTGTACTTCGCTAGTCTGTGAAGAGTTCTCTGGATTCTTGTCAGGCTTCAATCTTGGAGAAGTCTCAATGTTATTCCAGGGTTCGTTGAAGTCACTTCGGTTTTCTATTCATGTCACCCTTCCACATCTTTCTGAGTTGGCTCTGTTGGGAACCTTCGGGGTTTAAGAGGAGTCTTCGTCCTCAAGGTCTGCTTGTGCAATATTGTTCGAATTTGCAAGTACTTGTTTGTACTTGACTATTTTGAATTAGAAGCTCCTTCTTGGAGATTTTTTTTTTTTTTTTCTTATTATTATTGTTTTTTTACCCGTGATGCCTTTTCAGGTTTTCATCATGTCCATTTTTTTATTTCTTTCAAATTTTTTTGTGATGTCTTTTAAGGTTTTCACCATGCTTTTGAGCCTGTTACGGGTAGTATTTTCTGAGATACATCGCATTAATGGGATCGTTGAGTTCATATCCCTCCTGATTTGTTATCTTGTAAGAATTTCCTGCATTCACTTGGGTAACCACGAATGGCCCCTCCCAATTAGGTTTAAACTTGCCTAAAGGGTGTAAATTTGCAGGAGTGTGGAAGATTTCTTGAGTAGCATGTCCCCTTCTCTAAATTGTCGAGGAACAACTTTTCTCTGGTATGCCTTCTCGATTCTATGCTGGTAAGCAACGATATTTTGTATTGCTCGTAGTCATTTTTCATCCAAAGTAACGAGGGCAACGATTCATGCTTCAATCTTTTGTTCCTCATCTGAATTGTCGTGAATGCGCACTTGGAGAGACGGTATCTCAACTTTTATGGATAACACTGCTTCCATATCATACACCAAAGAGTATGGGGTCATGTCAGTAGGAGTCTTCTCAGTTGTCTGGTAGGCCCATAGTGTGTCATTTAGCTTTTCGTGTCAATCTTTGCCACCTTCTATTATTCTGTCTATAATTTTGAGAAGTCCTTTATTTGTGGCCTCTGCTTGTCCGTTTCCTTGAGGGTAGTAAGGTGTGGAGAATTTTTACATTATCCCAAACTTTTTGCACACCTTAGTGACCTTTTCATTTTTGAGATTGGATTCATTGTCAGTAATGATTGACTCAGGAATGTCAAATCTGAATACAATATTGTTTTTTATGAAACGGGCTACATGTTGTCCCTCAATTTTGACAAATGATGCGGCCTCTACCCATTTGGTGAAGTACTCTGTAGCCGTTAATATAAAATGGTGGTCGTTTGAGGCTTTTGGTGAGGTCATTCCGATGATACCAAGACCCCACATGGCAAAGGGCCAAACGGACGGTGTTGAGTTGAGTGGTACGGACAGTGCATGGATGAGGTCTCCATAAAGTTGACATTTGGGACACTTCTTAACGAACTTCCAACAATCTTCGACATGGTGGTCCAGTAATAGCCTTGGCACCTGTTTTTCTGAGCTAAGGCGACTGCCCTAGAATGACCTCCTTCATTGTGTAACTCTGTCAGTACTTGGTCGATTTCTGGCTGATCGAGACATCGTATAATGATGTCATCAAAGGATTTCTTGAACAGAAGATCACCTCTTACTAAGAATCCCATGGAACGCTTTCGAAGGGCTTCTTTATCCTTTATGGTGGCTCCTTCGGGGTATGACTCATCTTTCAATAGGGACAAAACATCGTGGAATCATGATTTTACCTTAACTAGCGCATTTGAAGCCATGAGAGACACTTCCCCATCATTTTCATTTTCTTGCTCTGTTTCTTCTTTGATCTTAAAGGAATATCAACCATTGATGCAAGGGTCGCAAGGGTGTCGACAAACCGATTATTTTCCCTAGTCACATGCTGAAAGGTGATTTTCTTAAAATATGGGATCATCTTTTCCAGCTTTTTTTGATAGGGTTTAAGCTTTTCTTCTTTCACCTTCTAAATCCCTTAAACTTGATTTATGACGAGTAAGGAATAACCAATCACTCATATTTGTTGGATTTTCATTCTGTTCTCGAGCCTGGCTATTAAGGCTTCACATTCAGCAATGTTATTGGTACATGGGAAATTCAATCTGATGGCTGTTGGCATTAAAATCTTCTCGAGTGAGCATAGTATGACTCCTATACCTGACCCGTATTCATTCCTTGCACCGTCGAAGTATAGAACCCAAATTGAGTCCTCAATTGTGAAGAGGTTCTCATCAGGGAGATCCCTATAAATGAGAGTGTTATCTGACAATACGTGTTCAGCTAAGTGGTTAGCAATGGCTTGTCCTTTGACCGATTTTTGAGTAATATATTCGATCTTGAACTCGCTCAATAGCATTCTCCACTTTGCCAAACGTCCGTTAAGGACTGGTCTTTCCAATAGGTACTTGAGTGAGTCTATTTTTTATATGAGCTTGACTGAATGGGAGAAGACATAATATCTTAATTTCTGCATAGACCACACAAGCGTCAAGCAATGCTTATCCACATCCGTGTATCTTATCTCATAGTTGACCATGGTTTTGCTGATGTAGTATAACGTTTGTTCTTTTTCATGGTCATCGTATTGTCCTAACATTGCCCCCATGGTCTTGTCTTTCACATATATGTATAGGAATAGGGGTTTATCTGGACTAGGAGGACTAAGGATGAGAGGTTTTGGTGAGGTACTCCTTGATTTGATCGAACGCTTCTTGACATTGATCATCCCATATGAATAGGGTATCCTTCTTAAGGAGTCTATTGAACGGCGCACACTTGTTTGCCAGTTGTGAAATAAAATGCCTTATGCTTGTATGTGACCTTGAAGCCCACAGATTTCTCTGATGTTCTGGGGAGGGGGCATTTTAGTGATGACTCATATTTTAGACGGGTACACCTCAATGCCCCTTTGGCTCACTATAAAGCCTAGTAATTTGCTGGATTCAACTCGAAAAGCACATTTTTGTGGATTGAGTTTGAGTTTCCAAAGTCTTTAAAAAATGATTCTCAAGTTGGTGAGATGTTCAAACCTGGTCTTTGACTTGGTAAGAATACCATCGACATAGTCTTCCATGATGGTGTGCATCAAGTCGTGGAAGATGCTAGACATTGCCCTCTGATAAGTTGCCCCTACATTTTTTAGCCCAAAGGGCATGACACAGTAGCAGTAGATTCCCCATTGCATTATGAATGATGTCTTGGTTTGGTCTTCTTCTGCCATGAGGATCTGGTTGTAACCCGAGAAGCCGTCCATGAATGACAACATCTTGTGCCCCACAATGTTGTCGACTAAGGCATCTATATTTAGTAATGGAAAATTGTCCTTTGGGCATGCCTTGTCGAGGTCTCGGTAGTCGACACACACTCGGATCCTCCCGTATTTCTTGAATACGACCACTATGTTGGCCAACCATTCTAAGTAATTGACGGGGGTAATGAACTTCGCCTTGAGCAATTTGTCGATTTCTTCCTTAATTTTGATTTCTTGGTGGGTCTTTTGATGTCAGAGTTTCTGCCTTATAGGCTTCGCCCCTTCTTTAAATATTAGGTGATGTTGCACCAATATGGGATCTAACCCTGACATATCATCGTATGACCAGGAAAAGACATCGTGATATTCCTTGAAAAAGGAAATCATATTTTCCTGCTTCTCAGGAGATAAGGAGGTTTCAATCTTGGTTAACCTTAGGTCCTTCTCAGTTCTTAAGTTTATGCCGATCGTCTCTTCGATGATAACCGTTGAGTCACCATCAAACCTCTTATTGAATTGCTCAACATGGGAAGTGAGTTCCACAGGTTGAGAGATTTCTTCAGACTCTTGGATCTCTTGATCTTCGTCTTGGTCGTCCAATTCGTCCTCTTGGGTATTATGCACCGTTATAGGGCTATCTTAAGTGTACGCCGTTTTTGAAAATTCTTTTTCATTATTATCAAATTTATCATGTTTTGAATTTTCAACAGATTTTGAAACATTGCAAGAGGTGTCCCTTATGGGACACGCGAGAGAAATATTGGGAACCCGACGTGCAGGGTGGTTAGATGGCCACCCTGTGCCTATCCTTTTTTTGGCACCAGGACTTGAAGGTTCCACTGGTATGCTTCCAACAATTCTCGAGATAGAGGAGTGATCATCCAGTTCCATTCCTGGTTTGTATCTGTGGATGATCACGCTTAGCTTTCTTAGAGCCGATTGTGCACACCTTCAAATCTAGGTCAGTAAAAAGGTCTTCAAATCCCAGTTCATGTGTGTGCTGAGATGTGGAAGGAAATTTATTCCCGACCGTTGGGGATTCAATGATCACTTTTGGCCATTTTGAAGTACGGGCATCGAGAGGGTCGAGGCTTTGAATGCCTCCAGATACAATGCCCGGAAAGCATGAAGGCTTCATCCGAATTTGAAATAGGGTGAGAGAACACTCGAGACCTCTTCGATCCCCACTTTTTGTTTTGGTTTGGAGTGATTCAAAAAATGCCTCCATTACGCCTTGGCCTTGACTCCCCAAGCCTTGGCCTGGTTGGAAGCCTTGAGAGAAGAGCATGTGCCAAGCCTCGAGGGACCCAAAACCATATCGATGTTGACATTGGATGATGTCCTCCATCGATACGAAAGTTTGCAAAATTTAAAGAACAGGGTCATTGGCCTCTAGGTGTAAGGTGGCACAATTGGCTTGCTCGAAGGAAGCGAGTGGGATTTCTCCAAGCTCGACCCCTACGGCTAGCTTCCCGTTATGTATACACATACCTTCGTGACGCCTTTTTTTGTCAAAAATTTGAGGCATTGATAGAGTGTAGAGGCAACTACAAGGTTTTCATGCAGCCACGGTCTCTTTCTAGCATCATGTTGAATGAAGGTTTCATGTCTAAGACATAAAATTTTATCACTTTGACGGTAGGGCCGATCTTGAGTGAAAGAGGAAGTATGCCTTTAGCTTGTCTCTTGGTCATGTCGTAGCAGCGATAGTTAGTTGACACGGCTCGAAGTCATCCGAGCTTTTGCCTATTTCCTTCACTATTTTCATAGGGCATATGTTTAGGGATGCCCCATTATCAACAAACACTCTCTGTATTTCATATCCTTGCATGAAACAGTGGTGTAGAGGTTGGACATGAAGCGGTTGAAGCTGGCTGAGATGTCATCGTCGGTGAACATGATTGGCATTGGTGTCATCAATTGGTTGATCATTCCTCACAACTCATCCGGCTGTGTGTCGCTAGAGATATGGGTCTTGGCGAGGACCTTCTCGATCTGGGCTTTATGTGCTGGTGAGTTGACGAGTAGCTTCAAGATGGAGATTTGACCCTGGATCTTCCCGAGATGAGCAGGTAGATCATAGGTGGTTGTGGATCCTTGAATTTCTTTATTTGGCTTGTGACCTTTGACCCCTACTAGTTGTCTGACTTTTGAGGTGTTTCCCATTTTTTCGTTGAGAGTATCAGCCATCAATTGAATGGGTTTAAACACTCGGCCTCTTCGGGTTAGGGAATCAACCTCGCCAGCCTGAAGCACGATTGGATTAACCATAACCAGAGTAATGAGAGACTTTGGGGTGTTGGCCCTTGTTTAGAAGATGATCCCTTTTCGTTGATCCTGACCATATCGACCTTCAACGTATCATCTTCGCTATACTGGTACCATTTGGGAAGGTTATCGAGGTTTAGAGATGAAAGGTTTCCTCTCAGAAAGCTCAAAAGATCTTCTTCGGGCTCTTGAAAGTGATGATCACAAGTCAATATGAATTGACTAGGATCCTCTTCTTTGTCTCCACTCTCAACCATGTGAATGACAACGTTGTCTTTTGAGTTGTCATGAGCTCCCGGCTTTTCGGTCATTGTGACCATATTTTTAAGGAGAGGATTTGTGAAGATACTCATTTTTTGATTAGGCTCTTTGACAGGTTGATATCTAGGTGCGATAGTGAAGTCCCCCCTATTGATTAACCCTTGAATCTCCCATTTCAAATACAAGCAATTTTGAGTATCGTGAGCATGGTTTTGATGCCATTTGCACCACCTGCTCTTATCTGTGACTTGAAATAGTGGTTCAGTTAGTGGCGGGAGATAAACCATATTTCTAGCCAGGAGTAATTCTAGCACTTTTTTTAATGGGACTTTGAGAGGGGTAAAGTTATCTGCTCGCATTTGGTTATTATTTTGAGCGTTGGCTCTAGGCTGACCCCTTTGATTTTGGTTCTGATTGTTGCGTTGAGTGGCTAAACCTTGAGCCGGTCCGTTAACAACAATCTCATGAATGTGATCGGAAGCATTCCCCTTGTTATTGTTTTTGTTCTTGTTTTGGGGAGTTGTTATTAGTTTATTGTTGGACTTGGTGCTAACGGGTGTCCCTCTGGCCCTTTCATGTCATGCCACCCACTCAATCATGGAGTCAAAAGAGTGGGGGATAAGGCCTTGACTGAAGAATGTCTTATATTTAGGAGCGGCATTCTCTAAGGCTATGGAGATCTTGGTTAGGTCTGTAAGGGGGCATTCTATGACCCGCATCTCTGCCTCACGAAATCGACTGATGAAATTTGTTTCGTTGCACTTAGCTCACTTAGGGAGAGAGCTCTTGGCGTTGACATGCGGTAGTGAGAGACGAATAGGTTGAACATTTCATTTGGAGTGATATGTGGTTGAGTGGACATTGTTCTCTAGTGCCAGTTCAAGGCCTCACCGGTCAACGTTTACGAGAATATGATCTTCAGTTGGTTAGGTCTATCTCGCAAAGCTCTCACGGAGAGGAGGTACGTGTTGACGTAAGCATTTGGATCACTCTTGCCATTGAACTTGTTTCTAAATTCTGGGGGGACAAATCCCAGGGGAAGTCCTCCATGCCTCTAAGGGTCTCTTCAACATCGACCTTTGGGGGTAGAATTTTATGCATGCCCATTCTTATGAGCATATCCTGCATCGCTTTTAAGGTGCCTTATGTTGAGTATTTGGCCCAACAATAAGCCCACCGGTCGGTGGGTTCCCAAGCGTAGACTGGTGAGTTGAGATTTGGGGTATATGTTGGCCTGCATGGGCCTGAGATTGATGAGCCGCAATCACCGAGGCGGTTTGATACATTTGTGCCTGAGGGGCATACTGACCCATAAGTGTCGCCACCTGTTACGAAATTGCACGATTTGTTGGACCCAGCGAACTAGAGGGACCGATTGAAGAATCAGTTGACTCGGTTGTGCTAGGGGTTGACCTATACCACTAACTTGGTTTGGGTTTAACCCGTAAGCTGAGGCGTAAACAGTGTAACTTAGGTCAACTAAACTTTTAAGGGTAGCTTGTATACCCATCTCGCTTAAGGGTTGGTTTGCATCGACACCTCTACTTCGTACAATGCTCTGGACATAATGAGTTGTACTATGGTGGCTTGAGGTTGGGTTAGATCCCCTAAACCTAGTTGGGTATTGATTCTGAGATCGCTGCACCCTAAAGTTATCTCTATTCGAGTTGTGGGAATTGGCGTTAGATGCTGTATGAATTTCTTCCCTCATTCGACTTCTACTTTGGTTGCTTAAAGTCCCTTGTAGGACGACACCCGGTTGGACCCCTTGATTATTCAAAGTCTTTCAGGCTAAACTAGATTTCCGGGCCACACAAATTTCAGGATTAAGAGTGGTCCCTTGGGACTCTGCCTCTAATTGAAGACTTGTGCGTTGAATAATAGATTGACTTGAGGTCTATCGATAATCCCAAGGGATTGCGGCATACTGCTCCCTAGGTTTGAGCAGGTTAGGCTTAGAGTCGACCATGGAGCGATCATCATGGTGGCCTTAAGTGACTGACATGGTGATTGCTTTTGATGGGGTTCTGGAATCTAGACTCAGGTAAGAGCTAGACTCGGCCACCTAGGGTAGACCTAGCCTGACTCTAGGGGCAAAACCTTGACTGAGACCTAGGCAAAGCCTAGACTGGAACCTAAACTTGCTAGACTCGATAGATTTTGGTTCAGACCCTAAACTAGGGTAAGACTAGTCTAGCTCTAGAGACAACTCTAAGCTTAGACCTATGCTAGAACCTAGACTAAGATCCAAACCAGATGGGTACGAATCTTGGCTGGGACCAAGGGTGGGTATAGGTTCAGACTTGGTTGTGAGCCTGGTTCGGACTTGGACTAAGCTGGGTGCAAGCCTAGGCTGGAACCTAGAGGGTTATGAAAGTCAGACTAAGTAAGGACCTGAACTGGACCAAGGTTGGGTTAGGCACGAGCACTGGCTCAGACTAAGAGGGGGCCTAGGTTTGGACTTGGACTAGGCTGGGTATAAGCTTGAACTTGAACCCAGAGAGTTTTGATGATTAGACCAGGTGTGGACCTGGATTGGATCAAAGATGAGCTACGAACAAGTCTTCGGCTCAGACAGAAAGGAACCTAAGTTCGGATCAAGGCGAAACCTGGTTCAAACCTGGGCTAAGTTGGGTACAAGGTTAAGCCTGAACCCAGAGGGTTCAGCTCAGACTAAAAGTGGTTCCAGACTGAGATCTAAGATTAACCAACAGAAATAATCAAGCAAGCACATGAAAATGTTTGACCTAGTATAATATTATAGGTAAGCTTGGCTTGAGAGTGGGTTCCAAACTACAGAAATGCAGCTAGGTTGATATAGGTCCCCACATAGGTCCTGGCCTCCTGTTATAGGATGTTCACCAAGTCCTACTATAGCAGCGTTGCTTTGAGGCAAAGGATTACGGAGGGGTACTCACATTTAAAGTTACGCGAATCTCAACCGCCTCGACTCTCAAAGCTAGGTTCCCTCATGCTCCTTAATGCAAATTTTGGGGGTTTTCGAAATATTTGTTTGCTAATTTCTCGGGAATTCCCTGTTCGGTGTGTCCTGAAGTGTGTAAAGAATCACGCAATTAAAATAAAGTCAAGCACACAATGCACACAATGCACACAAAAAAGAAAAAAAAATAAGTGAGTGCTCGGCATTGAGCGTGCCTAACAATGCGTGCTTCGAGGAAAAACTCACTCAAAGCACAATATAGATGGAGGGGTAAGAAATCCCTAAGAAGGTAAAGTCATAACAATGAAATCAGGCACAGTCTGTGTTAAGTCGAATGCGGCCCGGGTCGAGGGTGACTCGAACGGGACACGGTTCAGGGAGGGTGCAAACAACCGTCGATGTATTTTTTTTTACTATGATTTTTTTATATTTTTTAAATTTGATGAAACATAGCTAAAATAAGCATGGTGAAAGCAGGAAAAAAATGGTTTCAGTCAAAATTAACAAACTAAAATAAAATAAAAAAGTCAGAAAAATCACAGACCTCTCTGAAGCAAACTATTTTTTTATATTTTTAAAATATTTATTTTAAGTCAAAACTTGGCCAACAGCGATCCCAAAGTCCTTGGATTATGTTGTGCGGTCCCAGAAGTTTTCTGGAACACTTGCAGTTGGGCAACATGGGTGATGTCGCCCGAGCGGCACTATTGGTGTCGCCCTTACAGAATGAGCGATACTGCTAGTGTCGCCCAATAAAATTATTTTTTTTATTTTTATTTTGTTGATATTGATGAAATAAGACTACAATAAACTTGGAAGAAGCAGTAAAAAAAGTATTTATGATGAAATAAATTAAAAAAGAGTAAAATAGAATAGTGTAGACAAAACATATTTGTATCAAGTAAAATATTGTTTTGGTATTTTTCAAAATTTTATTTTGATCTGAAATTTTTTGAGTAGTCAGAAGAGAGACGCTAAAGTGTATCTTCAAATTTTTATAAGATTCTAAAACTTTTGATTTGGGCAACATGGGGAGTGTCACCCCACCCTGGATCTGGGCGACACTGGTGGTGTCACCTAGAAAAATCAAGGTTTCACAGGATTGAAACCATGGATCCTAGTTACGGCCGACTTTTGAGACTTTTTGTGTCTGAAAGCAATGAAAAATAGAGAATAAAAATTGTATTTTGGTGCTTGGATCAAGTTCGAAATGCCCCATGGTGGGCTCCAAACTATTTATGATGCAAAATTTGATAGATCTGAAAGTGAAGATCTCTCAGATCTTGACACCTTAAAATGATGAAAATGAAAGAAATAAAGCGGTAAAGCAAGTGGGACAAATCGAATTAAGATTTGAGGCCAGATCTGCCAAGAAACAAGCAGATCTACTCATAGATCTGTAGCAGGGCCAGCGTGATCCAAGACATTACAAAATACAATTTTAAGCAAACGAACAAATCAAAATAAAATGAAAAAATAAAGAAAAAGAAATGAAATGGACGGAATAATGATACCGAATAGGGCCGAATGGCCCCGGACTCTCGAGCCTTCTAGGGCTCGCCAGTATCAAAATCGATCCTCTTTTATCTCTCTGATTCAGATGTTGACCAGCACGTCTCTTCAGCAAAAGGGTTTTTGTGCCCTGCAAATAGTTTTGATCTAAGGTTGTTGCGCCCTAGATTTAAGTTTTCTCAGGCTTAACCGTTAGGGTTTTAGGAGGCTGGGGTTTTCTGAAGCTATCTCTAGGGTTTCTAATCTCTCTAAGGTTTCGATCTTTATACCCCCAAAATGGCTACGAAAAGGAGGCTTTATGGAGGTCAAAATCCGTTGGGAAGGATATATACTCATGTAACAAAAAAAATCCCTATCCAAAAACTCAATTTTTGGGGGTACAGATTTGAGCGATACGCCTAGTGTCACCCAAGAAAGTGGGCAAAAACGTCACAAAAGGGGAAAACAATTGAAAATTTCAATTTGGGACAAAAATATCTGGGCGACACTAGCAGTGTCACCCAAATTTGGGCGACAGCGTGTCACTTAGTCCAGGTTGGGCGAACACTGCTAGTGTCGCCCAAGTCAAACTTGGACAAATTTGAAAATTTTCACTTTGAGTGCATTCCTTAGCCTCTTGTGAAGTTACCAGAAAAACTTTGGGCCAAAACGTAATTTATTACTATTTTTAATGATTTGTTTTTGGTAAAACAAGGTGTTTACAGAATTCTGGGCCAAAACAGGGTTTCTTTAGGGTTCTGGGTAGGCAGACTGGTTCCGGGTCACAGGGTAGGCTGTGTGAACTACGGATTTTGGGTTTACTAGGATAATGTGGTCCTAAGGTTTTAGAAAACCATAGAATTTGCCAGATTTAAAAGGGAGGTCTATCATCATTACAGGTGATGATAAAGAAAGAATCATGAAGCTTAAAAATTATCTTCATAAAAAAATTTGACATCAAGGATCTAGGTTAACTAAAGTATTTTCTTAGCATTGAAGTAACACATTTAAAGAAATGACTCTTCAATTTTCAAAGGAAATCTGTCTTAGATTTGTTGAAGGAAACTAGGAAAGTGGGAGTCAACCCATTGACACTCTTGTTGAAATTGCAAGGTTAACTTAACCAATAGTAAATCTTTTGAAGATGTGGGTCGCTTTCAGAGACTTGTGGACGTATTGATTTGTTTGACGGTGACATGACTAGGCATAATGTAGCCTTGTAAGCCAATTTATGCATGCTCCTAGATCAAGGCATATCGAGGCTATCAATAGGATTCTTAGATATCTTAAATTGTCACTTGACAAAAGTATTTGGAGGAAATAGAATGATCATACTAATATTATTGATTATTCTGATGCAGACTGAGTAGGTAGTTCAATTAACCAGAGGTCCACTACTGACTATTGTACATTAGCTGGAGGAAACCTAATCACTGGGAGAAGCAAAAAATAAAATGTACTTGGTTGATCCAGTACTTAGGCGGAATGTAAAGGTATGACCGCAACTACAAGTGAATTGATATGGCTGAAATCACTACTTCGACATATGGGATTCCAAATGGCCAATCTAATGAAGATGTTATGTGATAACCAAGCAGTTGTGCATATAGCGTCTCATCCAATCTTTCATTAGAGAACCAAGCTTATAAAAGTTGATCGTCACTTTGTAAGAGAAAATGATCAGTAAAAAATTATTAGTACTCATGTTCGAAGTGAAGACTAGCTTGTAGACATGTTTACCAAAGCAAATGCAAAGGTATTGTTCCATCAGATACTATCCATGTTGGGCTTCATGGTTATATATGCACCAATTTGATGGGGAGTGTTGACAGTTATATCAGCAAGATAGAGTGTTCCATTATGTGGGATTACAACATATTGAATTTCTTATCTTATGGATTACATTATTAATGAGATTTGTTTCTAAAAAAAAAAGTTGTAACTCTATAAATATCTGGTAAATCAGAGTAATCCCATGAATGTGAGACTGGTTCACCTTCTATGGATGTAGGCACCATTGCTTAACCACGTATATGCCATAGTGATCTCTCTCTATCTCTCTCTTTTATTTCTTTTCTTGCAATCTCCACAGATAAGAAGCATGCTCTTAATAAGATAATAACCTTGTATACTCAATGCTCTGTTATATAAAATATAAACAAGTAGGTAATCAATGCCAAACAGAAGTAGCTTTTATTGTAATCACAAATTAAATAGGAGCGAAAACTATGCACTTGTATTTCTCCTCTATATGACCCAATAAAGGTAGAAGAATTTAAAATATTAACAAAAAAAGTAAGAAAGTAAGGCTAAATTTAAAGCATATGATAAGATATTAAAAAAAAAGATAAGAAAGTAAGGCTAAATTTAAAGCATATGATAAAAATTAGAGAGAGAGGAAGTATAGGGATCTAGATCATAAATACATTAAGAGTGAGGATTAGAGGGTCTTGGTGAAGGATCATGGGATTAATGAAAGATATAGAATTTATTTTAAAAATTTAGTAAATGACGAACACTATGAGAATACAATGTTATGAGAAACTTCTGACATAAATGAGGGTAGAGGTCATATATACATTTGCAAAATTAGAAAATCTGAAGTGAGAGAAGCTTTAAAAAAGATGAAGATACGAAAGACTTTAGGATCAGATGGTATCCCAACAAAGGTTAGAAGTGCATGGACAAGATTGACATATAATGGCTAGCCAAGTGATTCAACAATGAGTTGAGAACAAAGAAAATGTAAATGAAGAAATAACATTGTGGTATCTATTTACAAGAACAAAAGCGACATATAGAATTCTAGAAACTATCGAGTAATCAAACTTATGAGCCACACTATGAAGTTGTGGGAGAGAGTAATTGAGCACTAACTAAGGCATGTAACAAGTGTATTAATAAATTAGTTCGGTTTTATGTCAGGAAGATCAATAATTGATGTCATTTTCCTACTTAGGCAACTGACTGATAAGTTTAGAAAGAAGGGGAAAGACCTCCATATAGTTGTTATTGATTTATAGATTTAATTTGGAGGATGTAGGAAAAGAAATGAGTCTCTAAATGCTATATTAGCATGGTGAGAGATACATGTGAGGGAGTATTAACTAGTGTGAGGACAACTAGCGGAGAGACATGTGGGTTTAGTAACAATAGGCCTCCACCAAGGGTCAACACTAAGCCTATATCTTTTTGCGATGGTTGAAAACGAGTTAATTAGGCCCCTATAAGATGAGGTATTGTAGTGTATATTATTCACAGGTAACAGTTTTGATTGATGAGACTTTAGGCCATCTTAACGCATTGTACTTTAGAGCAATGCTCTAAAATCTAAAGGTTAAAAAATTAGCCAGACAAAGAAAGAATCAATGGAATGTAAGTTTAATAATATGAGTAGAAATGAGGAAGTAGTTAATATTGAGAGTCAATAAATACCTAAAAGAGTTTGTTTCCAATATCTTGGGTCGATAATCCATACGAATTGAGAGATTAAGGAAGATGTCATACACATAATTAGAGCTCGATAGGTAAAGTGGAGATGTGTTTTTGATCCCTACATACCAATGAAACTAAAGGGGAAGTTTTTTAAGGTAGCTGTAAGACTAGCCATGCTTTGTGGGATGAAATCAAGAAACAACATTACCCATGGGATGAGTGTAGTTGAGATGATGATGATGAAATGGATGAGTGGAAACAACATATCCACCTTTCTAGGAATCATTTTCTAAAAAATTTTAAATTACATCACTAATCTGAACATTTTTTTGTTTTTTAATTCACCAGGCCAAGCAAAAAAGTAACATTTCTACAACAAATTGGCCCCTCAACACTGGCATTTTTTGAGCTCCACTCTCACTAGGGAAAAATTCAAATTGGTTAGCCACAATGTGTACTAGATCAGCTATGTAAGGACCAAGGTTTTCAGACATGATGAAGTGAGCCGCCATGCGTGCAAGGGATGCCGCCATGTGTGTGAGAGAGCAAGCCCTCGGTGCGTGCAAGCGATGCCACCGTGCATGTGAGAGAGCAAGCCACCGTGCGTGTAAGAGAGTAAGCCTCGGTGCATGCAAGGGATTTCGCCATGCGTGTAAGAGAGCAAGCCGCCGTGCGTGCAAGGGATGCCGCCGTGCATGCAAGAGAGTAATCCGTCGTGCGTGCAAGGGATGCCACCGTCCATGTAAGAGAGCAAGCCGTCTTGCGTGCAAGGGATGATGTCGTGCGTGTAAGAGAGTAGGACGTCGTGCGTGCAAGGGATGCCGCAGTGTGTGACTTGAACGAAGAGGATGCCACCGTGGGTGTTATTTCCTAGCATGGATGCCAAGGGTGCTTTTATGTATGCCTACCACTTGGATGCCACAGTAAGACACTTGGATGCCAATGTATGGCACATGTGTATCACCTGCATGCCACCTGCCTGCTGCCTCCCCCTCTTTGCTTATAAATAAACACCTTAACACCCCTCCAAGAACTTTTTTCTTCTCTCTCCCACGTCCTCTCCTTCCTTTTCAAATACTTAAAACTTAAAAGCTTGAGCTACCCCGAAGCTTGACCTGTGTGGGAAACTTGGAGTCTTTTGGTGCATGTAAGTGGGTTTAACTACCATGTCTTCATGTTTCTAGTTAATGCATGTTCTTTTAGTCGATCAAATTAGGAGATTTAAGCATGATTTTGGATAAATCTTTGAACATGAATATGGCTTGAATGCTCTTGTAATCTTGCTGGAATGTGCATGTTTTTCAGTAATTATTTGAGTACTGAAATCATCTTTGTAGGTTATGAAATTTTGTGGGGAAGTCCCCCTTTGAGTCTATTTTAAGAGTAAAAGGACCCCATATCAATATTTCTTATGATTGGAAAGTTATAAGCTATTTGCTAGAACATGCTAGAATTATGAAAGGAAATTCCAGGAACTTTAACTGTTTTTGTACAAGATGTTTCACTAAAAAAATCATATTATAACGAGTTAAAACCACTTTTTAATGAAATATGAGTGAGTCTGATTCAAAAATTGTTTTGGAATCATGTTTAAATTCTCTATGGCTTGAAAATTATGCTCATTTTTCTATGAAGGTATCAATGTTATGATTGCAGGGAATTTCCAGAACTGCTACATGTTTTTATAATAACCTGTTTACTGACCAAATTATGTCCAAATGAGCTCAAACCACTTTTAAATGAAATATTTATGAATATATTTTTAAAATAGTTGGAAAGTATGATCGAATTTCCTGTGATTCGAAAGTTACATTTTTCTATAAGGATATCACACTGGATTTTCTGATGAATTTTCTAGAACTTTTACCTCTATTGTGTAGCATTTTTTACTGACAAAAATGCTTCAGAATGAGACCAAACCAATTCTAAAAGATAGATGAGTGAGTATATTTCCAAAGTGGTTTTGGAACCATGATCAAATTCCCTATGGAGTGAAAACTGTGCTCGTTTTCTAAGAAACTGTTACACTGAATTTCTGCTATGAAATAATGTATGCTTATGAAATAGTGAATGCTTATGAAGTATGGACTAAGCATGGTTGTAACAAGACATGCTTGGGAAATAGTGAATGCTTATAAAATAGTAAATTCCTATGAAATATGGAATGAGCATGGTTTTAATAAGACATGCTTGTAAAATGCTGAATGCTTGTGAAATAGTGAATGCTTATGAAATATGGAATGAGCATAGTTGTAATAAGACATGCTTGTGAAATAGTGAATGCTTATGAGATAATGAATGTGCTTGATTGTAATCAGACATGCCACAGATGTGATATGCACTATGCGATGGGTCATCCATTAGTAGTGTGATATGGTATTATAAGATTGTGATATAAGGCACTACGCAACGGGTCATCCGTTGGTAGTATAACGTAACGTGATATGATAAGTAAGTTGTACCGACAGTGGAGATCTTTCCTTGACCCCCATGATAGGACGGGAGTTAGAATGTGAGTATTTGGGTGGGTCGCACCCCCAAATCTATATGGACACTACGCATTAGGTCACCCAGTGGTAGTGTAACGCTCTCTCGCCAGAAGGGCATAAGGAGAGGAGTGTGTCTTGCAAGGCCTCTGCCTATCAAAAGCCCCAAAGCGTGCTAGGGACTGTGTGTGTGTGTGTGTGTGTGAAGACATTATGCAATGGGTCATCCATTTGTCATTGTCTTCCCTCTTGAAAAATAGTAGAAGTCTTGAGCAATGAGATTGGCTTGGCCTAATTGATAGGACTTCTACTTAAATGGTGTAGGCATAATAGTATACAAAGAGTTAAAGGATAAAGTAGTTAATATCAAGATAGTACGTGATAGGCCCCTATTATTAAATTTGTCTTAGAGGAGGAGACAATTAATATAATTAATGCTTATACACCATAGGTAGGACTAATGTATAGAATTAAGAGACCATTTTAAGAAAAAATTAATGGACTAGTCCAAGAAATACCCAATTGAGAGGACTGTTTTAGGAGGGCACTTAAATGGCTACTATAAGACGATATAGTAGAGGATATGAAATGGATATGGGGGACATGGATTTGGGGAAAAAAATGAGATGGGTGATGCTATTTTAGAATTTGCTATTGCTTATAACCCAAAAATAGCAAACATCTATTTTAATATTTAATTTATAAAAGTAAATAATATAAAATCCATGTACACTTCTTTCTAATTAAGAATCTATATCGTTCATCATGTAAAGACTCTAAGATTATCCAAGGAGAGAGTTTGACCACACAACAAGGTTCATGATTAATGATTCTTGCATAAAGAGATGGAATAGAAGGAGTGAAATTAATGGGTATCCAAGAACTAGGTGGTGGAATTTTAAAAAGGAGAAAATAGACTTATTTAATGATAATTGGTAAAATAAAAAAAATAAAATTATAAGCATAAAGTTAATATTATATGGAATGAGATGACTGACTGTATAATGAAAGTGGCAAAATAAGTTTTAGGAAAACTAGATGGAAAATAAATTTTGATAAAAAACTTAATCGCACAGTGATGAGATCCATAAGACTATTAGCAAAAAAAGATCATGTTATAATACTTCAAAATATAATAAAAATAATAAAAAATGTGTGCAGAGAGGGAGGACAGAGCGGTCGACCCTTGTGTGCTCGAGCTGGCGCTGCCACGAGCAGTGGGATGCAGATGCATGGCACGTGCGGGGTTTGGCCCGAGAAGGCCTAGCCTTGGACGTGAGCTCAAGGCATCATGAAAGTTGCCCCAAGGTGTGGCTCGAGTGGTTGGACCATGAGCCTTTGGGTGTGTGCGAGAGGTGGAGGATGCAGGGTCTCCCTCTCGATGTGTCTAGCCTCTAGGCATAGAGGTTCGAGGTGGTGGAGAACCATGGGGGTTCGCCTTGCGGCAACCCTCAAGAGAGATTGCGACCTGCTTGCTTTTTACGAAAGCTGCTAGGGCAGCCTTCTATCGTACCTCAACAATATGACTGGCTAGGGACTTGCCAGTAGCAGTGTGCGTGCTGTGTGAGGCAGCAATTGTGCTACCAATGTGAGGGGGTTTGGTGGAGGGTTCACCATGGCGAGGAAGAGGGGAGTTAGGGACCTTGAAGTCCCTTCTCGCACCAATCCAGGAAAGAACCTAGGAGCCGGGAAGGAAGCTTGAATAGTTCACTTCCATGGGATGGTCACGAGTGTGGAGATGAGAAAATTTCCAACTCAGATGATAACCCAGATGCCTTGAATGCAATAAAGAAAGTAAAAGGTGATGATAATCAAACAAGAGCGAACCGACGAATGAATAATAAGTCCCCAGTGGAGTCGCCAAGCTGGTTAGGTGTCTCGATCTCACCTCCCCGAATCTAGGTGATCGGTTGACACGTGTCTCGAGTTGGAAGCTCAAGGATCTGAGATCGCTCTCTCGGGAACCTCGCTCACAGAATAAGAGTAAGTGTTCAATTAGTGAGAGAGAAATTTTGATGTCAGGTGGAGACCAACCTCACCTGGGTCCATGACTTACTCAAGTTGACTCGAGTGGGCTCCCTTTTAGATCACGACGGAAAGCCCCCCAGCTGCTTCAGCTGGTTTGGAATCACGTCCCTTGATCTGCAATCTTCTTGTTTTCTGCACAACACTATCATGGTTAACTTGCAAAACACTATCATGGTTAACTTGCAATACAAGTGGGCCGAAGGACCCACCCTTGTCTTAGGGCAATTCACATTTGTAACTGAAGGTGGTGAAATGGGAGGTTCGAATAGGCAGAGAAGAGCACTTGATAAAGGGACGAGACTAGCATGATAGTTGGACCAGTAACCGACTCGGAGTGGTAGCAAGACGGGCATGATACTCAGGACCAGCATGATGACAATACTACTCGAAACCGAAACAGATGTGACGGTCCTAATCTGGTGTGGCAGCAAGACGGGCATGGTACTCAAGACTAGCACGATGGCAATACTGCTTGACAGCCAGACCGCTATGGCAATGCTAGGCTAGGTCTACCCTTAGTCAAGTGGGAAGAGAATGAAGAGAAGGCACGAGGTGGCAAAGAGATGGGGTCCTGACGGAGCTAGGCATCGCCACCCACAACCGTGGAGTAGCAGTGTCACGGCCCTTAGGTGGCGCTAGACACTACTACTCATGGCTAGAGGGTGAGCAATGAACTACGAGCGGCGCTAGGCATCGCCATTGGCAAGGCGAGAAGGCAGCACACCCCTTCGGGGACGACGATAGCCTCCTGTGAAGCACGTGACGATAGACACTTGTGAAGCAAGCGACGATAGTTCCTTATGAGGTGTACAATGATAGGCGCAGGATGAAAGAAAGAGGCTTGCGGTCGGCGATAGGCACCGAGTGCATGAAGGAAGCTCACGGAAGACGATAGGCGTCAAGTGCATGAAACGAGCTTACGGACGGTGATAGGTGTTATTGCGACCCTTCACGGGTGGCGATAGGCATCGCCGTCTCCAATAGGCATGCAATAAGGGAAGACCCATGTGGGCGGCAATAGACTTTATCATCTGTACTCCTTGCTGAGATGTCATGGACACATCTGCTGACGGCCATGAGCAACGCCTTCTGTGAACCTTGCTGAGAGATAAAGATGAACAACAAGAAGGAGAAAGAAGCTCACGCATGGAGCTGCCATCGCCATGCACGACCTGTGAAACCACAAGAGGGGAAAAAGAAAAGAAAGAGGCTTACACAACACTGCCTCTACCATGCATGGTCTCTGAGAGAAGCTCAGATGAAAGAATGAGAAGAAAGAGAAGAAGAGAGAGAAGAAAAAAAGAAAAGAAGAGAGAGAAAGATTTACCTTGAGCTTAGGGGTACCGATCCAAAATTTTCTCTCTCCTTCCTTGCTCTCTTAAAACGTGACCCCACAATAAGAATTCTTATTAAGAAAAGGTTCGTCTTGCAAAAGGTCCTCTTACAATGGTAGTACGTGATATATATAGAGTTGTGCCCAAACATGGATGGATTGATCAAAATTAAACCTAATTGCTGGAAATTAAGATTTAATTGGTGGGTGCAAAAAGATAGATTTGCCCCTTCCTAAATATTTGTAGAATTCCAGAACAGTCCCTGCTGCTGCCCTAGAACTTGAGTGATCTTTCGTGGATGATCCGAGGTTTCTCTGGTACCCGTTGGTCCAAAAGATGATTGTTTTCTTGTAAGGCTCCTCATGACGATCAATTTGATACAAACTTCGAGCCATGGATTGTGTTTTTAAGCCACGATCATACAACTTGAAATTTGGATGAATCTTGCAAACTTTGGATCAATAGTGTGCTTATTTCTTGATATTTCTTCATGCTTTCTTCACTGGATCATATTGAGTATGCCGTCATGATCGCATGGCAATGAACATAGCTCGAATTTGTGCCCGGACGAAGATTTCGCAACTTTTGAGTTTTGATCGGAATATGGAATTCCAACGCAAGAATTTACTGTCACTTTATTGGCTTTGTGTGTGAAATCTAACCGCTCATCATGCACAGGGTTTAGACCAGAGATAGCCCTAGACCTTATGCACACGATGAAATTGGTTTTGTACCGATCGGGCTGGTAAGCGTCGTGATTCAGGCACTCGAGCGAGGCGTGTCGCTGCTGATTTTCTTGCAACTTTCTTCACGGATCAACAACTTATCTCTAGCTTTTCTTCATTCTCAGGCATTATCGAGGGGCGTGCCATATATCGAAACGTTTGTCTTGACGAGATGAACATGTTCACAAAATTTGAGCACATTCTCATTTGGGACGAATGAGATATGGCCCCTGAAAGTCACTATTTGTGACTGTCCCTTTAATGAAGATTACTTGCAGGGTGGCCGCACGAGAATAGTGTGCAGCTTCTCCTCTTTTAGCCTTTTGCCCATAACTTTATCATGGAGGGACCGATTAAGCCGAAACTTGACCTGTAGGGGTTTTCAACAATGTCGAATCCAATGGCGGTGATCTCATAGTTGTTTGACGTACTAAAATATAGTTCTAGTTATAGGGCCTATTTCAGGACGCTAGAGGCTGAATATAGCGAAACTGCTCCTCAGTCTGCACTGCCTTAGACATGTCAGAATGCGACGAAAATATGACAGGAGACTTTTTTGGAGTCCTTATGAAGATCTTGACCGGTTCTGAGGCCATTATGAGATTGTTGAAATTTCCACTGTTTGTCAGGCTTTATTTACCTGCTTCTCCCTTGTATTCCGCATCAGAGACCCATGGTGCTGAAAAATGTCTTCAAGCAGTGCACTATGGTTTAAGGTCATATAGCTCAGACTTTGGTTATGTAGTTTAGAGTCATGTAACTAGGACCATGTAGTTTAAAGTCGTGCAACTAGACCTCCACTACAGTTTAGGGTCTTATAGTTTGGACCATGCAGTTTAGGGTCGTGCACCTAGACCATTTTGGCAGGTCGTCATGTAAGTAAAGCTTTGTGGGGATAGAGACGGTGGTTCGATGAGAAGTAGACCCACTAGGGATTAATGGGGAAAATATGGCTCCACAGGGATAATGAGCAATGGTGTACATGTAACTCTGCTAGGTATACCGGAGCACAAATGCTACCCCACTAAGGATTGAAGAGATAAGAATGACCTTAACTCCACTGGGAATAATGAGCTTGTAATACATATGTGACTCCTGATTGGAGATGAGGGTTAGTGGCCTGCATATAGCCCCACTGGGGATGACAATCCATAGTATAGGTGTATCCCGACTGGGGATAATGGTGGAGAGGTGCATCCATTTTGCAGTTTAACGTCTTGGTATAGGGACGTACATTACAATTTAAGGTCTTATAGCTCAGACCATGGATATGCAGTTTAATGTCATGCGGCTAGGACCATGGAGTTTAAGGTCGTGCAATTAGATCTCCACTATAGTTTTAGGTCATATAGTTTGGACCATAGTTGTGCAGTTTACAGTCTTATAGCTAGGACCATGCAGTTTAAGGTCGTGCAACTAGACCTTTGCTATAGTTCAATGTCTTATAGTTTGGACCATGTAGTTTAGGGTGGTGCACCTAGAGCATTTTGGTGGTAAGGGAATGTGACTTAATGGGGAACAGAGTCGTAATTGAAGACTTGACTCCTGAGGATATGATGGTTGTAGCAAGAGAATGGACTCCCTAGGGATGCAAAATGGTGGCCTGCTCGCTGAGGATAATAGGTCCTAGATTGGGTGTAGCTGCATTGTGAACATTGGAAAGACTACAGCCTGGTCTGCTTGAGTTTGATTTGCTTGTGACACTGAACTGAGGCAAATGCAAGGCATTAGAATTTTTAGATAAGCGCACGACGTTTACATGAGTAAGGTGCGCGGCGATGGCCTTTTAGGTCACGAGATGGCAATAGCTCTTTGGTGAGGCATGCGGCAATAACCTCTCGTGAAGTACACGACGATAACCTCTTGTGAGGCTCACGACAATATCCCTTTGGTGAGGCGCGCGACGATAGCCCTTGAAATGCAGCGCACGATGATAGCCCTTTGTGAGGCGCGTGATGATAGCCCTTGAAATGCAGTACACGACGACAGCCTTTTGGTGAGGCACACGGCAATAGCCATCACACAGTGTTAAGGCATAGAAGGTAGCAACTCTCATTCGGGCCTTGGGCTTGACTCCCCCGAGCCTGGACATATTGCCATGTGAAGACGAGGACTAGAGCATCATTTTGAGTTTGTGGGGCGCACTTTGCGTAACCCTTGTTTATAAAAGGGGGTAAAATCCCTTTTTACTATTTTACATTGGATAAAATAGTGAGCAAGAGTTTGGAACAAGAGAAAACTTCAAAAAAGAGCTTACAGCAAGAGTCCTAATGCGCAGAGACTTCACCGGCAACACTTTAGTGAGTTTGAAGGTATTCACAGAGTTCTTGCGAATATTTTTCTGAAAGTGCTAAGAATTATGGAGAGGGTAACAGTGGGTCTTGCAGGGACTCCCCAATACTTTTTCAATGAAGAACAAAACTTTGGCAAAGCTGCAAGGGTCGCAGTGGTACTCTGCCGGAATTTCAGGGCTTTTGTGGAGATAGAAGAGGACAAACCAGAGATTACTTGCTACTTCCAGAGACCCTTGGTGACTTTTTGGTAGTCTCGTGGTCGCAAGCAGGTTGCAGAGGCTTTGAGGAAAACAACAACTGCTGGTCGACATTTTTGTGATTACTGTCAAGCAGAACGGGGGTCGAACAGTGGTTCTGCCAGAAGCTCTACAATTTTCCGTCAGGTAGAGGAGTGCGAGAAAAAGAGAAGGAAGCCCATTGGGTCACAGGGGAGATTTTATAGAGATTCTGATGGTTTCCCAGTAGCTTTGGTTACCAGTGGAAGAGAGGGAAAAGAAGGGGAAGGGTCCTCCGGCAAGTAAGAGTGAGTTCCCAACTAGAAGAGGGAGCACCGGTGAGAACCTGAGGGGTCGCAAGCCTGTAACAGTCGAGGAGGCGAAGGGTCATGGAACGGTGAACAATCACCCTCCGCACGCATGGTACCAGGCCACGTCGTGAGTGTCAGGCAGCGTGCTCAGATTTCGAGGGACTTGGTGTGCTGCACTTGTGATGCGTGTGAATAGTCTTGAGCATAGGTAGTGTTAGGCGTAGACAGCGTTTGCCCCACGGCACTGCGTTTTGATTCAGCAGATGACATTAGCCCACCTTTGAACGTGAGATGACGATAGCCCTCCTTTGGTCGTGAGACAGCGATAACCCATCTTTGGCCGTGAGATAGTCTGTCTCTGGCCTTGAGATAGTCCTGCCTTTGGCCGTGAGACGGCGATAGCACTCCTTAGTGCCTTGCACGCAGCAGTGAAGCCTTTGTCTTAACTTCATGGCCCAGCCTTTAGGTGCCATCGCAGATGTGAAGAACCTCCCACGAGTAGGGGAGCTTGGCACCAATGAGTTCATCGGAAAAAGCTTGGTGAGAGGTGAACCAATCCGATTCATCGAGGCTTTATGTGAACCAAGGTGGCCTTTGAGTGTCACCTTTGCCAGTGACACCATATGCTTTTAGGTTAGAGAAGACAACGACAGGAATGTAAGGATAGAAAAAGCGGTAGGCCTCCTCCACTGCTTGAACAGGAATGTGGCCTTAAGTGGGGACTTACCTACCCTAGGCAAGAGAATGGTGAATACCCCAAGCCTGAAGTGGTCTTTTGCTGGTCTCTGAGTGCAAGGGGAGCACCAGTACCTAAAGGGGTACTCTTTCATGACCATAATAGTGCTAACTCGATACAGGGTCATTCTGAAGTGCGCTTCCCTACTGGCTGCCATTCAGTGCTTGACAGGATACTATGACCATTGCTTGAACACGGTTAAGGTGCTTTTGGAAACCTGGAGCCATGTCAGCAACACATGGCTACTTTGTCATGGAGAAGCAGGGATATCTCTGCTAGATCTGCACTTCATTGGTGGGCTGCCGCTCATCGATGGTATGTATGATCAGTTCATTCCCCGAACTCGATCATTTTTTGAGGTGAACGAGTAGGGAAAGAAGACCCACCAGCTGGCCTTCAGGAGCTGTTTGGAATTTACCAACTGTTGTGTTGAAAGACCAAGAAGGGACGCATCTCCTTCACTCAGTGGGTGGCCTTCTTGTATGGGGGCTGTGATGATGACGCTGGTCCAAGCCCACGAAGAAAGGAGAAGGAATCCATGAAGGCAACCCCTCCAGTATTTGTGCTTCACCGCGGGAACGACCATATTTTCTTAGCGGCGTACCTAGTACTCTTTCTATGTAAGTTTGTTCTCCCCAGTGAGAAGACGTTATTCGTCCAGGCACTTTCTATGGAGCCTGTGACATGGCGAGGGGGCGAGAGTACGAGCTCGTACAACCGGTCTTGTGCAGTATCTACTACGGCTTGGGGGCTGTATCCAGGGGTAAGGTCTATCAAGGCGATGAAGGAGGTAATGACATAATGGACGACGAAGCCTTCCTAGGGGACTTCAAGATGTCCTTCTTCATCCACTATGTGTATAGCTTGCTTGGGGCTTATTTCCCCAACACCTACCTCAAAAATAGGGTCTTGGTTGAAACAATGTGCCTGTTTCGCTTGAGGATTGCTGGGAAAAAAGCAATATTCCACACTCCTAGTCATGCACATAACTTGTTCTTCACTTACCATCTTCATAAGACTAGAATCACCTTCCCGATTGGGAACCTTACAGATCGCGCCTTTGCCGATGAGTTGGGTAAGAGCCTGGATGCTGCTTCTGCCACTCATAAGGAGCTAATGTACATGTTGAGTATCAGGGGTGGGTGATACCTTACCGTACCCTCCATAGTGTCAAGCTTGAGGGGTATTTTCCTCATCAATTTGTCTGACAGCATGGACTGATCCAAGGGTGTCCATTCTAGGTGTTCTTTGAGAAGAGGCACAGCAAAGCCAGTCGCAGGAAGATAGACCGTTGGGGACCCATCATGAGACTTGGCTCCATTCGCACTGCTTGGGCCACATGCTTGGAGTTTACTGAGATCAACAAGTACGTGCTGCCCTATTTTGGGAGAATGGTGTGTGCCACTGAGGCGCACGAACACTGGTGGCAGATCACTAGTAAGGTATTGGGAAGCCAGTCACCCTTGGAAAAAAGAGAACTCCTACTGGGGTCAGGAGACGCAGCAGAGGAAGATGGCGAAGACTCCTCCGTTGGGGGAGATATTCACCCTGGTTTTTCCCTGAAACTGGTGCGGCCTTGAGTGTCCCCGCCAAATTGCCTTGGACAATTCTTTGCCATGGTTTCTCGACATGGAGAAGAATACAGAGAGCATTTTGACAATCTCTCTGCTATTTTTAAATGGAGGGAGGGCTGCAAGGTTCCGGGGTATGAAGAATGCCCGGTCTAGGATTTGAACGAGTTGATAGGGAGCGGGCCTTCACATCAAACTTGTCGTTAATTCTTCTCAAAAGGGCACTTCTGAGGCTGTTGTGCCTCCTTAGGCAAAGGAAAGAAGAGGAAGCGGGCTGCCTCGACTGTTCTTCATGCACCAACTCGTCGAGCTCCGAAGAGTAAGGGGCACAAACGTCCAGTGGTTCGGGAGCCGGAAGATCACTCTTCTCCAGCTGCTTCCTTGAAGTCTTACATATCTCTGGTGGTTTCTAATTCACCCTCTGCTCTAGAGGATTCATCTTTCCTTTCTCTTGTGGCTTCTTCTGGCTCTTCGGAGGCTCAAGCTGGTGCCTCAGATCCCATTGCGCCTTCAAAATTTATTCGGACCAGGAAGTGACGTCCATGGCTGAGGAGGAGGGCCCAGTCCCAATGGAGGTGAGTGGGGTTGATGACGCTGGTCTTGATGAGGTAATCGAGGTGGAGAAGGCCCCTGAGTCTCAGGACGTTGTTGCTCCTACGGAGGTAGAGGGTGGATTCAGGTAGGAGGTTAGTGCCCCGAGGACTGAAGAAGGGTTATCTGAGCAGTAAGAAGTTGCCGCTTCTGGTGATGTAGCTGCAGAAGAGGTCGAAGAGCCGGGACATCTTCAAGGTGCTGACATTGAAGGCTCAGAGGTGGTGCCCCTGGCTGTCGAAGAGGCGGGCGCTATAGCTAAAGTGGCTACCCTAGAAGACTATGGAGGAGAAGGAGAGGGAAGAGACGTAGATCCTGTCGAGGCGGAGATGGCGGTTCAAGAAGAGAGGGAGCAGGGAGATGTCGCTGCCCCTGGAGAGGAGGCTACCTTGGTGTAGCCTGATACTGAGGCGGAAGCTCCAGAGGGTGAAGCTACAATACTTGAGCATGAGAGGGTCGAGCCCGAAGTGGTCATGGCAGGGGATTTGAGCGAGAGAGCTGATGCTGAGATGTAAGAGCAGCCTAAGGTTGCCCCTAAATCTGGCAAACTTGAGGCCTTGGGCTCTACGATCACTCCAGAAATGCCAACGACCCATTTGGCCACTATTCCTGTGGTTGCGATTGAAGATGCCCCTACTGTGGATGCATCTACTGCCCTGCCTAGACCCCTCCTCAGTGGGATGCATGGTATAATTATGGACATGCTTCGTCTGAGCATGCAGAAATTGAAGGGTCTACCTCTTACTGAACTTAACAATGCATTACAGCTGTTAAGGCAGGTCGCCCTTACAGAAAGTGCACCAGAGGTCCTCCCTTACTTTGATGATGTTGTAAATGAGCAGGAGAGAATAAGGACCTTGCGTGAAGAAACAATTGTGCAGCATCTGGAGAGCTCGCAATTGCCCCCTTTGGAGTCCTCACTCTGGCACCATCGCGAGCAGGTAGAAACCCAATTGCAACAAAGGGATCGATAATACTTTGGCCATAGAGTGCTCCTTAGGAGAAGAGACCGCTTTAATGGAGCATGAAGCAGAGCTGGTGGCAGATTTGAAGGAACGCATCGAACAAGCTAAGTCATCTACTGCGGCGTATAGGGAAAAGATCAATGAAGCAATTGATTGATTTTTACATTGCCGTCTTTTTCTTTTTCTTTTTATTTCTTCCATTGTAAAGAAAAGAACAATTGTAATGCCCTCTTGATTTATGAATGAAATAGCTTGTTTCTCTTTCTGTGTGAGGCATTTCCTTTATTCTTCCTTGCTTTACTATTTCCGCCCTTTCTTAAGGTGAGACAAAAAGGAATACCCCACTGCTTTGCCTTATGACAGCTTGTTGTGGCTTCAATGATCTCGAATGGGGAAGTAGTTGCTTCCTCACCCCTTAGTGTTTGATTGGACAGGGGCTAATGATCTATGGTTCTCATGATTTGGTGATCTTATTCATTGTAAATACTCCAATACGAGGGAGCCTTGGCTTCGATTTGAGGTGCACTGCTCTTGAGCTCATCGTAGGTCTTAGTCTAAGGGACAAACTCCTTTAAGTATTTTGAAGCGACACGCATAACTGTAGACATCCGCTTTAAATCTGGCAAGTTATGTGGTTTTCTTAGATGCTTAAGATCAAATTGGCCTAGTAAACCCAAAATCCATAGGTCACACAATTTACCCTGTGAGTTGGAACCATTATGTCAGCCCAAAACCCAGCAGATGCTTGTTTTGACCCGAAATCTAGCAATTGCATTGTTTTACGGAAACAATCATTAAAAATAGTAAAAAAATCTGTTTTGACCCAAATGTTTTCTAAGAGCTTCACAAGAGGCTGAGAAAGGCACCCAAATTTATAAACCTCAATTTTGACAAGTTTTGGTTTGGGCGACATGGGGCGTGCCACCCAGTCTCCCAAGTCATCCTGCAAATGCCCTATTTTACCAAACCAATCATTAAAAATAGTAAAAAAATCTGGTTTGACCCAAATTTTATCTGGTAGCTTCACAAGAGGCTAAGGAACACACCTAAAAAAACAATTTAAATTTGGACAAGTTTGGTTTGGGCGACACGGGGCATGCCGCCCAGACCGTTTTCCCCAAACTTTTTTTTTTTATCATTTTTTGTGTTTTTGTGGTCATCTTTTGAGTGGTTTGTCCACGTGATTCTATCTGCGTCGGTCAAATCCTAATTTAAAAAAATAAAAGATTTGTTTGACTAAGGGATTTGTTGGTTGCGTGATAACTCTGCCCCAACAAATCCCTCGTTCAGATGAACTCACTTTGGGTGACCATAAAAGGATGAAAAATGAGAGGGTTGAAACAACAGAAAGAAAAACATAAAAAAGAAAAGAGAAAAAGGACAAGACTTTTGAGAAACTTTAGGAAGAGAAACCCTAAGAGAGTAGAGATACCTTCCCTGAGAAAACCCTACCCTCATCTTAATCTTGAGTAAACCTAGATCTCTAGGGTAAAAAAACCCTAGTTATAGAACCATATTTAGGGCACAACCACCCTGGACATCAAAGATCTACTGGTTAACATCCGGATCAGAGAGGCAAAGAGGCCGCTGATGTTGATACGGGCGAGCCCTTGAAGGCTCGGGAGTCCCAGGCCATTCGGCCCGATTTGGTATCATTTTCTTCCTTTTGTTACTGGTTTAATTTTATTTTGATCTTATTTTGATTAGTTTTCTTAAAAAAAATTATGTTTTGATGCCTTGGATCATGCTGGCTTCGCCACAGATCTGAGAGCAGATCTGCTCGTTTCTAGGCAGATCTGATCTCATATCCAAATTCGATTGTTCCCACTTCCTCTGCCATTTATTTTTCATTTATTTTAATCATTTCAAAATTTTTAGATCTGAGAGATCTATATCATTAGATTGCTCGATTCTATGTTATAAACAGTTTGGTACCCACCATGGGGCTAATCGAGCGTGATCCGAGCGTCAAACTTTTGAAAATATCATAATCTTTTAAAAATTTGTAGAAATGTTATAGGTACCATTTGGTGACTGTTACCAAAGTTTCAGGTCAAAATAAAATATTTAAAAATAAAAATAAATAGTTTTCTGTTAGATCTGCAATCACTTTATTTTAATTTATTTTCATCAAAAATAATTTTATTTTTGGTTTCTCCAAGTTTAAAATAAGCTTAATTTATTAATATATACAATAAAAAAATATAAAAACAAATAAAAACAAATAATGTTTTTGGGGGTCCAGGACGACACGCTTTCTGGTTCCCCCAGTCTCCCAATTCATAATTTTTTAAAAATACTAAAAAAATAATTTTCTTGATATAGGTTTGTTCTATTTGTTATTCTACCATCATTTTGTAAAAATACTAAAAAAATAATTTTCTAGATATAGGTTTGTTCTATTTGTTATTCTTCTGTTTCACTTTGTTTTAATTTTATTTCATCAAAAAATATGATTTTTATGCTTCTGAAAGTTTCAGTAGAATTATTTCATCAGAATAAACAAGATAAAAATTAAATAAATAAATAAATAAACATTTTTGGGCAACACAACCTATGCCGCCCAACCTACAAGTGCGACACGACCCATGCCGCCCTATCACAGAGGTCCCAGAAAACTTTTGGGACCCCACAGGCCTGTTTCAAAGCCTTTTTTGTGCTTGTTCGCCAACTTTTGGCTTAAAATAAATTTTTTAAAAGTACCAAAAAAATATTTTGCTTCAGGTAGGTTTGCTCTATTCTTGACTTTCTGATTTCATTCTAGTTAGTTAATTTTGGTTGAATTCTTATTTTCCTTGCTTCCATCATGCTTAGTTTAATTATTTCTCATTAAATTTAAAATAAAAATATATAAAAAAAAAAACTGATTGAGTGTTGCTTGCACCCTCCCTGAACCGTGTCCCGTTCGAGTCATCCTCGACTCGGGTCACGCACGACTTAGCACGAACTATGCCCGGTCTCACTGTTTGACCAAACCTTCTTAGGGGTTCCTCACCCCTCCATCTATATTGTGGCTCGAGTGAGTTTCTCCTCGAAGCGTGCATCGCTAAGCACGATCAACGCCGAGCGTGCACTTGTTTTCTTTCTTATTGTGTGCCTGTGTGCTTGACTTTATTTTCATTTGCGTGCTTCTTTACACACTCTTGAACACACCGACCGGGAATCCCGAAAAACCAGAAAACAAATTTTTTGAAAACCCCCAAAATCCGCATTAATGGTGTGAGGGGAACCTAGCATTGAGAGCCGAGGTGGCTGGGATTCGTGTAACTTTAACTGTGAGTGCCCCTCCATAATCCTTTGTCTCAAAGCAACTCCGCGTATAGTAGGACCTGGCAAAATCCTATAATAGGAGGCCAGGACCTATGCAGGGACCTATATCAACCTGGCCTCATTCAATAGTTAGGAACCCACTATCAAGACAAGCCTACCTATAGTACTTTACTAGGTCAAACGTTTTCGTGTGCTTACTTGCTTATTTCTGATTGGTTAATCTTAGATCTCAGTCCGGACCCACCTTTGGTCCAAGATGAACTCTAAGTCCAAGTTCAGGCTTTTACCCAGCCTAGCTCAGATCTGAAACAAGTTCACAACCAGGTCCGAACCTAAGTCCCATCTTGGTCCAAGCTAAAGGCTCATTCCTAGCTCTCTTTGATCCAGTCTAGGTCCATACCTGGTATGATTCTTAAAACTCTTTGAGTCCAAGATCAGGTTTATACCCAGCCTAGCTCAGGTCTGAACTAGGTCCACACCTAGGTCCGAACCTAAGCCCCCTTTTGGGTTCTAGCCAAAGCTCGTGCCTAAACCAACTTTGATCCAGTCCGGGTCTACACCCTGTCTAAGCTTCAAAATTCTCTAAGTCCAAGCTCAAACTGCACCTAGCTCAGTCCAAATTTGAACCAGGCTCAAACCTAGGTTCGAACCTAAACCTACTCTTGGTTAGAGCTGAGACTCAGACCCATCTAGTCTACATCTTAGTCTAGGTTCTAGCATAGTTCTAAGCTAAGAGTTGCCTCTAAAGCTAGACTAGGCTTACCTTAGTTCAGAGTCTGAACCAAAACTCATTGAGTCTAGCAAGTTTAGATTCCAGTCTAGTCTTAGCCTAGGTCTCAATTAGGGTTTTGCCCCTAGAGTCAGGCTAGGTCTACCTTAGGCAGTCGAGTCTAAATCTTACTCAAGTCAGTCACCCTAGGCGATTATGATGACCGATCCACGGCTGACTCTAAACCAAACCTTCAAAAACCTAGGGACCAATATGGTACAATCCCTTGGAACTATCAACAGACCTCATGCCAATCCACTATCCAACTCCCAGGTCTTCAGTTGGAGGCAGAGTCTCAGGGATGCACTCTTAACCCTAAGCTCTGTATGGTTCGAAAATTTGGCTCCGCCCGAAAAACATTGAACAGCCAGGGGGTCCGAATGGGCATTGTCCTACAGGGAACCTTACGTAGCCACAGTAGGAGTCGTCTGAACTTAGGCAACCAAAGTAAGAGGCGTGCGAGGGAAGAAGTTCATGCGACATCTAACTCCAATTCCCACAACTCGAACCAAGATAACCCCGAGATGCAACGATTTCAAAACCAAGACCCACCTTGGTCTAGGAGATCCAATCCAACCTTGAGCCATTGTAGTACAGTCCATGATGTCTTGAACATTGACGCAGCAGAGGCGTCAATCTAGACCAACCCCTAGGCGAGATAGGCATCCCGGCTGCCCTCAAAAGTCTAGTTGACTTAGGTTACATAGTTCATGCCCCAGTTCATGGGTCGGTTCAAAACCAACCTAATAGCATAAGTCAACCCATAGCATAGCCGAGGCAACTGATGCTTCAATCGGTTCCTCCTATGTATCTGGTCCAACCAATCGTGCAGTTTTCGCAACCGCTGGCTATGCTCATGGGTCAATACACCCCTCAAGCACAAATGTGTCAAACTGTCCCGGTAACCGTGGCTCATTAAATCTCAGGCTCAAGAATGCCAACACCTACCCCAAGTCTCGACTCATCAGTTTATGCTTGGGAACCCATCGATCGGTGGGCTTACTCTCATGCTAAATACTCAACAAGAAGGGAGCTTAAAAGCGATACAAGATATGCTTGTTTGGATGGGTATGCATGAAATCCTACCCCCAAAGGCCTATGTTCATGAGACCCTAGGAGGCATGGAAGACCTTTCCCCTAGGTTTGTTATCCCAGAATTTAGAAACAAGTTTAATGGGAAGAGCGATTCAGATGCTCACGTCAACGTGTACCTCCTCTCCGTTCGAGCTTTGCGAGACATGCCTAACCAATTGAAGGCCTTGTTTTCACAAACTTTGACCAGTGAGGCTTTAAACTGGCATCGGAGAATAATGACCGCTCAACCACACATAACCCCTGACGAAATGTTCAACCAGCTTGTCTCTCATTATCGTGGGTCGACACCAAGATCTCTTTCCCTAGGCGAGCTTTGTGCAACCAAACAAAACCCAAGAGAATCCTTTGAGGATTTTGTCGGTTGATTCCACGAGGCGGCGATGAGGGTCATTGAATGTCCACTTACAGACCCAGCTAAAATCTCCATGGCCTTAGAAAATGCAACTCCTGAATACAAGACCTTCTTTAGCCAGGGACTTATTCCCCACTCGTTTGACTCCATGATAGAGCGGGTCGACAGGAAAGGGCGAGAGGGATACCCCTCAGTACTAGGACCGATAACAAACCCATCACGACTCCCCAGAATAAAAATAAGAGCAATGACAAGGGGAAAGCTTCTTGTCAGGTTAACGAAATTTTCGTTAACAGAACGGCTAGGGGTTCAGCCACCCAGCACAATAGTAGGAATCAAAATCAAAGGGGTCAGCCTAAAGCTAATGCTCAAGATGGCAAGAGAACAACTTCACTCCTCTCAAGGACTCATAAGAAAAAGTGCTGGAGTTACTCTTAAAGAAAAACATGGTTCTACTCCCTCCACCATCTGAACCACCAGTTGAGGTTAAGGATAAGAACTGATGGTGCAAGTGGCATAGAAACCATGCCCATGATACCCAAAACTGTTTCTACTTGAAGCGAGTGATTAAAGGGTTGATTAATAGGGGCGACATCACTGTCGAACCTAGAAACCAACTTGTTGAAGAACCTAATCAAAAGATGGGTATCTTTACAAACCCTCTCCCCAAAAATATGCCCACAACGACTGAAGAAATGAGAGCTCCGAGTAACCAAAAGGAGGATGTTATCATTCACATGATTGAAAATGAAGACGAAGAAGATGATCACAGCCAATTCATATTTTCTAGTGATCATCATCTCCAAGAAGTTGAAGAAGATCTTTTGAGTCTTCTTAGAGGAAACTCTTTGTTCCTGAACTCTGATGATCCTCCTAAGTGGGACCATTACGACAAAGATGATGCCCTCGAGATTGACATGGTCAAAACTGATGAAAAGGGATCATCTTCCAAACAAGGGGCCAACACCCCGAGGTCTTCCATTCCTCTCGCTAGAGCTGACCCTATCGAACTCCAGGCTGGCAAAGTTGATTCCTTAACCCCAAGAGGTTGAGTGTTTAAACTCATCCAATTGATGGCAGACACTCTTGATGAAAGAATGGGAGCCACTTCAATAGCCAATCCACCAGCAGGGGTTGCGAATCATGAACCTAATAAAAGAACTCAAGGATCCACAACCACCTATAATCTACCGACTCATCTTGGGAAGATCCAGGCTCAAATCTCCATCTTGGAGCTGCTCGCGAATTCGCGCATACATAGAGCACAAATTGAAAAGGTTCTTGCTAAGACCCACATCCTAGCAACACACAACCGGATGAGTTGTGCGTGATGATCAACCAACTAATGACACCAACACCAATCATATTCACGGACGATGACATCCCGGCTAATGTCAATCGCTTTCATGTACAGCCTCTTCATATCACTATTTTCATGAAAGGATATGAGATAAGGAGAGTGCTGGTTGATAATGGGGCATTCCTGAACATATGCCCTATAAAAATGGCGAAGCAGATAGGCAAAAGCCTAGATAACTTCTAGCCGTGCCAACTAATTATCGTTGCATACGACGGGACCAAGAGGCAATCTAAAGGCATATTGCCTCTCACACTCAAGATCAGTCCTACTATCCAGGTGATAAAGTTTTATGTCCTAGACATAAAACCTTCATTCAACATGCTGCTAGGCAGACCATGGCTAAATGAGAACCTCATGGTCGGCTCAACAATTCATCAATGCCTCAAGTTTCCAATTGAAAATGACGTCGCAAAGGTATGCATTGAACCCCCTTCCTATTCCAATTCCAGCATACATAGCGAAAAACTGGCCGTAGGAGTCGAGCTCGAAGAAATCCCGCTCGCTTCCTTTGAGCAAGCTGATTGTGCTACTTTACGCCTAGAGGCCGGTGACCTCGTTCCGCAAATTTTGCAAACTTCTACATCAATGGAGGAGATCATCCAATGCCAACATCGATACGGCTTCGGGTCCCTCGAAGCCTAGGACATGCTCTTCTCCCAAGGCTTCCAACCTAACTACGGTTTGAGAAGTCAAGAGCAAGGCGTAAAGGAAGCGATTTCTGCATCACCTGAAGCCAAAACTAGAAAAGGGCATTGAAGAGGGCTTGGGTGTACTCTTACCCTATTTCAAAGCCGGATAAAGCCATCAAGCTATCCAGGCTTTGTATCTGGAGGCATTCAAAGCCTCGATCCTCTCGATGCCTGTTCTTCAAAACGGCCAAAGGTGATCTTGGATTCCCCAACAAGGAATAACTCTTCTTCCACATCTCAGCACACATAAGAATTGGGAATTGAAGACCTTTTCTCTAACCTGGATTTGAAGGTATGCATAATAGCCAAGCATTCTCATCCACCTACTAAAACTAAGGAACGGAATTGGTCGATTACTCCTCTATCTCGAGAATCGCTAACAGCATACCAGTGGCACCTCCAAGTCCCAGTGCCAAAAAATGGATAGGCGCAAGGTGGCCATCTAACTGCCCTGCGCGTCTAGTCCCCAACATTTCTCTCCCGAGTCCCATAAGGGACACCTCTTACGACATTTCAAAATCGATGAAAATTTAAGACAGGATAAAGTTGATAATAATGAAAAAGAATTTTAAAAAAGAGCGCTCACTCAAGATAGCCCAATAATGGTGCATAATACCCAAGACGATGAATTGGACGACCAAGATGAAGATCAAGAGAGTCAAGAGTCCGAAGAAATCTCTCAACCCGAGGAACTTACTTATCATGTTGAGCAATTCAAAAAGAGGTTCGATGGTGACCCAACGGCTATCATCGAAGAGACGATTGACGTAAACTTAGGAACTGGGAAGGACCTAAGGTTAACTCCAGATTGGAACCTCCTTATCTTCTGAGGAGCGAATAAATGTGATTTCCTTTCTCAAGGAATATCGCGATATCTTTGCCTGGTCATACGATGATATGTCAGAGCTTGATCCCACATTGGTGCAACATCACCTAATATTCAACGAAGGGGCAAAGCCTGTAAGGCAGAAACTCCAACGTCAAAAGACTCACCTTGAATGGTTGGCCAACATAGTGGTCATACCAAGAAAGATGGGAGGAGGATCCGAGTGTGTGTCAATTACAGAGACCTCAACAAGGCATGTCCAAAGGACAACTTCCCATTACCAAACATAGATGCCTTGGTCGACAGCACTGCGGGGCACAAGATGCTGTCATTCATGGACGACTTCTCGAGTTACAACCAAATCCTCATGGCAGAAGAAGACCAAACCAAGATTTCATTCTTATCACAATGGGGAACCAATTGTTACAAAGTCATGCCCTTTAGTTTCAAAACTGCAGGAGCAACTTATCAACGGTCAATGACTAGCATCTTCCATGATCTAATGCATACCATTATGGAAGACTATGTCGATGATATTCTGGTCAAGTCAAAGACGATGTCTGATCATCTCACCAACCTGGGAACCATTTTCGAAAGACTCCGAAAACATCAACTCAAACTCAAACCACAAAATGTGCCTTTGGAGTTGAATCCAAAAAATTACTAGGATTTATATTGAGCTAAAGAGGCATCGCGATGGACGCATCCAAAATACGAGCTATTACTGAAATGCCTCCTCCCCGGAACATCAGGGAAATCTATGAGCTTCAAGGTCGCATACAAGCCATAAGCCACTTCACTTCATAGCTGGCGGATAAGTGCGCACCATTCAATAGACTCCTTAAGAAGGACACCCCTTTCATATGGGACAATGATGCCAAGAAGCGTTTGATTAAATCAAGGAGTACCTCACCAAACCTCCCATCCTAGTCCTCCTAGTCCAGATAAAGCCATGTACTTATAAATGTCAGTGAAAGACAAGACCATGAGGGCAATGTTAGGACAATATAACGATCATGGAAAAGAACAAACGATATAATATATTAACAAAACCATGGTCGATTATGAGACAAGATACACGGATGTGGAGAAACACTACTTAACACTTGTGTGGGCCATGCAGAACTAAGACCTTATGTCTTAACTCATTTTGTCAAGCTCGTATCAAAAATTGACCCACTCAAGTACATATTGGAGAGGTCAGTCCTCAACAAACGTTTGGCAAAGTGGAGAATGTTATTGAGCGAGTTTGAGATCAAGTATGTCACTCAAAAATCGATGAAAGAACAAGTCATTGCTGACCATTTAGCTGAACACACATTGCTCGACAACGTCCTTGTTAACACGGATATCCCTTATGAGAATCCCTTCACAATTGAGGACTCGATTTAGGAGCTATACTTCGACAGTGCAAAGAACGAATACGGGTCAAGTATAAGAGTCATACTATGCTCACCCGAAAAGATTTTAATGCCAACAGCCATTAGGTTGAATTTCCCATTTACCAATAACATTGCTGAATATGAAGCCTTGACAATTGGGCTTGAAAATGCGATGGGAATGAAAATCCAGCAAATACGAGTGATTGGTAACTCCTTACTTGTCAAAAACCAAGTTCAAGGGATTGGAGGGTGTGAGAAGAAAAGCTCAAACCCTATCAAGAAAAGGTGGAAAAGATGATTCCATACTTTAAGAAAATCACCGTTCAGCACGTAACTAGGGAAAATAATCGGTTCGTCAATACCCTTACAACCTTTGCTTCAATGGTTGATATTCCTCCAAAAATCACCACACTGCCATTCTACATCAAAAACAAACATGACCCTTCCCCACCAAGGATCGAAAAAGAAATAAAGCAAGAAAAGGAGAACGATGGGGAAGTTCCTCTTGTGGCTTCAAAGGCGTTAGTTAAGGGAAAGTCGTGGTTCCACGAAGTTTTCTCCTTGCTAAAAGATGGTTTATACCCCGAAGGAGCCACCAAAAAGGATAAAGCAACCCGTCAAAGGTTTTCCATGGGATTCTTAGTAAGAGGAGATCTCCTGTTCAAAAATTTGTTTGATGGCATCATTTTATGGTGACTCGATCAGCCAGAAATTAACTAAGTACTAACAGAGTTGCACAATGAAGGTGGTCATTCTGGGGCAGCCACCTTAGCTCAGAAAGTCAGGCGTCAAGGCTATTACTGGATCACCATGGCTGAAGACTGTTAGAAGTTTATTAAGAGGTGTCCCAAATGTCAACTCTATGGAGAAGTCATCCATGCACCGTCTATATCACTCAACTCAACACCGCCCGTATGGCCTTTTGTCATGTGGGGTCTTGATATCATCGGAATGATATCACCAAAAACCTCAAACGGCACTGTTTTATAATAAGGGCTACAGAATACTTCACTAAATGGGTAGAGGCCACATCATTTGTTAAAATTGAAGGCCAACATGTTGCCTATTTCATAAAAGACAACATCGTATTCTGAGATACATTGCATTAATGGGGTCGTTGAGTTCGTACCCCTACTAATTTTTTATCTTATAAGAATTGCCTGCATGCACTCTGGTAACCACGAATGGTCCCTCCCAATTAGGTTTGAACTTCCCTAAAGGGTGTGGATTGTAGGCGTGTGGAAGATTTTCTTGAGTACCATGCCCCCTTCTTTGAACTATCGAGGAACGACTTTCCTTTGGTATGCCTTCTCGATTCTATGCTTGTAAGCAACGATATTTTGTGTTGCTCGTAGTTGTTTTTAATAAAATGATTACCGTCTCATTTTAATCTAGCTTTCTGGTACTTGTTGTATCCATTTCAAATAAGAAAATAGCTCATTTCAAACCAAGTAGGACATGATTAATGTATTCATTTGATTCGTTAAAATATTGATTGATAATTGCCACATTGTGTCAAAATAACTATTTAAAATGGGTGCTATTTTGATGACTAATTCTAGTACATTTTGTGTGGGTATTTTTAATAATTTTATTATAACGTTAAATTGGTAATATGTATAGCCCTGAACTTAAGGTCATGAAAAGACAATGTATGATGTCATTCTTGTAAGAAGGCAAATCATATGGAGGACTACCAAAAGCTCAAAGAATGGTAGATGAGAAAGGTGGACTCCTCTGGGCAAGCTTGTGTTATAGTGAAGAATTATAATAGCATTTTTTCTTTTTCTTTTTTGGGATAATTAAGTGGGAAGATAGGCCTCTACTTGTTTTTTCAAATAGATTAGGAGTTAGTTTTTTGAAGGTGTTGGTAGAATTGTATCAGTGAGAATGGAAACCACAACGTGATAACTAGCAATATTGCGAATGTTCTCTTAGTAAATACGTAATAATTATCTGTCTAATGCACAGATTCTTGATTCTATTTACAATTTTCATGTATCCTCATAGGAAACCTAGGAGATGTGATGGCGGGAATGTCTTATGGGGAACCATGTATCTCGTAAGACCATTAGTTTAAGCATATGAGGAACAAATAGTTGATGGCATCGAAAAGGCCTTAACAAAGACAAATTTGATCTTTTGGGATGTTTTAGATAATGCTAAATGAGATTTAATTTTACATTATCATAACAAGGGAGAAATTAAACTCTTTTAGATGTTGGGGGCTTGCTTCTCTTACATCAAAAGGTGGGGATCAAATGATTTTCAACTTCAGTACTGCTTGTACTATACAGTCGTTATAAGGAAGGATGAGCTAAACACTACTCATGAAGTCATGTACTATATTTAGTACTGCTGGTTTGCTCCAAGCTTTTTGGGCTAAAGCCTTGCAACATATTTCTTGGTGGAAAAAAAAAAAATCTTTTCAAGCAACAACCTGTAGGACACTAAAGCAGGTACAGTCAGATAAGCCTTCTTATTATCAAATCTTTTAATTTTTTTTTGTGCCTAGTATTTGATGCTAAAGGAATAAGGTATTATACTCGAAATGGAAAAAATGTATTTTTATTTGTTGTTATGAGGGTGTGAAGGCCTATAGGGTGTGGGATCCTAGTTCGCAGATGATTTCTATGAGCATGGTCCCCAAGTCATTCCCTTTGATGAGTCTTCCATGCTGAAATCATGGAAAGAAAATTTACTAGATAGTGATGATGGACATGGGTTTAAGGAATTAGATGTAGAAGATGAGGTGCATGTGAAACTTGATGAAAGTTATGGCGAGATTAAACTTCATGGGGAAAGTGATTGAAAAGAAATCACAAAGGCTTGCTAAATTTGAATTAAAATTTTGAGGTAAACAAAGAAGTTAATTATGGATATTTTCACTTTTATAACTTTCATTTCTTTTTCATAAATTATATAATAATTAATAAAACTCCACCTCTAACGGTTCCATGTAGGTCAATGTAATAGAGGAAGAGGGTTGTATTAGGTAGCGAGTATGAAACTTTACTATATCTTTACATGAAACTTGAACCTATCCCAAACAGGTAGGATAAAGGGGTAAAGAAGGGTTATGTTAGGTAGGAAGTTAGTGCAAAATTTGACCACATTTGTTCATAAATCCTAAACCTATGTTAGATGCTCATTGTAAGGCATTCTGTGTAAGCGACACTTATACTGACACTTGGGTGTAATGAGGAATAAGCATGGGTTAGCTAGGGCATTCTTGGAAGTGATGTGCTGCAACGATGCATGGTTGCAGTAATAAGTAGGCACCGGTTCGTGCGTCATTCTGGAACAAGAGTGGTAAAGAAGATAGTCAAAGATAATAGAATTCATCTAATCACATGGAATGTAAACAGATAAGAGTGTGAATCTAGTAGATACCATGAGACGTATGAGAGTTAACATAGTGTGCTTATAGGAAACTAAGTGAAAAGGGGAAAAGTCCAAGGAAACTAATGTATGTAAACTTTGGTATATAAGAATAGCTTCACCCTGTGAGAGATAAGCTTCCGCCAGGTCCCTCACAGACACAAGCTCGTGGGTCTCGACCTCCTAAGATGGAACTAGCTAACCGAGCCCAGGCTGACCCCCAAGTCACCCTAAAGGTGCACATGCACTAGCTTTGCAGGTTCCCCCCTATCCCGATTCAGACGGAGTCATGAACCAGTTCCTTCTTTTTTACCCTTCCTTCATGAGGCAAGCACCTCAAGACCTGGTACTCAAAGGTTTTCCCTAAGAGTACCATCTTGAGTTAGCCACCTCAGGTCAGGAATGCACCCGGGCCTCACAAGGGAACTCGGGGCAATGGCCTGATGTCAAACAGAAACCTGCAGCCTCCAAGGCAGTGACCCAGACTACCCACCATCCTTGGACCCCATTCTCTACTCCAGCTAATGAACACAGCTTTAGCATGCTCAAGAAAGGCGGGGCAGTCCAAATCTCAGGCTCGATTCTAAGGTGAAGTACATAGCAGCCTCAGGATTAAGCAAAAGAGAGGCCTGCAGTTCCTGACTAGAGAGGCCCCCAAGACAGTTGAGGTTACCACTCTTGGTGACCTCCTGCCACACAATCCTTTCTTCCCTCTATGAATCCCAGAACCTGAGCAAGTTCATGAATATTGCTCGGTGATTACTGCCAAGAAGTCACGGTCCCAAGACTGTCAAGAACCGACCATCACACGATCGGCGTACAAAGCTCGAGTCTAGTCGAGACATGCTGAGCCCCTGCAGACCGACTTGCCACGTATGACTCGCCATCCTCGATAGTCCTCAACTCCACCTGGATCTGACCCTCCAAAAGAAACAGTCAGTGTCATGGGTATCAATGAGCCAGATGATGCCCAAGAAAAGCGGATGAACAAGTTCGAGGTAATGATGCAGTCCATCCTAGAAAAGATGGATCGCCTAGAAGCCTCCGGGTCCCCTTCTTCCCACTATGAGATCGATCCCCTATCTGGTGAAGACACTGTTCCTATGCAAACTCCCCCACCTGTCTCCCAAGGCAGCTCCGCGTTCGAAGTTAACCCTCTCATTGTTTGGTCCGGTCGGGAACCATAAATCGTCTCTCACGCTGGGACCCTCCTAGAAGTCGAAATGTTAGGATCATGGGTCTCTGCACTTGAGATTGATGAGAAGCATCCTGAATCCCTTAGCGAAGAGTTGCAAGAAGCTCCAGAAGAGTGGGAAGAAGGTGTTCAGGCCACAGCTGACGAGCTTGAAGAGAAAAACTTAGGAGATGAGGCCAACTTTCATCTCACCAAAAATGTCCCTAGAGGAGAAGGAAAGTTACATATCCCTCCTCCAAGAAAATCAGGATATCTTCGCCTAGAATTACCATGAGATGCCTGGTCTAAACCCTCAAATTGTTGTCCATCATCTCGGTATTGATCCAACCGTCAAACCCATGGAGCAGAAATCAAGAAGGTTTAGACCCGACCTCGAGATGTAGATCGATGCTGAGGTGAATAAGCTCAGGCAAGCTAGATTCATATGTGAAGTCAAATACCCAAGATGGCTGGAAAATGTTGTCACAATCAAGAAGAAGAATGGCCAAATCAGGGTTTATATTGACTTCCGCGACTTGGACACCACCTGCCGTAAGGACGACGTCCCCTTGCCATTCACAGAGATGCTTATCGATTCCACAGCTCATTGCCAAATCTTGCCCTTTATGGATGGGTATTTTGGTTATAATTAGATCAGAATGGCACTAGAGGATGAAGAGGCCACCGCATTCTTGACCCCAAAAGGTGTCTTTTGCTACACTGTGATGCCTTTCGGGTTAAGGAACGTCGATGCCACGTACAAACGAGCCATGATGATCATATTCAAGGATACGATCAAGGCTTCCCATTCTCATTGTTCACAGTGCGAAAGTCGAGGGGTATTTCCCTCATAGATTTTCTAAGTAGCAAGGGCTCGATCAAGGCTGCCCATACTCCATATTATTTGAGAAGCGGCATAGCAAGGCGGCTCGTTGGAAGAAGGACCAGTTGGGAACCCATCTGGAGACTTGGTTCCCAAGGCACATTCGCACAGCCTGGGCCACATGCTTGGACTTCACAGAGGCCAATAAGTATGTAATGCCATATTTCGACAGAAGAGCACGAGCGACTGACGCCCATGAATGGTGGTGAATCACCAGTAAGGGGCATTGGGATGTCGGCCACCCCTAGAAAGGGGAGAATTCTTGCTGGAGTAAGAAGACGAGGCAAAGGATGTATTTACCTTGAGCAAGGGGAAAATGGTAAGGACTCCTTCGCTGGGGGAACTATTCACCTTGAGCTTTCCTTGGGACTGGCGCACCCTTGGGCGGCCTCGTCAAATTGTCGTGGACCGGTCTCTGCCTCTGTTTCTTGACATGGAGCAGAAGACAGAGAGCATTTTTTACAATCTCTCTACAATTTTTAAATGGGAAGAGGGCCGCAAGGTCGCGAGGTAAGAAGGGTGCTCGGTCCAAGATTTGAATGAGTTGATAAGGAGCGGCCCTCATAGCAAACTCGCTGCTAGTTCTTCTTAAAAGGGCACTTCTGAAGCTACTGCACCCTCTCAAGAAAAGGGGAAGAAGAGGAAGCAGGCTGCCCCGACAATCCTCGTGCACCTGCTTGTCAGGCTTCGAAGCATAAGGGCCCAAGTGTCAAGTGGTCCGGAAGCCGACAGATGGCTCTTCTCCTGTTGCTTCCTCGGAAACTTACGTATCTCCAATGGCTTCTGATTCACCCTCTGCTCTGGAGGATTCATCTTCTCTTTCTCCTTAAGCTTTTTCTGGCTCTTTAAAGGCTCATCTTAGTGCCTCAGATCCCACTGCCTTGATTGAAATTGCTTCGGACTAGGAAGTGACATCCGTGGCTGAGGAGGAGGGCCCTATCCCAATGGAGGTGAATGAAGAAATTGAGGCAGAGAAGGCCCCTGAGGCCCAGGAGGTCACTGCGCCCACCGAGGCAGAGGGTACAGTCATGGTAGGGGAAACTTCAGGAGAGCTCATCGTCATAAAAGATGTATATGCCTCAAGAACTGAAGAAGGAGTGTCTGAGCAGTAGGAGGTTGCTACCTCAAGTGATGTAGCTACGGGGGATGCAGAGGCAATACACCCTCAGGGATCAGACTTAGAGGGCACAGAGGCGGTACCCCTGGCTGTCAAAGAGGCAGGCCCTATGGAGGAGCCTGTAGTTGAAGTGGCTCCCTCAGAGGACAAGGGCAAAGAAGGAGAAGGAGAAGGTGTCAAACCGGTCTAGGAGGAGATGGCAGTTCAATAAGAGAAGAAGCAGATGGAAGGCGCTGCCCTGGGAGGGGAGGCTACCATGGTGCAGCCTGACATTAAGGTAGTAGCTTCAAGCAAGGAGATCAGCCTTGCCCTGGATGAGGATGTGGAGCATACAGAGGGTGAAGCTACAGCACCTGAGCATGAGAGGGTCGAGCCCAAAGTAGTCATGGTAGAGCCCAAAGTAGTCATGGTAGGGGATCTGAGAGAGACAGTTGTTGCTGAGGTACCAGGGCAGCCTGAGGCTGCCTCTGAATCTGGGGAGCCTGAGGCCTTGGCTGCAGCTGGGGATCCTCATGTTGTGCTCACTCCTACTGTACTACCCAGGCCCACTTTCAATGGGCTATCACACGTCATTGTTTAAATGCTTCAAATGGGCCACCAAAAGCTGAAGGAGCTGTCTCTCGAAGAGCTTGGAATAACGATCCTACAGTTGAGGGGTATCGCCTCAGGGAGTGCTCTTGAAGTCCTCCCTTACTTCGACAGCATTGTCAATGAACTGGAGGGATAGAGGATGAAGGCTCTGCAAGATGAAAGATCGCAACGCGTCTAGAGGGCTTGCAGCTAAAGTCATTGGAGGCTTCCCTAGCCCAAAATCGGGAGCTGGCAGAGGTCCAGGTAGGGGAGATGGAAGCTACCATCTCTCAAATGTCCGCTCTTATCGAGAAGGCCGTAACGCACACCTTGAAGGCGAAGATTGCCAAGTGGGCGCAGGAGCTCAAAAGGTTGAAGAAGGAGACAGCAGCTTGGGAGGCCAAAGATAAGGAACGGGATCAAAATTTGCTGGACCTGGAGTACTCCTTGGGTGAGAAGTTGGCTCTAGTAGAGCATGAGGCTGGACGAGTGGCCGAACTGAGGGCAAACATTGAGCAAGAAAAGGCCTCAGTCAAAGAGTGCAGGGGGAAGGTCAATGAGATCATTGACCACTTTTCATAGTGCCTTCTTTTTCTTTTTCTTTTTATTTCTTCCATTGTAAAGAAAAGACAGTTGTAATATTCTTTTTGATGAATGAAATAGTCCTTTTCTCTTTCTAAATGATGCATGTCTCTTATTTTTCCCTCTTCTTCATTGTTTCTGCCCTTCACCGTGTGAGACGAAAAGGATAACCCACTCCTTCCTTCATCTTTTGACAGCTTACTATTGCTTCAATGACCTCGAATGGCGGAGCAGTTGCTTCCTCGCCCCTTAGAGTTTGATTGGACAGGGGCTCATAATTCATGGTTCTCAGGATTTTGTGAGCCTATTCACTAAAAATACTCCAATCTGGGGAGCTTTGGCTTCGATTCGAGGTGTATTAGTCTTGAGCTCGTCATAGGTCTTAGTCTTAGGGACAAAATCCTTCAAGTGCTTTGAAGCGGCGCGCATAACCTCCAACTGATTCTGAAGGCTACGAACCTCACTTTTTAGCTCTGTCATGGGGTCTTGTTCCTGAGAGCCATAGGGCTGACTCTCGTCCACCTATACTTCTTGGAGAGCCTCTGAAATGTGTAAAACTTTCTTTTGGTTGCTGGTGATCTTCTTGTTCAAGGATGATGGAATTTGAAGCACCTTTCTTGGTGGTTGGCATGCTAATTCTGCTTCTAAAAGAGCGATGGGGACATGCTAAACCTTTTGCTGATCTGGAATATATGTGACACTCGGTTCTGGAAGGTCTACGTCTAGGGTCTCCTCTGTTTCAAGAGCTACGTCTACCTCGTCATTTTGTTTTGGCGAATTAAAAGTAAAGGCCAAGGGAGAAGCTTTGTCTTCAATGGAAGACACCATGACCTCGGAGAGGTGACGAGCTATGCTTGGGTAGATAGCGGCCAAAGGGAGGATCTTACCTTATCTTTCCTCCTCTTTGAACATGTCTGTGATCATTCGCCCCAGATCTTCAACATCATCATGAGATGAGGGTCCTGTCTCTCTCATAGGCTTCTAATCATCATCCTTTGACTTTTTTGGTGTTGGAAGGTCTGTAAATAGTATTTGGCATCAGCATAGTGAGTCTCAGCTATAGGGAATAATCTCTTATCAACATAGATGGTGTGTTGTCTCCCATCTCAAGTGTATTTGAAGCATTGGTGGAGCATGGAAGGAACCACTTCCTGATTGTGAAGCCAAGGGCGGTCGAGGAGGACGTTGTAAGATGTATCGATGTTGATTACATGGAACTGAGCGTAATCGTTGAGGTCACCGATCTTGAAGCGAAGACGAACTGTCCCAGCTGGCTTTTCTCCTGATTAGTTGAACCCTTGCACGGTGATGTGGGTAGGAGGGAGGTTATCAGAACCTAATCCCAATCGGGTGAAGATCCTTCTTGGGATCAAGTTAACTGCTGACTCTCCATCCATCATGATTCGGTTGATAGGGCAGGCGTGTAGTTCACCATTCATGAAGAGGGGACGATTGTGAAATTTGCCTCCCAATTGCATATCATCTTCAAAAAAGGAGATTGTTGTGCACCCGATGAGGATGCCTGGGTCAACCTCAATAGGCTCCACTTCAGTCTCGTACACCTCTAGGTCAGAAAGAGCTTGAACCAAGGCAATACAATAGTCTCTTGACATCAGAAGGGCATCATAGATACTTAGAAGGGTTGAAAGCTTTCTCAAATGTCCAATTACATCATATTTCACCCTATCCTCATTAGTCTTTTGTGCTCCTGATCTAGTCACTGGTGTAGGTGGTAGGGTAGGTTTAGGAACAGGTTTTGGTTTGTGACACTGGCTGACTTTGTTGTTCAACCGGTGTGGTCCTGGTTGATGGGGAGGTAATAGGGATATGTATTACGGATGTAAAGGTTTTGGGGTTGAGAGAAAAGTGAAGGAAATAGAAATTTGAGAACTTTGAGCTTTTGAGGTGTGCGAGGTAGCTACTTCCCCGATCTTAGGCTCATCTGCCTCATGCTGGCTAGTACTTTTAAGATTTGTACCATATGGGAGGCCTCTTTGGAATGAGAACTTGAAGATGGCTCAGTCTTGGCTTGGGTTGCCAGGGCGTCGATGACTGTTAGGAGCCAATCGCCTAGGAAAGCATCTTTCTCAGGCACTTTCGATGCGACCTGCTGATGTTGGTTCCTTCGAGCTCTCTTTTTAGAGCATTGAAGTCTGAGCACTATCGAGCTGCACCTGTAAAAGAAATAGAAGAGGAGGGAGGAGAAGAAGAAGCAGAGTTGGGTTTTGGGCAGTTATTTACATCGTCATCAGGATTGGACGTGTGTAGGGGGTATTTTAGGTCTTGCCCCAGCTTTGACCGTTGTAGGGTGCTTTTAATGTCATCACCCATATTGGACGAATCACGAGCTATTGATGGCTTAGGGATGCTGCCTGTTTGTATGAAGCGATGAGGTGAGTTGCACTTGGGATGAAGTCCTGTAAGGTTGGGAGTGGAGGAAGGGGCCTGAGAAATTCTTCCTAGACTGGTGGTTGAGGAATACAATTTCATCAACGAGCTGACTTGGGTGCTCGTCTTCTTTTGGATCCCTGAGGAGGGGTTTGGCTCATCCTATCTGGCTGGTGAGGAGCCGTAGCTTGGTGGAATGTTTCGCACTTTAGGGACTTGAGCCTATTTCGTCCATGGTAGACTTCCCAAGGTTGAGAAGTCGAGGGTTTTGAAGGTCCGAGGTATTCTCGTAAGGAACCTGCAGTGGGACTTCCTCTTGGACGGGAGTACTGGTTTGGAAGTGTTCCGGGGGAACGACACAAACAATGTGGCCCTTTTGCACTTTCTTCGTGACTATAACTTCAAACCCAGAGCATTCCTTCAACTCATGGTCCCATACCTGGTGATATGGGCACCAGAGCTTTTCTGTCTGGTGGGTTTGGGAGTGACGAGACCCTGTTGGAGCATTGCCTTGAAGAGGGCTTGCAGAGGATCTAGCTCAGTGCTTCCCTGGGCTTGTGTCGAGAGTTCTTCTTGTACTGGAGGAGCAGGGATTTGAGGGTGCCCTTCTGGGTTTCTACGAACTTCTTGGCACTTCTGTATCTTCTTTGCCAAGATCTCATGAAATCCAATGCATTCACTCAGGTCGTGGCCTCATACCAGATGATACGAGCACCAAAGGTTCTCAGTTCCTAGTGGCTGGAACTTGGGCTACCTTGTCGGCTCAGGCGTGACGAGTCCTTCTTCGAGTATTATGGAGAAAAGTGCACGGAGGATAGCGGGTGCTTCATCACCCTCTTGGATTGTCACTATGTGGGCGGCCTCAGTTGCCCTAAATGCCTTCTTTAACTCTTCGAGCTTTATCTGACCCTTGTTAATAAGGGCTTCGATAATGTCTTTGAGCGTATAGCAGTCTTGAGTGGGGTGGCCTACTTTCTTGTGATAGGTGCAGTACTTCTACTGTGTTTCCTGTCCAAGATGTTCTGGGGTGTTGACCTCCTGCAACTGGATGATGTTTTGCTCTAGTAGTAATCGAAGCAGCGCAGGAACCCAATCCTTCTCAAAGGGGTACACCTTACTCTGATGTTGGATCCAATAGTCACTTCGATTTAGATTTTTAGAAGGCTGGACCCTACTATAGAACTGCTGCATGCCCCCGGCCTGAGACGTTTGTGCCTTTGAGAGGTCCAAGGTTTGAGGGGAGGCTTAGTGTCAGTCACAGTGACGGCCGCACTAATCACCGCTTTTTGCTGGTTGCCCTGATTGTTGGAGTGGATTGCATCATTACCTCAAACATGTTTATCCACTCTGCTTGGGCATCATCTGGCTCATTGATCACCGAAATTTTGACCGTTTCTTCTAGAGGGTCAAAGTCAGGTGTAGTAGTGGACTGTAGGGGTTGGCAAGTCATACATGACATGCCAGTTTGCAGAGGCTCAACATGCCCCAATTGGACTCGAGCCTTGTGAGCTGACCGTGTGACGATAGATTCTTGATGATCTTGGGGCCATGACTTCTTGGCAGTAATCACCAAGCAATATTCTTGGACTTGCTCGGGTTCTGGGATTCGTAGAGGAAAGAAGGGATTGTGTAGTAGGAGGTCACTAAGAGGGGTAACCTCAACGGCCTCAAGGGCCTCTCTAATCATGACCTGTAGACCTCTCCTTTTCTTAATCTTGAGGCTATTATGGACTTCACTCCAAAACTGAGCATGAGGTTTGGACTGCCCTACCTTTCTTGAGCACACCAAGGCTGTGTCCATTAGCTGCAGTAAAGAATGGAGCCCGAGGAAGGAGGGCAGTCCGGGTCGCTGCCTTGGAGGCAGCAGGCTTTTGTCTTACATCAGGCCGCTGCCCCGAATTACTTTGTGAGGCCCGAGTGCACCCCTGACTTGAGGCGGCTGACTCAAGATGATACTCTTAGATAAAACCTTTGAGTACTAGGTCTCGAGGTGCTTGCCTGATGAAAGGAGAGTGACAGAAGAAGGAACAATTTCATGACTCCGCCTAAGTCGGGATCGGGGAGGAACCTACAAAGTTGGTGCATGTGCACCTTTAAGATTAGTTGTCTAGGTGTCTTGGGGGTTAACTCGGGCTCAGTCAGCTTGTTCAACCTTAGGAGGTCGAGACCCATGAGCTTGTGTCTATAAGGGACCAGGCGGGAGCTTATCTCTCACAGGGTGAAGCTGTGTGTGCTGAGAGGGAGGGCAGAGCGGTCGACCCTTGTGTGCTCGAGATGGCGTAGAACTGGCACTGCCTCGAGCTGTGGGGTGCAGATGCATGACGCGTACGGGGTTTGGCCCGAGAAGGCCTAGCCCTGGATGCGAGTTCAAGGCAGCATGAAAGTTGCCCCTAGGTGTGGTTCAAATGGTTGGACCACAAGCCTTCAGGTGTGTGCGAGAGGTGGAGGTCGTAGGGTCTCTGCCTTGGTGCGTCGAGCCTCTAGGCATAGACGTTCGAAGTGGTGAAGAAGCATGGGGGGTTGCCTTGTGGCGACCCTCAAGAGTGATGGGAACCTGCTTGCTTTTCGCAAAAGTGGTCGGGGCAGCCTTTCGATGTACCTCAGCAATATGACCGGCAAGGGACTTGTCAGTAGCAGGGGTGAGTGCTGTGTGCGGTAGCAATTGTGCTACCAATGAGAGGGGCCTTGGTGAAGGGTCCACCAAGGCTAGAAAGCGGGGAGTCAAGGACATTCAAATCCCTTCTCGTGCCAATTCAGGAAAGAACCTGCGAGCTGGACTGTGAGTCTTGACTCAAAAGGAGTGTAGGGAAGGAGGCTTGAGCAGCTCGCTTCCCTGCGATAGTCACGAGTGCGGGGATAAGAAAGTCCCCTACCCGGATGAACAGATTGCATAACCCAGATGCCATGAAATGCGATGCAGAAAGTAAAAGATGAAATTGATAAAACAATAGCAAACCGTCAAAGGGGTAGTAAGTCCTCAGTGGAATCGCTAAGCTGGTTAGGTACCTCGATCTCACCCTCTGGATCTAGATGATCTGGCAGCACGTATCTCAGGTTTTTAGGGATCCCAGGACTTGAGATTACTCTCTCAGG
>NW_006500351.1:3225500-3271871 GCF_000471905.2 Amborella trichopoda
GCTGGCTTGCTTGGGCGCCCTCTTAGATCACCTCCCTTGACCTGCGATCAAATTGTTTTCTGCACAACACTAGCATGGTTAATTTTCAAGACAAGTGGGCCAAAGGGACCCACCCTTGTCTTAGAGCAATGTACATTCATATGAGAGGGTGATACAGTGGAAGGTTCAAATAAAGATAGAAAAGAGAAGAGAAGAGAACTGGATGAAGGGACGAGATTAGTGCGATAGCTGGATAGTGATAGACTCGGAGTGGTAGCAAGATGGGCATGGCACTCAAGACCAGCACGAAGGTAATACTACTAGAAATTGAGGCCGATAGGACTGTCCTAATTTGGTGTGGCAGCAAGACGAGCATGGTGCTCGGAACCAACGCAATGGAAATACTGCTCGATAGCCAGACCGTTATAGCAGTGCTAGACAGTCTACCCCAATCAAATGAGAAGAGAAGAGAATGGAAAGAAAGCATGAGACGGCTAAGAAATGGAATCCCATCACCATCAACCATGGAGTAGCAGTGTCACGGCCCTTGGAAAGTGTTAGACACTACTAATCACGGCTGGAGGGTGAACAGTGAACTACAGACTCCTCTAGGCATCACCGTTTGGCAACACGTGGAGGTAGCACACCCCCTCGCTGGCGGTAATAGCCTCTTGTGAAGCTTGCGGCGATAGCCGCTTGTGAAGCACGCAGTTCTTTTTGAGGCATACGACGATAGGCACGAGACGCAAGAAAGAGGCTTGTGGACGACGATAGGCACCGAACGTACAAAGGAAGCTCACGGGTAGCGATAGGCATCGAGCGCATGAAGGAAGCTCACAGACAACGATAAGCGCCAAGCGCAAGAAGGAAGCTTAAGGACAGCGATAGGTATTGCTGCAACCCTTTACTGACGGCGATAGGCATCACCATCTGCAATAGGCGAGCAACAAGGTAAGACCCTTGCGGGCGGCAATAGGTTTCGCCGTCTGTGCTCCTCGCTAGGACATCGAGGACACATTCGCGGATGGCGATTAGTAGCGTCATCTGCAAACTTTGCTGAGAGCTAGAGGTGAACGAAAAGAAGGGGAAGAAGCACTCACATGGCGCTGTCATTGCCATGCGCCACCTGTGAAGCCACAGAAGAGAAAAAAAAAGAAAAGAAAGAGGCATGCATGGCACTGCCACTGCCGTGCATGGCCTATGAGAGAAGCTCATATGAAGAAGAAGAAACAAAAGAAGAGAGAGAACGATTTACCTTGAGCTTAAGGATATCTCTCCAAAATTATCTCTCTCCATCTCTCTCTCTCTCGTAACGTGACCCAACAGTAAGACGAAATAGAGAGTTTACTAAGCAAAGTTCTCTCTTTGCCAAAGGTTTTCAAGGAGTACGTGATATATATAGAGTTGTGCCCAAACATGGGTGGATTGATCAAACTAAAACCTAATTGTTGAGAATTAAGATTTAATTGAATTAAATAAAATAAGAAAATAGGGTGCAAAATGACAGATTTGCCCTTCCTAACAATTTGTGAAATTTCGTAACAGTCCCTATTGCTGCCCTAGAACGTGCGTGATCTTCTATAGATGATCCGGGGTTGCTCCGATACCCGTTTGATCAAAAGATGATTGTTTTCTTGTAGGGCTCAACATGGTGATCGATTTGATACCAATTTCGAGCCATGGATCGTGTTTTTAAGCCACAATCATGTGACTTGAAATTTGGATGGATCTTGCAATCTTTGGATCTATAGTGTGTTCGTTCCTTGGCATCCATAATTTCTTCACTGGATCACACTGAGCATGCCATTACGATCGCATGGCAACAAACACAGCTTGATTTTGTGCCCGGATGAGGATTTTGCAACTTTAGAATTTTGGCTGGAATCTGGAATTCTGGTGCTGAAATTTACAGTCACTTCATCGGCTTCATGTGCGAAATCCAATTGTTCTAGAAATAGTCCTAGACCTTGCACATGCGATGACACTAGTTTCATGTCGATCGGGGTCGTCAACACCGGGATTTGGCCACTCGAGAGAGGCACGATGTTGCTGATTTTCCTACAACGTTTTTCACAGATCAGCAACTTCTCTCTAGCTTTGTTTCATGCTCGGGCATCGTCGAGGGGTGTGCCACATAGCTAAACGCTCATCTCGACGAGACTAACACGCTCACAAAGTTTGAGCATTATCTGACTCGGAACGAGTGAGATATGGGTCTCTGAAGTCACTAGCCGAAACTGTGAAAATAGTCAACATTAATGGTGATTTGGTGCTGTGAGGCCGCACGGTAACAGTGTGCAGCCTACCCCTTTTTGGTCTTTCACTTACAACTTCGTCGTGGAGTGCCCGATTAAGCCTAAACTTGACTCATAGGGGTTTTCAACCATGCCGGATCCAATGACGGTGGCCTCATAGATGTTTGACACATAAAAAATTTAGCTCTAGTTATGGGGTTCATTTCAAGGTGCTAGAGGCTAATTCTATAGAAACTGCTCCTAGGTCTGCACTACCTTAGACATGTAGGAATGCAACAAAACTTGGCAAGAGGCTTTTTTAATTCCTTATGAAGATCATGGCCAGTTTTGGGGCCATTCTAAGACTGTCGAAACTTTCACTGTTTATCAGGCTTTATTGACTGGCTTCTTTATTTTATTCCGCATCGGAACCCACGGTAATGAAAAATGTCTTCCAACAATACCCGATTAGCATGAAACTAATTGCATTATGCGCGTGAGGTCTAAGGCTATCTCTGGTCCGAACCTCGCGTGTGATGAACGGTTGGATTTCACACACGAATGCATCAAAGCTGCTGTAAATTTCGACCGTCGGATTTCATGATTTTGGTCAAACACTCAAGGCGACAAAATCTTCATCCGGACATGAAATCAAGCTACGTTTGTTGCAACGTGATCGTGATGGCATGCTTAGTGTGATTTAATGATGTAATCACGAAGAAACATCAAGGAACGAGTACACTATCGATCCAAAGTTTTCAAGATTCATCCAAAATTCAAGTCTCATGATCATGGCTAAAAAACATGATTCATGGCTCGAAATTGGTATCAAAATGGGCATCATGCTGAGCCCTACAAGAAAACAATAATATTTCGATCAAACAAGCATCAGAACGACCCCAGGTCAGCCACAGAAGATCATGCAAGTTCTCGAGTAGCAATAGGGACTGTTCTAGAATTCCACACATTGTTATGTAGGGGCAAAATAGTCATTTTGCACCCATTTTTAAAATATCTTTAAATTCAATTAAATTGTAATTATCTTTAATTCTAGATAGTTTTTGCATGTACATGCATGTTTTAGCTCAACTTTATATAAACATGCAAAGTTAAATTGTAAGGACCTTTCAGTTCATTTTTTATTGATTCAATAGAATCTCGATTCTTGCTGAAGTTCTTGGGTACATCTCGAAGAGAGAGAGAGGAGAGAGAAGAAAAGGGTCTGTACCCTTCAGGCATGTAACTTTCTCTCTCCTCCCCTCTTTCTCTCTTCGTCCCTCTGTCTCATCTTTATCTCTTTCTCTCTCCTCCCCTCTATCTCGTCTCTATCTCTTTCTCCCTCCTCCCCTGTTTCTCGTTCCTATCTCTATCTATCTTCTTCTTGTCTCTATCTCCTTCTCTTTTGAGGCCAGTCGACGAAGCCTAGTGCCGGTTAGATTTCTCTCTCTCCTTCTCTTCTGAAGCCAGTTGGCGAAGCCTAACGCCGGTTGGATTTCTTTCTCCTTCTCTTTTAAAACCAGTCGGTAAAGTCTAGCACCGGTTGGAGTTTTCTCTCTCCTCTTTTGAAACTAGTCGGTGAAGTCTAGCGTCGGTTGGATTTCTCTCTCTCCTCTTTTGAAGCCAGTTGGTGAATCTTAGTGCCGATTGGATTTCTTTCTCTCCTTATTTTCTGTCACAATCGGCGAAGCCGAGTGCCGAATCGATCTCTCTCTTACTTCTCTTCCATCACAACTGACACAAGCCTAGCGCCAGCTGGGTCTCTCCTTCTCTCTTCTTTTGATAGTAGGTGAAGCCTAACGTCGACTACATTTTTTCTCTCTTCTTTTGACAGCTGGTGAAGCCTAGCACCGACTACATTTTCTCTCCCATCTTTTGACAGTCGGTGAAGCCTAGTGCTAACTGTATTTTCTCTCTCTTCTTTTGACAATCGGTGAAGCCTAACACCGACTGCATTTTCTCTCTCTTCTTCTCACAGTCAATGACGCCTAGTGCCAACTGTATCTTCTCTCTCCTCTCCTTACAGCCGATAAAGCCTAGTGCCGACTACATTCTCTCCCTCTTCTTCAAGCACAGTCAGTGAAGCTTAACGTCGATAGTATTTTCTCTCTCCTCTCCTCTGTATAATAAAGTCAGTGAAGCTTAGTGTCGACTGTATTTTCTCTCTCTTCTTTCTAACACAGCCGACAATGCCTAACGTCGACTGCATCTTCCTTCCCTCTCTCTCTTTTATTCTCCCACCTTTCGTACTTTTCTCTTCTTTTTTTCTCCCTCCCTCCTTCTGTTCCCTTCTTCTCTTACTTCACTTTTTATTCTTTCTTCATAACCATCATTCTGTTACTCTTTCATTCAACTAAGAGGGATTGAGGTTAGCCTCTCATGATAGTCCTGTCGTCTAGCCATAATGTTGTTGTGTCAGGATTACTTGGCCACCTAATAGTAATCCTATGAGCCAGTCTTAATTGCCGAGCCCGTTTTACTACCACGTCAGGCTAATTATTCATCTGCTTAGTCACCGCTCTGATCCTTCCACTCAGTCGAATTCTTCTCTGCCCCGTCTTTCTTCTCTTATTTTTCTTTTTAAATGCGCATGCTTATGTACATTCATCAAAGAGGAAAAGGGTGAGATCTGGCCTGCTTGTCTTACAACCTTTTCCATATGTGTGTGATTGCAGAAAACAAGAAGAATATAAGCCAAGGGAGGCGATTTTGAACCAGTTTTATTACTGAGGGGCTTATTTTTGTGATCTAAGAGGGCATCCACACGAGCCAGCCCAAGTAAGTCCCGAACCCACCTTAAATTCCTCTCTCACCAATTCGTAACACCTGCCCCCGTTCTCGAACGAGGTTCCCAAGATAGAGATCTCAAAAACATTCTAAGTCTTCCCTCGAAACTCGAGGCTCGTGTTGCCCGATCCCCAAAGGGATCTGGAGGATGAGATTGAGGCACCTAACCAGCTTGGCGACTCCATTAGGGACTTACTGCCCCTTAGACGGATTGTTCTTGTTTGGCTAGTTTCTTCTTCTATTATCTGCTTTCATTAACTTTTCACATTTTATTTATGGCTGTCGGGTTCTGGAACCCATTTATCTGGATCGGGGATTTTCTTATCCCTGCATTTGAGAGTGTCTCTAGGGAACAAGTTCCTTCGACTTCGTTCCCAACCATCCTCTTGAGCAAAGACCCCTTGTCTAGCTCCCAAGTCTTAACCTGGACCGGTGTGAGGCAAGACTTTTAAGTTCCTCACTCCCCATCTCCTCGCGCTAGTGGAAATTCCACCAAGGCGTCCTGCATCGACAGCACTTCTGTTGCCCCACACATCATGCACCCAGCCTCCGGCAAGCCACTTATTGGTCGGGTTCCTAAGGTACACCGGAAGGCTGCCCAGTCCCTTTCTGCAAAAGGCAAACAAGTTGCCATTGCTTCTGTGGTTCGCCATAAGGCTACCCCCCACATTTCTGCATTATTGGTCTCTATCCCTAGAGGCTCAACACATCGAGGTGAAAACCCCACAGTCTCCACCCCTCACACACACCACAAGGCTCGGGGGTTACCCACTTGAGTCACACCTCGGGGCAACCCTTCAGTTACCTTAAGTCCGTGTCCAAGATCGAACCTTCAAAGGCCAAGTCCTATGCATGCTACTCAGATGCATTCCACCGCTCGGGGCAATGCCATTATTATGCTAACCCGAGTACACAGGAGACGACCCCCTCATCCTCCTACTCTACATACACAAGCGCACCCAGTAAGGGGCAGCCCTACACATGTTCTCTTACAGACACATGCTCGTAGTTCTTGGCCTTCTGAGGCCAGATCACTTGCACGAGCCCCGACAGACCCCTAGGTCTCCCGTAATCCTTCTTCAATGGGCGCACACGCATCACCATCACAGACATCCTCTCACCTTAGTCTCGGGCCTTCTCATGACTCAATCCTGCTTCAATCCACTCCTCCTTCATCGAGCGAGCACCTTCAACCTTGGCACTCAAAGGTTTTCCCCAAGATTACCATCCTCACACAGCCTCGATACTTTAGTCATGTCTTTGGAGCTCATAAGAGACCTCGGGGCATTGACTTGATGGAAGATTGAGTCCTTCATCCTCCTCGCCCCAAGAAGACTCTAGTTCCTGACCCTCATCCATTGCCGCACTTGATGGAGACAGCTCTTTCCCATGCAAGAAGAGCTGACCAGCTGCAACCAAGATCGCAATTTTGGTGTGAGGTCCAGCAAAACCTCAAGTCTAAACGCGATAGAGGTCTGCAAATTTTTACTAGGGAGATGACCAAGGCAGTCAAAACAACCAATTCTGACAACCCTCTTCACATGAATCCCTTCTACCTCCTTCAGAAGATGAAGCCTGAAGAAGAGCTCCATGAGCCCTGTGATATTGTTACTGTCATAGAAGAAGACCTAGTCCCTCAATAGCCACGATCCCAAGACCTTCGAGAACCGATCCAAACACGATCAGCATATAAGAGTCGAGTTCAGTCAGGGCATGCTAGCCCCCTACTAACTGACCTACCACGTACGAGCTGTCAAGTTCACAAGCCCTCAGTTGCCACTAACGTTGACCTCTATAGAGAAACAGTCTGCATAATGGTTATAAGCTAGCCCGGTGATGCGCAAGAAGAGCGTATGAACAAGTTTGAGGATATGGTGCGCACGATGATGGAAAAGATCGATCATATTGACACCGCACGCCAGTCAGCTAACCATGAGGTCAATTCCCATCACTCTGATGGTGCACCCCCATGGTAGCCCCCTCCTTCTACGTCAAAGGACAATTTTGTCCTTCATCCCGTCTCTCAGACAGACATTGATGCTATGGTCACCCATAGCAAAAAGAACAGACAAATCCCATGGATACAGGGTGCAACGCCTTATCAAAGGCCATATCCCTCGTATATTGATCAGGTCCTGTTTCCCTCATATTATAAGAAAGGGGAGTTTCCTTTATTCAATAGAACCATGTCCCCAAACCAGCATATTGCCCACTTCCATACAGCATGTCGAGAAACAGCGGCTGACAGGAGACTTCTTCTCTGACAAATCGTTGTGACCCTCGATGGCCCAGCATTTCAACGGTATGCTAGACTTCCTCCAAACTCAGTGCATACATAGGAGGAGATGGAGAAACTGTTCTATCAATGCTTCTGCGAGGTCGAGAGAGAGGTTCAAACCATCAAATTTCTCACCCTGACTCAAGACGCTGAAGAGCCCATGGATCAGTTCATAACAAGATGGAGAAATTTAGCTTCTCACCATCTTAATCCTATGCCTGAGAAGGAAGCAGTCCAAACTTGCGTGCGGAACATGTGACCCGAGATCACGCTACATGTCGAGGCCTCTAATCGACCTCCATGTCAGAGTTGATCTCTAAATCAGTTCTCATAGAAAGTTTATCACGCCACCATGGTGGAACACGACAACCATCTATAAGCTCAGCAAACAACCGGGGCAACGGTAGCTCTCAGAATAAGATACGGGGCAGCCAACAGAATGGGGTAATCAGTGCAGCCGTCATGGTCACTGACTCAAAGAAGGCTCCCTCCCAAACTTTGGACCTCTCTAAAGGGGTAGGCAAGACAAAGGTAATACCCCAGACTGGCAAGAAACAACAGTCGTACAATCGGGTACCCCCACCAACCAACCCATATCGGGGTGAGTGTTTCACCAGGCATAAGAACAAGGTCCATCTCTTCGAGAAGTAATGGGTCCCTACGTTGTTTCTATTATTATTGGAACAGAATATAATCCAGCTTCCAGAAGCCAAGTCCCCCGAGCAACTTGGCCTTGACACTCATGCGAATTATTGTGCTAACCATCGGAGGATCAATCATCCCACAGATGACTGTTACACACTGAAACATATTATCTAGGCCCTGATTCAAAAGGGTCAGATAAAGCTTGAAGACTTAAAGAAGGCCTTTGGTGCAGCCGAGGCCTCCCATGCCGTAACCATCCAAAACGAAGATGAAATGCCTGCTAGCCTTTACGCGTTCTTCATTATAATGCTTTAGGAAGGCAAAATCACACTGAAGCTGGCAAGGAAATCATGTCGCCTTGCTAAGGGGACTGAAGATTGTTGGTGTCCGTATCGTCAGATAAGAGGCCATTACTTGTTGGAATGCACAAGCTTCCTTGATATATTCGCAAAGAAAATGCAGGAGTGTCAGAAGTTTTACAATCTCCCCGTAAGTGATCCCCAAGTCATTACTCTATTAGGGCAAGAAAATCTCACAAAGCAGGACCTTTCTAGCAATGACTCGGACTCCGTCGAATCCTCGACTTCCTAGCCATGGATAGTCTACCATGGCCGAACCATACTCAAGTCCTTAAGGCGAGAAGCAGTTCACTAAGCTAGAGCTGTTCGCAAGCCCAGCGAGGCAAATCAAACATCACCTTAGAAAATCAGAAAGAGACTACCACTAAGGGCTACTCGCCGAAGAAACAAGACCGTTCAACCCACAGTCGAGCAGGAATTTCTCAGGTCCCTTCCGCCACTGCCAACTTTACAGGACTTCATCCCTGACACAATCCTTCTTCCTTCTTCATCCTATTAAGAAGACATTCCCATGCCATCTCCCACTCAGCACATGTCCAATGAGGGTGACAATGTTGAAAGCACTCCCCAACGGTTTGAGGGGAAAGACCTAAAATACCCCCTGCACTCGTCCATTCCTGGTGATGATGCAAAAAGCTGCCCGGATCAGTCTAATGAGGGGAACGACCTTAAAAGTCCCCCACCTTTTAAACCTTCTCCTTCTTCTTCTCCTGCTTCTCATTCCCCCTCTTCTACGTCCCCTGTAGGTACAACCTTGATATGCCCGAACTTCGAGGCTCTCGACCAAGAATTTGAAGGAGTCAATATAAGCAAGACGCAGCGGAAACGATTGAGAAAGACCCTGGCATAGGCCGCATAATTCCTAACAGTTGCTGATGCCTAGGCAGCTAAGGCCAAGGCAGAGCCACCTTCTTCAAAGAAGCACAAGAAGTGAAAGCCAAAGAAACCACAGTGGCCCCCTGAGCTTGACTTTGAGCAAAGACAGAGAGAATAAAATGGGCAAAGCTCATACTCTCAGGGAGCTTGCCACATGGTGTAAATTTCAGGAGCAATAACCACCACGGGGCATATAAATCTTAGATCAAGGAGGACGCTGCAGCCTCCACTGTAGAAGTCAAGCACCTTGAAGTTCATCACTCTGCCACTGCCCCTTAATCCAAAGACCAGTCTACCTATCTTACAACTCCCTAGGGTCCTTCCTAATCCCAATACTTCAAACAATCCACCTATTCTCAAATTCCCTGAGACCCCTTTGATCCCATACACTCAGTTTCTTCCAAAACCTCAAACTTCTGTCACGCAAACCAAGCCCATTGTGCAATCAAGTCACCCAGCCGACCAAAATAAACCTTCTCCACCCAAACGTGCTCTTCAGCCCAACATAACACCCAAATCAGTGGCAGGAGCACAAGGCCTAGATCAAGAAAAGGTGAAATATGATGTGATAGGGCATCGACGGAAACTTTCGGCTCTTCTCAGCGCCCTCATGCTCTCAAAGGATTACTAGATGGCTTTGGTTCAACCTCTCTCTAACCCATAAGTGTACAAAATCGAAGTAGAATCTATTGAGGTCGACCTGGAAATTTTAGAAGGATGTATGCCAATCACCTTTTCAGAGGATGATCCGCAGCTTGGGGAAAAATTTCATAATCGCCCTCTCTTCGTTACTGGTGAATTACATGCATGCCCCATCAACCGAATTATGTTAGATAGAGGATCGACAGTCAACCTTATTCTAAGGAGGATCCTTACTCGATTAGGGTTGGGGTTCGAAGATCCTATCCAAACCCACGTCACAGTCCAAGAGTTCAACAAATCAGGAGAGAAGCCAGCTGACACAGTACACCTTCGTTTTAAGATCGGTGAGTTGAACGATTATGCCTAGTTTCATGTAATCAACACCAACACTTCTTACAATATTCTCCTCGGTCGACCATGGCTCCATGACCAGGGGGTGGTTCTATCAATATTACACCAATGTTTCAAGTATAACTAATACAAGAGACAGCATATGGTCTATGCTAACAAAAGACCATTCCCTGCGGTCGAAACTCACTATGCTAATGCTAAATGTTACTTCACAAATCTGGCATCAAGGAGCCAAACGATGGAGGTCACAAGTCTACAATCAAGACAGCGTCTTTGTCTCATGAAGATGTTGAGGATGTTAGGAGAATATTGGTGAACATGTTCAAAGAGGAAGAAAGGCAAGGCAAAATCTTACCCCTAATCACCCTTCATTCTAACATCCCAACCATCATCCCTCAAGAAACTCCTTCTTCACTTGAAAAGGAGTCTTCGCCCTCGACCCCCAGTTCTGAGCCACCTTGGTCGGAAGATGAACCAGATATCATTCCTGATATTGAGCAACCAAAGGGATAGAATTCCTGGTTCCAAGGATCACCTGTACGTCGGACCAGCAGAAAGTCCTGCATATCCCCATTGCGCTCTTGAAAGCCAAAGTGGAACGATAATCGCCGTGAAATATTTTTTAAAATTTGGTTGTTATAAGTATAGAGGATGCTCCTCGGACCGGTGACCAGCTAAAACTTCTACTTTACCCCGACCTCTCAGGAGGAGAGCAGTTCAATAAAGAGAAACTTTCTTCCCCTCAAGGATAAGATCCCCTAGCAAACTTAAGAACTGAAGTTCGCAATCTCTAGAGTCAGTTGGAGGTCATGCGTATCGCTTCAAACATCTTAAGGACTTCGTGCCATAAACTAAAAGCTATGATGAGCTTGAAGTAAATGCGCCACTAAGGGAGGCCGAAGCCCCTCATGACTGGAGTATCTATAGCAACCAGGCTCACCACATCATGAGGAAAATGAACTATGAGCCCTTGGCCAATCAGACATTAAGAGGAGAAAAAGCAACGACTCCCCATTTCGAAGCTATCCAAGTCGTGGCAGCCCACCATGGGGCTAAACAAGCCCTAGGGTATTAGCTTCTTGGGGCAATAAAAGTGTCGAGAGGCATTCAAGAAAGGAAATCACATGAGGTGCAGCAAAAGTAAGAAGAGAATGAAATCATGCAGCAAAGTCATTCAAAAGAGAGAAGCACTTTATTCATCAGTTAAAAACTTTTACAAGTACTGGCAAAAGGAAATGACATGTTCAGAAGCTATCGATCATCTTATTGATCTCTGCGATGCACGCTATCGGAGAAGTCTCGGTGCCCTGGACACGCTCCTTCAGTTCCGCCACCATTTGAGTCTCCTCTGCCATCACACAGTTTCCAACTCAATTGTGCCATTGAGTTCGGAAAAATCTTCAACCAAAGAGGTCTCCATGGCCCTCCTCTAAACCATCTTCGTTTTAAGGCCAGCGAATTACTGCCTCAATATTCGCATCTCCACTCTGATTTCAATCACTCTCTTGAAGCTTCCTTGTGCCTCCCTCTTAAGATCCTGCTGATGGTCAGTTATCGTAGCCTTCTTCTTGATGTAAGCATCTTTCTTCTCACGACGACCCAAGATCGACTCTTCCAAGAAGGCTAGCCTACTAGTTTCTTCCTCATGATGTAGCGCCCCCAACCACCAGCTCTCCAACTCGTTTAGAGTTGCATTAAAATGGGAAAGCACTTCTAGTACACTCCCGACCGCAGTAGGCGCAGCGAACTCCCTCAGCTTTGACAAAGCTTTGCCCACCAAAGAAAGGCCCTCCTCATAAAGAAGAAGCGAAACCACTTGGAGAGTTAGCTTTAATTCATGTGAAGAGTAAGAGGATGGTTACAGGCCAAAAGACGAAGCGAAGCCACTACAAGAAGTTAGCTTTAGTCCATCCGACATGTATATCAAACATATAAGCCAGATATCTTACCTGACTTGTACATAACACATACAACATAGGATTCATTCGACGTGTATATCAAACACACAAAGCAGGCTAGACCGGGCGAGGAACCTTCCTATGATGGAAAGCATACCTTGTTCATAGTGGATGCCCTTCCACAGAACAACATGGTCGTCACTATTGTGCTGAAGGATTTGGCTTCCAATAGGTACCACAAGCCACTCCTTACTATCATTAACCACTATTTGCAGGCTCATGAACATCCCATGCATAGCTCATTACCGAACATCTCAAACCCCACACGCGACTTATCACCACATGCGAGCATTACTATCCACATCATGATAAGCCACACTATCGATGAGTGCCGTCTGAAGTCAGTGCCGGTTTCGTCTGTCAACCCTCAGCACTAGTTGAGCCTATTGATGCCCAACTCCAGTTGTGTGCCAATGGCTAGCAACGACTGAGTCTGTCAACACTCAGCACTGGTTATGTCTGTTAATACTTAGCATCGACTACGTCTGCTAACCCTTAGCGCCGATTGCGTCTGTCAACCCTCAGCGTCGGTTGAGCCTATCGATGCCCAGCGCCTGTTGCATGCCAACGGATAGCGCCAGCTGAGTCTGTCAACACTCAGCTCCAATTGAGATTACCAATATCCAATGTCGGTTGTGCCCTCTAAAGGCCAATGCTGACTGTGATTGGATCTCTCACACGTGCCATGAAATCTAGTCGTGACACCTCAAACTCAGATGTGCCGACTGATAGCCATCTTCATGTCCTTCAGCTCCACCTGACACACGAGTGAATGTCAATCGTTACCATGTCTCGCTGCTCCTCTTGACACACGAAAGAGGTAACCGTGCACTTTCTCTGTGACAGTTCACCTCCCACGATGGTTCATCTCCTGCAACCGTACACCTTCCACGACGGTCCACCTCATGTGACCGTTCGTTTCCTGTCAAAGCTTCTCCTACACGACTGGAAACCCACTCCAAAACTTTCCCGCCTGTGTTTTTGGTCGACGTCACCAGAACCACATCAAAAGCTTCTGCAAATTTTCTATAATCCCCAGGAACCTCTGCGAAATCCCAGTAACGCTGGAAAACTCACTTAGAGATTTTCCTCTACCGTATTTTGGTTGGGAAGTCACCAAAAGCTTTTGCAAACTTTCCCTAACTCCCCGGGAAACCCTTAAAACCCTCGAAAAATGCCAAGGATAGAGCCCTTCCCTCCACCAAAAAGTCCTCTATGCTAAAAACTCTCTCTGCAACTTCACCAAATTTTTGGCAAAGTTTGCTCACCAAAGGCCTTCCCTGCAAGACCACCGGAAATCCCACTGTTTGCTGAAAACCTTCCATGCAACACTTTTGCTGGAGTCCCACTGCTTGCCAAAACTTCAACCAGGCAACCTCTCCTCAATAAGAAAAATTTTGTTCAAGATTTTTTACCCTGGGTGAAAAGTAAAGAAAATGGGATTTTACCCCCTTATATAGACCACACTACCCTCGAACACCCCTCACAAACTGAGAATCCCAGTCGTGTCCAAGGGAAGCCAAACGACGATGAGCCAAGACGGGCTTTGACCCGAGGTTTGAGTCAACACTCGCCGTCGCCTGTAAAATTCCAACAAATGGGCCAGAACGGGTCAGGCTTGGCTCATGACTCAAGTATCAATCCATGCTCAGTGCCGGTTGACTTGGAGTCGAGTGAATTCCAAACAACCCTAGGGTTGGTTGATTTGGCACCAGGTGAATTTCAAACAACCCTAGCGCCAGTTGACTTAGCATCGGTTGTGTTCAACGATATCATGGGTCGTTCACAGTGCCAGCTGAGTTTTTAACAACCCAACGCTAATTGTGTTTTTAAGAACTCAGCACCGATTGAATGCTCGCGAGAAAAAAGTATTGCTACACCTGGCACAGGCTAAATTTCAAGCCCTTTATTGTCACCAATTTCCAGTTGAAGTTGTGTATGTCCCACCACTATCCCCAGTGGAGTTGCACCCAAGCCATGACCTATCATCCCCAATGGAGTCAAGAGCGAACCACTGTCCCTCATCCCCCAGTAGGAGTCACACCCATACTGCAGCCCATCATCCCCAGTGGAGTTAGGGTCATCCTTACTTCTTCAACTCCCAATGGGTCTGTTTCACACCAAGCTATCTTATACCCATGGAGTCGAGCTACCTGTCATAAGCCAATTCTCCATAGAGTCTCATCTTTCACCAGGGAGTAAGCTTGCCCCCTTAATCTCCAGTGAAGTTCGCTTTCATTCGCCAACCCTCGTTGGGCCACCATCCCCATCTGAGCCCTTTGCTTGTGTATGGCCTTAACCATTTTATCTCCAGGGAGCTAGATTGCCAACCACAGACCTATTCCTCATGGAGCTTCCCCTACATGGCGACCCACACAATGGTCTAGATGTATGACCCTAAACTGCATGGTCCAAACTATATAACCATAAACTATAGCGGAGGTCTAGCTGCATGACCCTAAACTGCACAGCCCAGGTCTAATTGCACGATATTAAACTGCATGGTCCTAGTTGCATGACTTTAAACTACATAACCATGGTCCAAACTATATGACCTTAAACTGTAGCGGAGGTCTAGCTGCATGACCTTAAATTGCCTGGTCTTAGTTGCATGACTTTAAACTGCATAACCATGGTCTAAACTATATGACCTTAAACTGTAGCAGAGGTCTAGTTGCACGACCTTAAACTGCATGGTCCTACATGTATGACTTTAAACTACATAACCACGATCCAGCTGTATGACCATAAACCATAGTGCACATCCTGGCTGCATGACGATAAACTGCTTTGCACAGGTCCAGGAGGTATGACCATAAACTCGCCCCCATGTACACGCACATGCACACGTCTTTACGTGCACTTTTACGCATGCCTTCCTTAACATAACTATTAGTGTGCATGCACCACCTTCACTACCTCCTCAGTGAGTTCATTCCTTTCATCACTAGACCTCATTCCCCAGTTAGTCTTACCCACGCTCACAAAACGGCGAACCATCCCGCCATCCAAACTTGTTGTAAAATAGTGAGTCACCATCGTCCACTTACATTTCATACATCATCCATCTGTCATAGGTAGCCTCATGTCATCTCTCTAAAAGTGAGTCAAACCACCACCATACTCACTCCATGGCCTCCACAGACTGCCATTCATCACCACCACAGTCCAGTTGTATGACCTTCAACCATAGTGAATGTCCTGACCGCATGATTTTAAATTGTTTCGCATAGGTCCAGAAGGCATGACCTTAAACACGCCTTCACAAAAAAATGATGAAATAACAAGCATGGTATATACCTTAACAAGGGAACACCATGAGTAAAAATAACGGACGGGCATGGTCATGAAACCATGAGTAAAAGAGTTTCATGAATAAAACAAAATCAGGCACGGTGAAAACCCGAAAGGGCATCATGAGTAAAAATAGATGAAAAGGGTGGACATGGCCGAAAAGTCATGGTTAAAAGAGTCACAAAATAAAAAGAAGTTGGTGAAAACCGTCTCTACCACGCCGCTTCCCAAATTCAACTGAAAATCCGCAAAGGACGCTTGGACCAATAACTAGGTTGATGCAGCACTCGCCTCAATAGGCGGCTTCAGCCCTCACTTAAAAGAAGAAAATCCTTGGTAGCATAATGTCAGGAATTCAAAAATACAAGCTTCAAAGAAAAGATTCTGACAGCCTGAGTCCAATTGTAAAGGAACTCGAAAGACAAAAGACTCTCCAAGATGGAAAGACAAGTCTCATGAGGAAGAACATTATTCCCACGAGGTCACAAATACACTCTAGAAACAAACACTACAAAAGCAAGAAATTCGCAAAGCCAGGGCAAAACCTGCCAGAGACTTCAGCTCGCCTACCCAGCACGCCTAGACCTTCAGGATCAGCTAATAAACCTGCCCCTCACTGGACTCGATAGACGAGACCTACAGTGGTGCTTTGATCTTCAAAATCAAATCTGGTGTAGCAGCAAATAGTTATGACCAAAAGCAAACAAACGAACACATACCAAATGGGAACAATGCCCTTCAACATGGCACTCAATTGCTAGACAAGCCTGATTCTGATTGATGAGGTCTATACCAAATCCTCAGCTTCAGAATCACCTATAGTCCTCATGAGGGTGAGGACTTCGACAAGATTCCTAAAAAGAGTCTCTTCTCCCCCTAAAGTCTCCACGAACTGACCCGCGAACAATGTATCCCTACGTCTGACCAGCCTAGTTACACCATTACGTGAATCTCCTCGGCATTCATGTGGTTCTGTGCCTAGGAAGGAAAAAGTAAAAGCTGAAGGAAATTTTCCAAATAATTGTCTTTGTCAATAGGAAGCATGTCAATAAAGCCTACGAAACAGTGGAAAATCCTGATAGTCTCATAATGGCCCCAGAATTGGCCAAGATCTTCATCAGCACTTCAAAAGACCATCTGCCAAGTTTCATTGCGATCAAACATGTCTAAGGCAGTGAAGACAACGAAATAATTTCAGCGAAATCTGTCTCTAGCACCCTGAAATGGACCCTGTAACTAGAGCCATAATTTTGGGGCTTCAAACAATTGTAGGATCATCGCCATTAGATCTGACACAATTGAAAATCCCTATGGGTCAAGTTTCGGCTTAATCGGACACTTCAAGACAAAGTTATGGGAAAAATACCAAAAAGGGATAGGCCGCACACTATTCCCGTGTGGCCTCACTCCATCAAAACATCATTAAAAGGTGGTTGTTTTTATAGTCATGAGCAGTCACTTTCGGAGCTTATAACTCACTCGTTCCAAGTCGAATCGCTCCCAAGTTTGGTGAGCATATTGGTCTAATCAAGACGAGCAATTCGATATGGTACGTCCCGTGACGACGCCCGAGCAGAGAGAAAAACTAAATGAAAGTTGTTGATCCGTAAAGAAACTTGCAAAAAATTCAACAGCAGCACACCTTATTCGAGCAGCCAGATCACGACGCTCGTATAACCGATCGGTACGAAACCAATTGCATTATGTGCATGAGGTCCGCAGCTATCTCTGATCCGAACCTCGCATACGATGAACGATTGGATTTCACACACGAAGGCATCAAATCTGCTGTAAATTTTGGCCACCGAATTCAAGATTCCGGTCAAAAATTCAAGACAACAAAATCTTCATTCGGACACGAAATCAAGCTACGTTTGTTGCAATGTGATCGTGACGGCATGCTCAGTGTGATTCAATGAAGAAATCACGAAGAAACATCACGAAACGAGCACACAATCGATCCGAAGTTTTCAAGATTCATCCAAAATTCAAGTCTCATGATCAGGGCTCAAAAACATGATGCATGGCTCGAAGTTGGTATCAAAATGATCGTCATGCCGAGCTCTACAAGAAAACAATAATCTTTCGATCAAAAATTGTTCGATCAAATAGGCATCAGAATGACCCCGGTCAGACATGTTCTGGAATTCCACACATTAATTCAATAAAATTTTCATTCTTGTGGAAGTTCTTGGGTATGCCTTGGAGAGAGAGGAGATAAAAGAAAAGGGTCGATACCCTTTGGGCAGGTAACTTTCTCTCTCCTCCCCTTTATCTTGTATCTATCTCTTTCTCTCTCCTCCCCTCTTTCTCTCTCCTCACTTTTTTCTCTCTCCTCCCCTCTTTCTCTCTCCTCACTTTTTTCTCTCTCCTCCCCTCTTTCTCTCTCCTCCCCTCTATCTCATCTCTTTCTCTTTCTCTCTCCTCCCCTATTTCTTCTCCTATCTTTATCTCTCTTCTTCTCATCTCTATCTCCTTCTCTTCTGAGGCCAGTCGGTGAAGCCTAGCACCGGTTGGATTTCTCTCTCTCCTTTTCTTCTGAAACCAGTCGACGAAGTCTAGCACTAGTTGGATTTCTCTCTGTCCTTCTCTTTTGAAGCTAGTCGGCAAAGCCTAGCGTCGGTTGGATTTCTCTCTCTTTTTCTTTTCTGTCACAGTCGACGAAGCCTAGCACCGGCTCGATCTCTCTCTCTGGCTTCTCTTCCTTCACAATCGGTGCAAGCCTAGCGTCGGCTGAATCTTTCCTTCTCTCTTCTTTTGACAATCGGCGTTGCCTAGCACCAACTGTGTTTCTCTCTCTTCTTCTAACAGTCGGTAAAGCCTAGCATCGATTTTATTTTCTCTCTCTTCTTCTGAAGTCGATGAAGCCTAGTGCCAACTGTGTTTTCTCTCCCTTCTTCTAACAATCAGTGAAGCCTAGCGCTGACTGCATTTTCTCTCTCTTCTTCTCATAGTCGACGAAGCCTAGCACCGACTTTGTTTTCTCTCTCTTTTCCTCACAGTCGGTGAAGCCTAGCACCGACTGCATTCTCTCCTTTCGATGAAGCCTAACGCCGACTGTGTCTTCTCTCTCGTCTCCTCTGTATAACATGATCAGTGAAGCCTAGCGCTGACTGCGTCTTCCTTCCCTCTCTCTCTTTTATTCTCCCTCCTTTCATACTCTTCTCCCTTCCTCCTTATACTCCCTTCTTCTCTTACCTCACTTCTTATTCTTTCTTCATAACCATCATTCTATTACTATTACTCTTTCATTCAACTAAGAGGGATTGAGGTTAGCCTCTCATAGTAGTCATGTCATCTAGCCGTAATGTTGTTGTGCCAGAATTACTTGACCCGCTTTATTGACACGACAGACTAACTATCATGCCTAACTAGTTGGTACTGATAATGACGTCTAGTTGTAATCCTGTGAGCCGATCTTAGTTATCGAGCCCATTTTACTACCACGTCAAGCCAATTATTCATCAGCTTAGTTGCCACTCTGATCCTCTCGCTCACTCAAAATCTTCTCTCCCCCGTCTTTCTTATCTTATTTTTCTTTTTGAATGCGCATGCTTATGTACATTCATCAAAGAGGAAACGGGTAAGCCTTGACCCACCTATCTTATAACCTTTGTCATATGTGTGTGATTGTAGAAAACAAGAAGAATACAAGCCAAGGGAAGCAATTCCGAACCAGTTTTATTACTGGGGGGCTTTCTTTGTGATCTAAGAGGGCGCCCATGGGAGCCAGCCCGAGTAAGTCCCGAACCCACCTTAAATTCCTCTCTCACCGGTTGGTAACACTTGCCCCCGTTCTCGAACGAGGTTCCTGAGAGAGCGATCCCAAAAATGTCTCAGGCCTTCCCTCGAAACCGAGACGTGTGCCGCTTAATCCCCAAAAGGATCCGGAGGGCGAGATCGAGGTACCTAACCATATGCATTTACAAATCTGGTATTGTATGTTGAGGACATGTTGATTTCTTGAAAATCCATGTTAGACATAAATTAATTGAAGACTCGGTTCGAGAAAGAATATAAAATGAAAGACTTAGGGCATGTAGTAAAACATTGGGCATGAAAATCTATTGTGACAAAAAAAGAAGAAGAAAAATACGCTTTTGTTATTGAAAAAAAATATTTTGAGAAAGGAAAAATATATAATGAGAATATTTATCTTTGGTACAAAGTGGTCACAATTAATCGTGACCATTGGATGTGAAATTGGGTGGCTACATTTATTTCATTGACCAAGCTCAAAGTTCAAAAGAAATTTTCTCGAACTTTGTAATACACCCAAACTATCAGATTTCATTTCGGATAGTTATGAGTAATTGTGACCTCCTTGTACCAAAGGTAAATGGTCTCATTGTATGCAATCCCTTTGAGAAAAATTCTCTTCTCAATGGTGCAAAACATATTTATATACCTCTTACTACTCACCTTAATCTTTTTGTAGATTTATGTCCCCCCACAAATGAAGATGGGAAATATTGTGTGGTATTCCATGTGCTACAACACTTGGCAACATCATGTATGCAATGGTTTATACTAGGTTAGACATTTTCTATGATGTTGACGTTGTTGGAGGGTGCCTGGGAAATCCAAAGAGGGTGCCTGGGAAATCCAAAAAGCAACATTAGATGCTAGCAATGGATAATTCATTACTTGAAAGATGTTTGAACTAGGTTTGATAAGCTTGCTATATGGTAAAATAATCTAGTTAAACGAATCTAGTGGGTTTACTATATGCTTATTTTGTTTGGAATCTTGACAAGAGGAAATTTATTATGAGATTGTTAACAAAGAGACCATTTACCTCTTATAGAAGGAGGTCACAACTATTCCCACTCATTAGATGTCAAAATGAATGGCTTGGGGTGGGTCACATAGTCCGAGATTTTTTTGAGAACTTTGTGTCTAATCAATGACACCCTTACAACCATCTATTTTGAAATCTAAGGAACAAGAATGACTGTGACCTTCTTGTACAAAAGGTAAATGGTCTCTTTATAGACAATTCTATTTACTATTACTTACGATTTCACTATTATCGGTGGATTAGGCAGTTGAAAAATCATCATTGCAGTTTATAATTGCTCTCTTTACTATTGAAGTGAATGACAACCATAGTGGCGATCAAGGAAGCAATAGAGTAAAGTATTGCAAGTTAGTTTGGCTAGGATAATTTGATAATTTGAAGGTATATTATGATAACAAAGTGATACATGTTTGACAATGAACCACATGCAAGTACTAAACATATAAGATTTGAGGGACCATTGTATTGTGGTCATTGAAGAAGGTAAAGTTTCACCTATGAAATGGTGTTGACATGATAACCATGACATTCAATAACTGATGGGGATTTTCCCTTCCACGCAAGTGTATACCCAAAGTTTCATAGTCTTCCAAGGAACTGGCGGTATCTACTTTTTAGCCTTAGAAGGCAAGTGGACATTGTTGTATCTGCTTTTTACGACATGTGTGCATCGGTGGAAATAACAAGAGAACTTCAAAAGCTTTTTAAAACAAAATATCTCACCGAGGAGTCCAGTAATAAGAGATTTCTTATTTCAAATTATTTGTGAATTCACTTAAGCAATTATTTCTCAATTGTATGAATTGCAACTGATAGTTAATGAACTTAATTATTGTTGAATTCAATAAGATGGGTGTTTCTAAGTAGGTACTCTAATTCACAAGTCACCCCCATCTTAAAAAGTATCAAATGAAAATAAAGCACAAGAAAGTTGACATTGAGTTTGTTCAATTATAGAGTTCTCTTCGAATAGAATAGGAAAATAGACTTTGAGAAAAGAAAGATGAAATTGTGGAATATCAAACCAATGCGAATCTTATCGAGCAAAAATCTAATAAGAATGCTCAAAGCAACAATAAACCTTTATTTCCTATGGTCCAAAAGGATAATTCTAAGGACCAGAAGTCTAAAAGGAAGGATTCATGTTGTGTTTGCGGAAAATTAAGACACTACTAAAGAGAATGTAGAAACTGAAAGGGGCCTAAAAGCCTAAAAACCAAGCTATCATGACTACTAAAAAACATTTGATGGCAATGGTTACTGAAATACACATGATTAATAAGACGATGGATGGTGGGTTGACACTAGTGATACAATTCATATATCAAATAATAGAGATCTATTTAACACATTCAATCAAGTGAGTGATGGGAACTCACAATCCATATATCAAATAATAGAGACCTATTTAACACATTCAATCAAGTGAGTGATGGGAACTCACAATCCATATATCAACTAATAGAGATCTATTTAACACATTCAATCAAGTGAGTGATGGGAACTCCGATCAATTGGGAACTCAAGCTATGGCCAAGATTCTTGAAAAGAGTATTGTGGAACTACAAGTTTAGTGCGGGCAAGGTCTTTACCTTGAAAAATGTATACTACATACTAGGTATTACGAGAAATCTAGTGTCAAGCTATATTTTGAACAAGAAGGCTTAAAATGGATATTGGGTTCGATAAACTCATCTTGACAAAAAATGATGTATTTGTTGGCAATGGCTACTTTTGTAATGAGATGTTTAAACTTGATTCGGTTAATGCAATGAATAAATATTTTGTTTATATGGTAACTTCTTGTAATATGCGACATGCTAGCTTAGGACATGTTAATTTTACTTCAGTTAATTCTTTGGTAAAGTTAAGTTTGATCTCTAAATGTGATGAATTATCTAATGAAAATATGAAATTTATTTATATAGAAAAAAAACAATAAGAAAGACTCTCTTCAGTTGAAATGAATTATGAGTTGTTAGGGTTTGTTTATAGTGATAAATGTGATCTAAATGATGTTCTCATTAGATGTGGGAAAAGATGTTTCATCATATTTATTGATAATTTTTTTGATATACTTCTTTTTATTGAAAGATGAGGCTTTTGAAAACTTTTAAAATACTCAAGAAGCGATAGAAGTGGAAAGTATTTGTCAAATAATTATAATTAATTTTTTAAAATAATAATTTTTTAAAAAACAATAGTGTTATTCATCAAGGAACTGCTCCCTATACCCCTTAACAAAATAGATTAGCAAAAATAAAAAATAGAACTTTGATAGAATGGTGAATGCGATGTTAATTAGTTCTTCTTTGTCATTCAATTCATAGGATGGAGCTTTATAAAAAAATTGATAAAATCCCTTATGAACTACAGTTTCATAGACAACCATCTTTAAATCCCTTAAGATAAAAGGGTTATCTTGCATATGTTAAACTTCAATATTAAAAAAGAAACAAATTAGGCCACAGTACAACAAAGTGTGTTTGTTGTAGGATATTCATCAATTAGAGGAGATCTATCTTATAATCTTGACACAAAGGTTTTATATCAATGAAATTGAAACTAATCGAAATAAGGTAATTAATTCAATAACTATAGTCTTAAATGTGGAAAAAGAGCCTAAGTCATTAAGAGAAGCTTAACATCACCTGATGCCACTTTTTGGAGAGAAGCTATTACTAGTGAGATGGTGATGCAAATCACGTTTAGAAGTTAGTTGTTATTTTCAAGTTCGTTTGGTCAGCTCGATCTAATCATCATTCTCAGGATTTGTTTTGGTCACTAGGATTGAATATGTCATTATTTCTTTATTTTGGATCCCAAGATATGTTTGTCATTTTTTTGTTTAATTATTTTGGAATTTGTTAAGATATAGGAAATTTGATGTAGAGATAAAGTAATTTATTATGTGAAATTCCATGGTCAAATTTGTGGTTTCAATACTGATAAGAACTTTGGTGCATGAAAGTTGCATCCAAATATGAAAAATAGGTACATGGGTGACATAGGTCATGAAAGTTGCATGCAAATATGGAAAATAAGTACATGGGCGACACTTTAGTAGGGGTAGTTTGGTCAGACTGTAGAAGGGTTTAAGGTTTGGCTTAGCCATAAGGCATCTCTCTCTTTCTCTAGCAGCTAGGAAAGCTCTCGCTTTCTCAAGCAGCTAGGAAGAAGAAATGCGACTCCACCTGGTTCGTAGTGCTCCCTCTAGGCTCTTCCATGCCTTCCATTCCCTCTCTAAACCCTCCTCCTCATCTTCTTCTTCCTCTCTTCTTACCTTTCTCTCTCATTATCCTCTTCCTCCAAAACCCACTCATTCTTTCCTCCCGATTCTTCTGCAACTCGACAAAACCTTTTCAGTCCTTGTTCACAAAGACCCCACCATTAATGGTGCGAAGGAACCAGAGCCCAAAATCCCCAATCTTTCGAAGTATAGAAGCGAAGGGGATTACAATGACTCAGGGCTTGTGGTTTGTCCTGGTTGCGGAGTATACATGCAAGATGAAAATCCCAAGCTCCCTGGTTTCTTCATGAGACCCACTAAGAAGGAACCTCCAATTCACCTGTTTGTTTCGGAAGAGGAAATCCATGGCAGGAGGAGCATCCAACCTGTCTCTGAGATGGGTATTACTCCTCATTTTAATGGAGGAGAAACCCAAGAATTGAAAGGGAAAAAAGACTGCAATAATTTAGAGAAACCCTTTTGTTCTGCTCTCGTTAAGGGCACAGAGTCCAAGGAACCAGAAGAGGAGAAACACTCCAAAAGGACAGAGAAACCTATTGTCTGTGCTCGATGCCACTCCCTTCGTCACTATGGTAGAGTGAAGGATGCTGCAGTCGAGAACCTGCTCCCTGACTTCGATTTTGACCACACCATTGGACCCAGGCTAACGAGTTTCTCAGGAAGCCGCTCTGTTGTTTTAATGGTGGTTGATGCTTCTGACTTCGATGGCTCTTTCCCCAGAAAGGTCGCAAAGCTCGTCTCCTCTGCAATTGATGACGGCTCAACTGCATGGAAAGAGGGGAAATCAGGAAACGTTCCTCGAGTTGTTCTTGTGGTGACCAAGATTGACCTCTTGCCTCCAACCCTGTCACCAACTAGGCTAGAGCACTGGGTTCGACAAAGGGCTCGGGAAGGAGGCGCCAATAAGCTTTCGAGTGTGCACTTAGTGAGTGCGATCAAAGACTGGGGACTCAAGAATTTGGTTGATGATATAAGGGATCTAGCAGGTGCTCGAGGTAATGTGTGGGCTATTGGTGCACAAAATGCAGGTAAATCCACACTTATCAATTCAATAGGGAGGCATGTTATGGGTAAAATTACGCATTTAACGGAAGCTCCGGTTCCTGGGACCACATTGGGGGTGATCAGGATTAAGGGTATTCTTGGCCGGGCAAAATTGTTTGATACGCCGGGCCTTTTGCATCCTTACCAAATTACTACGAGGTTGACAAGGGAGGAGCAAAAGCTGGTGCATATAAGCAAGGATCTGAAACCAAGGACTTACAGATTAAAGGTACGGCTTTGCTTTTCCTATTCAGCAATTAGGTAGTATGGATTTGTTGAGTTTGTGTTTTGTTAGATAACCTAATGATTAGGTGCTCTTCCCTGATATGTGTTAACTGATTTTTTATTCTTCTCGATTTGACCATAATGTTGGATTAAATAAGAGGGGCATGATTTTTTGCAATGAGCACAACTGGGATTTGTTTGATTTTGTGCGTGGGTGGAATTGCTCCATTTGAGTACATTTACCTTGTGCCTTCCAATTCTTCAGGAGAAGACCATTGAATCCCCTTGGTGACTAAGCTCAATGATATCACAAAATTAATAGTTCTATGTCCTCATTTTTCTACAGCAATAACTAGTGTGGGAGTAGGACAATTTGGTTTTAAGCATACAATTTTCAATAGATTTGGTTACTCCCTTTGCGCTTCATCAGAGATGATCCCAATACGATTTGTTAAATCTAAATGGATTGTTTTAAGGTAAACATTGATGTTGGACTTTAAATTCTTTAGTAGATTTAAGATACTAAAAAAGAACCACAATAGTTATCTGAACTTAGGCTGCTGGCGATTAAAAAATGAACACTTTCCATGTATTGTGTCGTTTCTGTGATGCTTTCTTCAGTTCTTTTCGAAAAGCTCCACTTACTACTGGTTGATGATTTAAAAAAGTATAGATTCTGGCTGATTTTTCTGCTTATGAAGCTTAAAAGCTATTCGGGCTCCTATGTGATTCTATGTTAGGTATACTTGTGCATTGCTTACAGGCCTACAGAATTCGATTTGTAGTAGAATGGGATTGCCTCTATATCATGAGATGGGCCCAAAAAGGAGACCTCTAGTCGTTGTAAGGTGGCTGTGATTTTTGTTTAGATCTTTGACATTTGTGAACTGAGAACATGACCTTTGTGCACATTATTTGGGGGGCTAACAAGGAGGTTGATGCTCTTGTGATGAAAAATGAAATTCACAAAGAAGAGACTAAAAAAATATGAAAGTTCGATAAAAGATTGATAATGGAAGTTTACAAGCCAAGTTTCTTAGCTGTCTATTGAAATTAGGAATCTAAACAAATAATTATCAAACTTTGATCTAAAACCCTAAATCAACCCCTATTTATAGACTGAAACTTAATTTGACCTTTTGACCATCAAGAAAATCCTAGATGAATGTAATTGGACTCTTGGAAAAAATATAACACGAAAGGACAAAACTACTTATTTACAAATAAAATAATACCCTGTTGGTTCCAAACTAATCTTGTGCTGAAAATTCCAGACTCATAGTTAAAGTCTTTCGAAGCATTTTTCAGCCAAATTTCCTTGGCAAAATAGGCGGACCAGCGTTATAGTGCTCATCCAATTCTTTCCAAAATGGTGGAATAATAGCCATTCTAACACCAGAGTGAAAAGTTATAGCCTTTGGAGCCTGCAATATCCGAAAATAACGTAAATCAAAACTTTGGTTGGAGGGAAACCCAACTAATTGTGTCTCAGCTCTGCAAGTTCTCAAAATGACAATCAATACTTCTCTAATTAACAAAATCCTCGGTATCATATAGGAACCATATACTGAGTCTGCAGACTTTCCTAATGATTGATGAGAGGTCATTGGCAATAGAAGGGTTGTTGTTAAACCATTTTTTGGAACTTTGATGTGTATTGGATTAGCTCCCTCTTTAGCCTCCATGCTCTACACCTCTGTAGTGTAGAAACACCAGCAAAAGTAGACTGTAAAGGTTGAAAACTTTGGGCCTTCATCTCTAAATCCACAGATATCATGATAGATAGGGAACATAGTTCTTCCTGGTTCCCCTTGGCATATGCCATGGCCTTCATCTTCTCCACCTAATCCTGGTTTCCATTGCCATCACCATGTTCTTCAAATATCGAATCAATCATGAAATCCCATAGATCATCATAAATTGGTCTACCCATGTTATCTTGTTCTTCACCATAGAATGGTTCTTCATCAAAGATCGGCTTGTCCATGAGATCACGTTTCTCAACGTATAGATCATCCACAGTATCCTCATCAAAGATAGGTGGACCTATGGATCATAGAAGGGCTACTAAAACTGCAAATATGAAAACAAACCTCGATCATGAAACGTAGCAAAAATGTCCCTTGACTGGTTATGAAATTGTTTAAGATTCTCTAAATCTTACCCATGACTGTGATTGGACTTAGTCCTGCCCTTGTCTTTAACGACTGAACATCGATTAGAGCAAATTAGGCAAAAAATGTTCTCGAGTCGCAACTTCTGTAGTTGACAACCACTTCTCTCAAAGTGGGTTATGTAGTTTTTTAATTTCACTGACGTTTCTGTTTTATTTTTTTGTTTGTATGACGCAGTAAACTGCTCTTCCCACAATTTTGGACAGTTTGTTACTCTGAGAAATGTAGCAATCTGCTGAAAAAACGAGATTGTCAGAAGATATTATACTCCCGCAGGTGTGTGCTATCCATTTACTCCCTCAGGAAAAGCTCCATCTAGGTTTAATTTTAGGACGTCAAATTTCGGGGATGTAACTTCTTCAACCATGAAATTGACCTCAAGAAAAAAAACTTTCCTAATTGCACCCTCTATGCACAAAAAAAGAAATAATGTCTCAAAATTAAATAGAAATCGTTCTAATTTTTTGAGAGTGAAATCTTTGTGTTAGGAAACTCAAAATCCAATTTTTTTTCTTTTGAGAACAATAATTAAGTGATTCTTAAGGACTTCCCAAAATTTCAGATTGAAAAAATCCTCCCAAGTAGGTCTTTTGACCAAGGGAGTAGATGTACACTATGCTCTTGTGGGAGCATGGTATACACACTCAACGATATTTGCATGGTGAAAAATTGACCCTACTGCTGATTTTTAGGTTTTTGTATTCCCATGTTGTAGTAGATGCCTACCAGTATTCCTACTTCTAAGAAACAATGCAAAAGTTTTTGATTTGTTGGATGGCAATCTTATTGCTTGTGATTCACATGAGCATATTTGTTGGGACAAGTTTTGGAGTCCTTATGTGACAGTGATAGTTAATTAGGCGCCATATGAGGTATTGTGGTGTATGTTCATCACGGATGACGTACTGTGGTGTATGTTGATCGGGGATGACATAGTTTTGGCAAGGTGGCAGTGGTATCAAAGCCTGGGTTGAGGTTGTTGGTATAGTTCGAATGCAAGGTTCGAAGTGAAGAAATTTGATAGCAAGCACTATTTTTCAAGCAAGAATGATGAAGGAATTATTTGACAAAAGATGAAGAATTTATGAAGCTATCCAATGAATGTTGGCATGGTGAGCTGATTTTGAAATCAAGGTGGAGATTGTTGGATTTGGTGCTATAAAAAATCACCCACATAAAGAAATCCCATATTATGTGGGATTGAGATTGATACTGATAAGTTTCCTAAAGGAAATAGAAATCCAAAAGGATTAGGACTCTTGAGTATATCTCTTAGTTTTGAGATATATGTAACATCTATAGGAAGTTTCCTATTTAGTATCGATTCCTAATATTATATGTATGTGACAAAAGTGTAGAAAATTTGTGTGACCTATTTGGGTCACCAAATGGGAAAGGTAGCTTCCTCTAGAGAGAGAGGGGGGTAGGGGCCTCCTATGCATGAGATGCAAGGTCTCTCTTAGAGAGAAGATAGCTTTTTATGGAGAGAAACATTGCGATGGTGCTTCCTGTAGACTCCTGAAGATTGAGAGGTTGGTTTCTCATAGAGAAGCAGTTCCCATAGAGATTTTGGATGGTTTCTCCTTTTAGTGAGAGAAAGTCTCGGTTGCTCTCAAAGTTCTCTTCCTAGATAGTGGTCTAGTTATTGGTTCTACTTATGGAATAGAGATGAGAGATCGGCAGTGGTGTTGTTTAGGAGAGCAGGTTTACAAGGGTTTGCTCGATTTGGTTTTATCGAGGGTTAGAGAGGTAACTCTATGTCTTAAAATCTTTGATGTAACTTTCATTGGTATTAGTGGATTTCAGTTTGATGTGCCCGATGATGTAGTCACATATGTGATGAACCACATACATTCTGGTGTTATTTTTTCCTGCTTTATTTTTCTTGCTTGTTGCTTATTCTATTTTTCTCGTACTTTATTTACCAAAAATAACCACCCATCGGGTTTAGAGCTTCCGCACACAGCAGAGAGTATTGGCGACTTCAACGCAAAGGTAAAATGTTGGAAGGATGCTCTAGAATCTAGTGGTTTTAAAACTAGTTAGATTAAGATAGAATATTTGCAATACAAGTTTAGTCATAATAGGAGCAAAAATGAGGAAGTAGTTAAGTCTGATGGTCAAGAAATACTTGAAAGAGATTGTTTTTGCTATCCAGGGTTGATGATCCAGGAGAATGGAGAGATTGAGGAAGCTGTTGCACATAGAATTAGAGCTGGGTGGGCAAATCAGAGATATGCATCCGGAGTTTTGTATGATCACTGTATACCATTGAGACTGAAGGGGATTTTCTATAGGATGGCTGTAAGACCAGCCATGCTTTATAGGATGGCATGTTGGGCGGTCAAGAAATAACATATCCATAGAATGAACGCAGTTAAGATGAGGATATTGAGATGGATGAGTGGCAATACAAGAAATGATAGATCTAAGAATGAATACATACGAGAGAACTTCGATGTGGCTTCAATAGGCAATAAGATGAGGGAAAAGTAGACTTAGGTAGGCTGGCCTTGTGCAGCATAGACCTAATATAACACCTGTTAGGAGGTGCGATTTGGATCAAGTGAAAGGCTTTAAAAGGGTAAGGGGAAGGCTTAAAAGAACATAGATAGAAGTAATGAGAAAAGATATAGTGACTTTTGGTCTTACTAAGAGTATGACCTTTGATAAAGAAGAATGGAGGAACATGATCCAGTAGCTGACCCTAAATAATTGGGATAAGGCTTGGATGATGATGATGATGTTTGATACTAATAGCTTGCGAGAATAAGCTTCAAGTGTCACAATATCCACTTTTATGGTTTTTTGAATGTTATCATGGAGAATGTAAATTATTTGATGTTCTTGAGATCCCTGTATTGTAATTGAGACTCAAGTATTGAGACCAGGTTAGAATGTCAAACTAATGCACATTCTTAAAACCAAAGTGAATAAGCCAAGCCACAGGAGCTTACTGCTATAAGACGTAACAAATGCATGCAGGACAAGGCAATGCACCATTTCACGGATAGGGGAATGGAAAGAAACATGGGGAACTAAATGTTGGCTCTTGATCCTATTTTTCATGAGAAGAGTGAACAACCTATGGATGCGGAGCAAACTGACCAACATGATATCAGGTCTCTGTACACAAGATCATGTCTTACTTGAATGGCATGCTAATATAAACATGCTGAATATGGCACTCTTGACAAGTTAGCCTCTTGTATTTATTGAAATGAACATAAAAATATACGTGACAAAATATTTTTTTGATTGATGCTAGACAATAGAAATACATATGGAAGTACCCGTTAGTAAAATGCTTGAGGGGCTCGACTTGGGCCGATCCTCAAGCCTTGCCAGTCAGAGAGCATACTTATGTTGGGTTTTTTTATAAACCAGTTATCGTAGTGGAGCTTCCCTAAATGATGTTAGATGGATTGAAAGGATTGGCCTCTCTACTAGGTACCTATTATAGGGCAAGAGTTGACAAAGTAGAATACGATTTATTTTTATTTTTTCTATTCCAAAGGTAAACATCCCACCCCATTTATTCGTAGATTATTTGTTGTGGTAGGGTTTTGTGGCTACTAGCAAAATCTTTTGCTTCATGCTTTTGCAGACGTGTCTTTTGGAGAATGAAGCATTTGTTACCATAATTTTGCATAATCAACATTATCCATGTCCCAGGAAAGCAAACTCAGACATGTACAGTTAAGTTTGCTACAGCTGAAAATTAATGAAGTTCATTGCTTCCATGATATATGGGTGTCATTTTGCCGTCATTTGGCAATTCTCATTTGTTCTCGTCATTTCATTGCTTATTGAAAACTAAAGAAAAAAAGAGAAAGTGACAAACTGATAGGTCTCCAAACATCTTATTACTTGATTCCGATGATTCAAAAAGCGGACCGCCCAGCGCCTTGGCGGCCGCTTAGGCGGTCCAGAAGGCTTGGGCGCATTGCCCAGGCCTAGGTGGCCGATCTGGGCGGCAGTCCTTGGATGGCCACCTAGGTGGTACGGAACCCACCTAGGCGGGGCACAAGCGCCGCCTAGACGAGCGCCTCGCCTAGAGGTGGAATTTTTTTTTTTTTTGTATTGATTTTTGTTTAAAATATAAAGGGTTAGAAGGATGGTTTTAAGTTCATTTGAAACCTAAAACTTATTGAAGCCCATTTTAGAGAGAAAAAGCCTTCAAAAAAACTAGTTTTTGGTGATTTCTTTAGGATCGAAGGGTTTCTCAAAGTTTACAAAAATTGATCACATCACCCATTGATATTAGATTTAATTTTTGATGTTTTATAAATCTATTGGGTTTTTTTTAGAAGATTTTGAGTCCTTAGAAGCATCTTTGAGGTGGAAGTTTGAAGATTGAGCAATCAAACTCAAAGTAAGTGCCCTAGATACCTAATTTTTATTTTTTATACTATATATTCTTTTTTTGTCCAAATGGGCATCCTTTTTGGATTCGACTGAGCCGCCTAGGTTCTGGGTGCCCGTCTGGGCGCTCGCCTAGGCGATGGACGGCCTTGAACCCCCAAGCCGCCCTCCTAGCACTTTTTGAAACACTGTTTGATTCCAATAGGATAGAACAATGTCTAGTAGCCAAAGCGCATGTATTCTACACACATCTTGCAAATTCTTTATGCTCATTAAGTGAGGAATGGAACCTTGATTCATTACATCTTGGATGTAGCCCTGCTCAGCATCGATTCTAATACATGGTTGGCCTCCACATTAAATCTGTAGTTTGTTGGCATGTAATATTTAACTAAGGGACCTTGTTCCCACCATGTTACTACGAATTATGATCATCCTTCTTTCTGAGCTAATTCATTGCAATGAATGGCCAGTTTTGACAGCTTGTGTTCTCTCCTTAACAACTTGCTTTCCTTTGATTTCAGTTTGGACAGAGAAGATAAAAATGTATCTTTACTGACATGAGGTTTTGATATAAACCGCTTTCTTTTAATACTTGCCCTGATGGAAATATGAAAGAACAGGAATTGTCTAAATCTTTGGTGAACATTTAAAAATTGTACTATTGCTATGTCTATATCGATCATTTTCATGTGGGCAAGTCTTTTCTGCATTTTTTGCAGGTCCATTTAACAGTAAACATCACTTTGGTAACCGCATGGTTAGATTATGATTTTGAAATAATGATTTGAGTTGGCGAAGTTTGTTCCTTTCTTGTTTTTCCTAGATAAGCATGGAATGAACGAAGTGTTTGGGGCTTCATCATTTGGCAAATGGCGTTGAATGTGATTTTCCACTGAAAAAATTACTTATCTTCTCTCATTTAGGCTCAAATGTTCTTTTATTAGTGGGCATTGGATTAATATACTTTTTTATTCGAGAAAGATTATATACTATGAGAAGTTCATTTCGTCCTTTTATGTGCACTTGGAATTGATAGGGACTTCAATCCTATTAACACTTATGTGCATGTTCTGTTCAATTTTGATTGTTGTGTTTGAAGCTGAATGCACGAAATGACTACTCTCCGTTGGATGCATGTGATTGCATAAGTTGCGATTGCTGCTCCATTTGCTTATTATTGTTGCATTTAGATCAGTTGGACAATCATCATCTTTATTGAAAGGTTCCTTTTTCATTCTACAGAGGGTAACCTGTCACTAATTCCTCTACATTATATTCTGAGTATTTTATGTACTTCGATCGCAGTCTGGTTATTCTGTACATATTGCTGGATTGATGAGGCTTGACGTGGAGGAAACATCAGTGGACACCATATATCTTACTGTTTGGGCATCTCCATACCTTCCCCTTCACATGGGGAGGGTGGAGAATGCGAGCAACATGTTAGAATCCCATTTTGGAAGCCAGTTGCAGGTAAATGTCTGAACTTAGAAGCACCATAAATCTGGTATACGAGGAGCCTGATCATCCTATTTTATCTCCCATACTCTGCGTTAACAAGGTATTCCTCTGAGTTGACTTATGTTGGGACCTGACATGGGTATATTAAACTTCAATGGTTCTATTATTTAACATCAATTATTCTATGTTTCAAAAGACTGCTGAATCCAAGGTCTCATTGATTTGACTTTGACTCAGAGACAACTAACTCATGACCTGATTCAATATTTCTAAACTTGGTGGAAATAGTGTTTCACCAGTTGGCCATATTATGACATGGAATACTCATAAGGAAAAGTGATTGTGAAAGTAATGAAAGTGTACGACAGTTGTTTTATTGGGATCAACTGGGAAATCTAAATAATTATTGTTTCATTTTGAAAGTCGAATATTTTGGATAATCTCTTAAAATTTTGGATAAGTGGTACTTCTAAATGTAGGTACTTATTTAAGAAAATGATGCCTTAAAAAGGTTCTGAGATATGCTCTCATCTGATATCACAGGTGGAAACTTCTAGGTCTTAATTTGGAAGTATGTAAGAGTATTTCTTGGGTGAACTTGAGGTGGTTATTTGTCATTCTGGTTGTTTTGTTTCTTTATACCAATCTTGATGAAACGAGGGTTGTTTTGATTGCTTTCAAAATTCAAAGATAATTTCTCTGTTCTCTGAAGCACAATTGTTTTGTAACTTCTCTTGACAATATTATCTATGATTTTCTTGAAAATATCGATATTTGAGTCATTCATGGAAATTGGAAATCCTTCAATATTTTTATTGTCCTGAAGTTCTTTACCATCTGTTTATTTCCAAAACTTGAAACTTCAATGTTAAATTTTGGGATTTCCTTCGGATTAAAATTAGAAGATCAACTAGTGTCACTTGAACATTTGTTGATAAGCGGACCCAATACAATGAGGCAAGTACCGTAATCTCACGTAGTCATGTAATGAAATCCGGGGGCAATTTTCTAGGGGAGCCTGACTCCTTTAGTTTCTTTGCAGACGATGCCTTATTCCTGCAAGTGTTAACATGAATACCTATAGTTTGAGATGTGAGGAATGACACAAGGTGGCATTCTTTAATAGTTTCTTTGATTTTGATTGCAGCCTCCTATAGGGGAGAATCGAATCCAGGAACTTGGTAAGTGGGTAAGGAAGGATTTTACAATCACTGGAAGCAGTTGGGAGGTGAGCTCGATGGATGTGGCTGCTGCTGGTCTTGGCTGGTTTGCAGTAGGCTTCAAGGGAGAAGCCCATCTTGCTGTTTGGACCTATGAAGGAGTAGATGTTATTCTTCGAAATGCATTGATTCCCGAAAGGGCATGCATATTTGAAACCACGGGTTTCACTGTCTCGAAGATCGTGTCAAGAGCTGATAAAGCTTCGAACAAGCAGCGTGGAAGTCTCTAAGAGAGAATGGAACCCTAGATAGAGAAAAACTGATAACGGATTTGGTTATCAATGCAAGGGCATGAGTTTTTGGCTTGTGGGGCATAGTGGTGCTTTTCCATTGCGTCTCTCTCAACAGATGCAACTATCTGGCAATACAGTATAGAAAAACTATATTAAGTGCATTACACTGTGACATACTTTTAGCCCATTGGCTCCTCAAGGTCTAATGGAAGGGATAAGTGGTGATGGAAGAGAGAGAGAGAGAGAGAGAGAGAGGGGGGAGGGAGAGAGACAGCTGCCTAAGCAAGATATGGCTTCAAGGGTCTCTGTATGGGCCAAGATCAAGACATGAATTACAAGAATGTAAAAGAACCCGTTGGATTGCCTATTAAGAGCTTTTGTACTTGTGCATGCAAACCAATATTGAACTGGCTTTGATTGCAGGAGTAGATTGCCTATGATGGAAGGTGGGAATCGAAAGAAATTTGTATTCTTCACCAATATATAGCCTTTTTTGTCGTTGTTTTTGTGAAGTTATTTCTCCATTATCATGAAAGATTCTGAGTTAATGCATTTTTACCATTGTTTTAGGATATAAGGTTTTGCATTTTTTAGATTTAAAATATTTGTGGATATGAGGATCACAAATCTAACCATTCTAATTTCCTGCTTGATATTATCGTGTTAAGATATTTTGGATTGATTTTTGGGATTTTTTAAAATTGAATAATCTTTCCAAATCTAAAGGTTAAAATGGGTCGATGGGGGTGGTTTTTTATTAAGTACTCATTGTTTTTTTAATTAAAAAGTGATTTTACTGGTTGCTTAATAACCAAATGAAAGTGTATTTGGAATTTTTCTATAGTATAATGATGTTTTAAGGAAACCACTATTCATCTTTTAGGGGTTGTTTGGTTCTTTGAAAAATATTGCCAGAAAAGAAGATATTAGGAAAGAGAATAAAAATAATAATTTCCCAGGGAAATTGCCTATTTCCACCATTTGGATCCATATTTTGGTGTGGAAATTTTTTAGGGAAACTTACTAATAACCTCTATGTGCAACTTGCCCAGATCAAACTTTTTTTTTTCACTTTTCATACCAAAATATACTTTTTTTAGCAAATATTTTCAATCAAAAATAAATAAATATAAGACTAAACTATCCTTGTTTGACTATACCCATGCTTCTCTCTCCTCTCGACAAAATTGTTGTCCGGCGGATATACATAGTGGCCCGACACTATTCTTTCCGGATAAACATGCGATCTGGCAAATGTATATTATGGTCCAGCGCTTATTTCGTGGACAAAATGCGGTCTGCCAGATCCCCATGCCAATCCGACATTTCTGTTCTTGAACAAATATGAGGTTTGGTAGATCTATATGGCGGTCCGGCAGATCTATATATGTTGTTCAAGAGGTCTATATGCGGTCCGACAGATAATGACGGCGGTCCGGCATAGTTTAACAGGTCCGACAATTGTTACAAGGCGGTCTGTAGCTCATGTAGCTTGTAGTACTATAGGCCCATGTGAATGTCCGACCAAAATTAATTTTTTATATACGAAAAAGAGTATTTTCGTAAAAAAATGTACCTTTTTTTACTTGAGGGTATTTGCTAGAAAAGTATATTTTGGGGTAACAAGTGAGATAAAAAATTTGGTTGGGGTAAGTTGCATAGGATGTCTATTCTTGTTTTTTTTTTTGTTTTTGTTTAGAGAAAATATCTTCATACCCTTTATTTTTAGGTTTCATTTTTTTATAAATCCAAAGTTTTAAAAGATATCTTCTAACCCCCTTGCCACTTTAAACTTATTTTTTAACTTTAAACAAATATAAGAAAGACATGTTCTTTCTAAACCTAGTCATTTCTCTCTCTTCACTTATATACGCCAAACTTATTTCTCTCTCTTCCTGTGTCCCTCACTCTCTTTCTTCTCTCGTCTTTCTCTCTCCTCCCAATAACCTCTGATTTCCATGAAGCCCTTCTCTCTCTCTCTCTAGAAGTTTGGGAGGATGGATTTTAGAAAAGGCATGTCTTTTTCAATTTGGTAGGCCTAAAAAAATATGTTTAAATTAGCTCCGGGGGTTAGAAGAAATAAAATCTACAAATTTTATGCTCCAAGATATCTTTTAAAACTTTTGATCTATTGTGAAATGAAACTTAAAAATAGGTGATATGGAGATATTTTTTATTTTTTTTATGCTAGAAATCAATTTATGCATTTTGAGCTCTAAAAATAGAGATTATTTTTCTCCTCACAAGCTATAAAATTAATTTCCCACCGAATTTCTTTAGGAAATTGAAAGAACAAAAAAAAAAATTCAATACAAGCGTATGCTTGTCGGAGCATGGTAGAAAAGGGTGATCTTTCTCTCCATCTCTCTCTCTCATCTCATCTCATCTTTTTCTAATTGTCAAAAATCCTTATATCATTGCTTCTCCTCTCGTATGTTTTTCCCTATTTATAGAAATCTCTTTCTTGCTCTAACCATTTCTCTCTCCCTATTCTTCCCTATAAACTCCTTGCGTTTTGATTCTTCCATGGCAGAAATGCACCTTTTGGGAATATCTTTTGCAAAGAATGTTTTACATGGACCTTAACAGGGTCTTGGCAGAAATTTCACATATGCATTTACTCAATGATCAAACGGTCAGAAAAAAATAAGGAGAAAGGGCTCTTTGAGGAAAAGGGCTTTTTGAGGAATAGGCCTTCTGTATAATTTCTTTTAAATATTGGCTCTTTTAGGGTCGGGCTGTCGTTTTTGGCTCTCTCATTCCCCTGGGGTTTACATTTAGGGATGGCAATGGACCCGGACCCGGACCGACGAGTGGGTTGGACTTGGGTCTGGTTATAGTTTCAAAAATTGGACCCAATGCGTCAGGTTCAGTTCAAATCTTGGACTAATATTTAAATAATATTTGAATATAAAATAGTTAAATAAATATACCTATATATTTTTAGTTGTAATAGGTAAAGGGTGTGGTTTCTATCAGGTTGCAACCTTAAATAATCCAATTAAGGCGCACCTCCAATTTTTAGCATAAGATATAATTTTGGTGTAAAAATTCTTAGGATTATTTGAAAATCTAGTTTTATATCTAATTATAAAGTTTTAAATTCCAAAAATGGTTACAATCAAGTAGATCTATAAACATATGAAAATCTTGAAAATGAACGATGTAGATAATGTACTACAAGAGGCACTATTTCTAGAAATTAAATTATTATTTTTTTCATATTCATTAATCTCGATGTTGAGATGATTGATTAGAGGGTTTTTCAACATTAAAACAATCCTTTTTTTTAACCAACATCCTAAAGACTTTATTGATCACTTAAAAGGAAATTACAACGTCATAAATAGTAAAAGAAACAAGAGAGACCCCGCCTTTTGCTAATGAATCACGATAGACATGGGAAAAAAATACAGATAATGATGCAGTAGCATTCATAACCTATAGCCATAAAGAATGAAGTTCCCAAGGTATTTTCTGCTCCTTCCTGCACCACCTAATAACATTCAGAGAATCTCATTCAATTAAACAACTTGTCCCTCAACTCCTTTCAATGAAAATATTGACCCCTCTAAGCAAGACACTTAATTCTGCAAAATTAGCAGTAGCAGTACTAATTGGTCCCGCATAGGATAAAACAATACTTCCAAAGCAGTCACGAATAACACCACCAATACCAACTGGGCCTGGGTTCCCAAAAGAGCTATCATCAAAGTTTAGTTTCAGACAACCCATAGGCGGAGCAAACCACAATCTCTTAGGCCTCCAACAAGTCCCACTAAGAGAAAACATATTAGAGAGATTGACCCTAACATTAACTTTTGAGATCCCCCATCCCTCCTTGGACACCGAGAGACTTGTCCAAATAGAAAGTTTGATTATATAAATTAACTTGTCAAACAGCAAAACAGATCCCTCAAAAGTTCTCCTATTTCTCTCTTTCCAAGCTTCTCAAAGGATCAGCCCTTAAGCAATTTTCCATATTACACCAGCAACTTTAGGCAAAAAGGGGAGCGTAAAATGAGTAACCAAATCAAGCATAGTAAGAGGCAGCACTAAAGAAACTCCTACCAAGTCCATCAACCAATGCCAAATTCTTGAAGTAAATGAACAATGGATCAAAAGATAAGTAATTGATTTTCCGTCTTGGTTACAAAGTAAACAAATGTTAGGCATAATCTTACCCTTTTTTTGAAGATTATCAATAGTCAAGATTTTGTTCTGCGCAGCCAACCAAACAAATAGGTTGACCTTATGGGGTATTGGCCATTTCCAAATCTGAGCAATAATAGGACATGACCATCTCCATCGATCATGGAAAAACAAATTATAGCAAGATTTGACTGAGAAATTACCATCACATTCGATCTCCAATACTAACATATCATCTGCATCTTGTGAAATATACACTATGTCCAAGAGTTCCATAACTGAGCAACATTAAGAAAAAAGTAGGTAATTTAAACGCTTATATTTAAGAGGTATATTCTAAGAAAGTTGCTGGCCTCTCCTTTCCACTGCTTCACAAAACAAAATATTTGCATTAGAAACCACACAGAACAAATAAGGGAAAGCAGCTTTAAGAAGAAAGTCCCCAAAGCATTTGTGATGCTAAAACAAAACCTATTATCCACTACCAACATTCCACCTAAAGTAACTAGAAATCATGGGTCTACAGTTGTAAATAGCTCGCCACATATAAAAGTCTCCTTACCTCTCCCCCTACCAGGCCATAAGTCATAACAATCCATCTCATATTTAGATACCAAAACTTGTTACCAAATATGGTCTTTCAAGAGTGTGTTGCGCTACCATCATTTACACAAAAGAGTTTGGTTAAATTTTCTAACATTCCGGATACCCAAACCATCTTCACACTTGGGGTATAAACTCTATCCCATCTTAATAAATGGAATTTCATATTTTCACCATACGAACCCCACAAAAAATCCCTCATCATCCTTTCAATTCCTTTCTCGATCGAAGCTGGTATTTGGATGACCGACATTTGATAAACTGGAAGGTTGGCCAAACGTAATCTTAAAAGCGTAACCTTACCCCCCAAAGATAGATATTTATGTTTCCACAGATCAAGTTTGACTTGTACCCTGTAAATTATCCTAGCCCACACTACAATAGAAAATTTAAAATCTGAAATTGGTAAACCCAAATAAGTGATTGGGATAGAACTCATTTTGCACCCCATTACAACAGCTAGGTTATTCACCAAAGAATATGCACAATTTATACCCACCACTGATGACATATGGAGATTAACTTTGATCCCCAAGGTGACTTCATAAATTTCAAGAAATCTTGCTATATTACCCAACTGTAGTGCCTCCGCATCATAAAAAATAAGAGTATCATCATCATATTGCAAGTAGGAGTCTGTAATATTAGAATTTGCAATCTTGAACCCCGAAAAGGCTCCCTTCCTTTTTACTCTAGTCAACATTAATCTAAAACATTCTGCATAAATGATATATAAGAAAGGAGACAGTGGATCTCCTTGGCGAAGACCTCTCGAGGCCTTAAAAAAGCCAATGGAATTCCCTTTAAAGAGAACAGAGAAATGAGCTGAAGAAAGGCAACCAAAAATCCAACTCCTCTACCTAGCTCCAAAATCCATCAACTTTAAAATTTCTAACACTGCCCACTCCACCCTATTATATGCCTTTTCCATATCCAATTCCAGCAAAACACCCGGCTTCTTACTTAGCACTCGAGAATTGATACATTCTTGCACCACTAGAACACTTTCAGCAATTTGATGGTCCTGAATAAAAGCAGACTGTGAGGTTGAGATGAGGAAAGGAATGACCATTTTGAGGCGCTCATCTAGAATTTTAGCAATAGTTTTATAAACACTCGATAACAAGCTGATGGGTCTGATATCTGTAAGCTCAAAGATCACAGATTTTTTTAGAATCAAGGCCAAAAAAGTTGAGTTAATTCCTTTAAAAATACGACCTCTAATGAAGAATTCTTTAACCAGAAACAGTAATTCATCCTTAACAATGTTCCAAAATTTATGAAAAAAACTTATAGGGAAACCATCTGTGGCTGGCGCGTTGTCATCAGGCAATGCAAAAACTACATTTTTTACTTCCTCAATGGTTATCTCCTTCTCCAAAAGATCTATACGATCCACATCTAGCGTCTTGAAAGGAACATTAACAAAGTTGGGAGTCCAACTCACCTCTTTAGAAAAGGCATGCTTGAATGCTGTATAATTCCCAACTGCATGGCAACACTGTCATTCGGATCAGTCCCAAGAATGGTCAGACTCGAAATATCATTTTGTCTTCTTCTAACACTAGCAATAACATGAAAAAACTTAGTATTAAGATCTCCTTCCTTCAGCCACTTATTTCTCGATCTTTGTTTCCAATAGATTTCCTCCGATCTTCATAACACTTCTAACTCCTTAAGTTTCACACTACGCTCAGCCACTGCTTGCTCCAAAAGCACACCATTCACTTGGGCATTAACATCCAGCACCTCAATTTCAGCTAGAATCCCCTCAATCTTAGCCTTTAGATCAAAGCTATTCTCTTTCTTCTACGCAATTAGTTTATGTTTAACATTCAACAATTTTTTGTGAACTTGGAAATCCATGAAACCAACAATCTCAGTATTTAACCAAGTCCTTCTAATAAGATTAACCATCTCTTTATCTTCCAACCATCTAAATTCAAATCTAAAAGGTTTTGGCCCACCACTGAGACTCCCGATATTGAGAAGAATTGGCAAGTGATAAGAGGATAAACGCACTAGAGATTTGACAGAAACGAGAGGAAAAGAGTCCACCCATTTTGCCGCAATAAAAAGCCCATCAAATTTCGACATCGTAAGATTACCTACAATATTATTGGATCAAGTGAACCTAGACCCAATAATAGGAGGATCCAAGAAGGCGTTATCTTCAATGAGCATATTAAACCTTCTCATCAAAGTATTTATAGGATGGCTTGCTAAGCATTCATCAGGCCACCTAGAAAGATTATAATCTCTTGGGAAGTTAAGAAGTTCCTAATTTCTGTGTTTGATAACCTCCTAGGAAGTTAAAGAAGAACTGGGTATCTGTATTGGATTAGAGAAAAGACTGGTTTTCATCCCATTGACAAGAGTTACATTTTTTATATGTCCACCACTCACACCACATGATAGATCTCAAATAATAGAGTTACACTCCCAAATATTCTATAGGAATAAAGATCTCAAATAATAGATCCCTTCAAAATGGAGAAGTAAATCATCAAATTAGCAATGAGAAATCAAAAACTAATCATGAAAGTAGAGATAATCATGACCAGTTTACACGCATGATGCACCAATAAATGAAACAAAAGACTTCAAAAGGTGGATAAAGCCACATTTACTAGTTATACAAATGCATAAGATGTTAATGCCACAAGTGTAAGAAACAAACGTAACCAATATTAAGAAAATTCCATCACACCAACACCAATATTGTGTGCCCTATATTTTAAGCACAAATATGCATGAACACCTAGTCAACTAAAACATCAGGTTGCAACCTTATACTGTTGACGTAAGTTACACCTAAAAAATCCTACAGTGGAGAGTGTTCCGGCATAGAAAAACCCACTAGATGATCATCTAGACCTTGAAATGAATGGATATGAAGGGAAAAAAAAAGAATTCCAAAGTAAAAAAATTAGCATATCTTGTAGTAGGTTTTCTAGATTGTCAATTTTTAAGATTTTCAAGTATTTCTTGATCGGCTCAATCTATGTCATTTTTTAAATTTAAAAGTATATAGTTGAGGATGAAAAGTGATTTTGAAGCCATAATAAAGTTTTCTAGACTGAAAAGACATCTTTATCTAATACATATGAGGAGGAAACCTTATACAAACCTCACCCTCTTTTATATTCTAGTAACTAAACTCCAACTTCAAAAAACAAAATTTCGAACTTTGTGACACACAAGCTATCAAATTTTACATTGGATGGATATAAATAATTATAATCATTATATACATAATTGTAACACATATTTACATGACAAGAAATTGACTGGAAAATGACAAATTTGTTACTAGTTTTTTATTGTAAAAAAATGCATCACTAAGAAATTATGCTCATATACTTTATCAACATTTAGAGCTCGAGCATGATAAATTTTATGCAAAAAATAGATCAAAACAATGCAAGTAACATCCATTGCCCATTTTGTTGCATTCCTTTGATGCAAAAGGAGCATGTATCTATGTGTGGTGTTAATCTATTACACGCAGCATGTGATCATCTCTAAATTGATAAATGGTCAAGATATGATTCAATTACATCAAGAGAGATGATGGTCAATTAAACTTAAGATGAACACCTCAAAATCAAATAAAAAAACTAAAAAAAAGTCCTTCATTGAATTAAACAATACATTTATTTTCAAATGTGCATAAGAAGATATTATTTATGGTCAATTAAACTTTTGAGAAATGGAAAAGGAATCAAAATGAATACCACGTAAGAATAAAAGCTGGATTGGAAACTGGTTTTGCAGTAAAAGCTGTCCAATAGAATAAAAAATCTCAGATGGGGAAGTATTAGCAAAAGCTCTTGCGATGGATGCCTTTGTCGCAAAAACCCAAACATGTAGTTGAAAGAAAGGTAAAGTTTAAAACCTTATATACTTTCCAAATTAGACTTGTAGTTTGTACCAAATTCTGATCCCAAAATCTCATCTACACTTGAAGGTAGATCAAATAGTATTTGAAAATTACAAACAAAAAGTAAGTACAATCAATTTACCAAATTTAAATGGGCAGTTTCATAAAGGCCATACTGGAGTTTTCGTATTGATAGATTCATAGAACATTAAACATTCATAATTTACCAAGGAGAATTCACATCCATTACACATAAGCTACATCAGTGAATTCATCATAGAAGCACTCGCATATGATTTCAAAACCAACCCAATATTTCAATTTCATAATACTTCAATTCATCAACACACATGAGTGCGTGATGTAAGAGAGAGAGAGAGAGAGAGAGCTTGGTTATTTCTAGGCATTGAGCAAATTATATATTATACCCATTAATCAACAATCATGGAAAGAGAAGCCCATAGTACAACAACATTTGGAGAAATGAACAAAAATCAAATGATCCATGATCAAAGAATACGACCCCAAATAATCGAATAGAAACACTAAATTCTAGCAAACATTAAACACGTAGGGCATTTCATAAGCAGTAACATCCATTGCCCATTTTCAAATAGTGAGAAAATAGCAAAGAGAAATAGAGAGAAAAAAAAAACTAAGAAGACCCAAATTGAGAGTCAACAGAGAGGGAAAACCCCACAAAGAAACTTGTACCCTAAAATCATGAGGTATAAGAGCTCGAAGCTTCAAGAGCTCAAGAACAACCACATAGATCAATAATAAGAGCCCTTTGCTTCAAGAGCTCAAGAACAAACACAATGATCAATAACAGAGAGAATAAAGTGCATACCTCAAGGTCAATCCCAAGGATCACAAGTTTGCCAGAGATAATGGCGTGCTGGGTTGGCTCAGCGGCGAGATGGGAAGTTGCAAAAAGAGGGGTGCTCAACGGGGTAGGTGCTCAACGGCGTAGAGAGGGGTGCTCAACAGCGTAGAGTGGAGTGGGGTGGGTGCTCAGTGGGGTGGGTGCTCAGCAGAGCGGTGTGCTTAGAGATTAGGGTTTTATCGAAGGGGAGGGGTGCTCTGGGTTATCGAATGGGGAGGAAGTTTAGAGCTTCCTATTTTAGGTGGTCGGAATGTTTTTTACACAGGGGTGTGGGAAGATGAAAACTTTCGATTTAGGGTTCTCATTTTTATCAAATACGAACAGTTGAGAAGTTCTCAACTTCTAGAAGCTACTTCCTATTATCAAACACGCCCTTAAAAACCTTCTTCTTTTTTTTCCATTGTAGGTGCTTTACCTGCCAGGGTGCACACCATAACATTCTTTGAGAGAGTCACAGTCCACCTTATCAACGACTGCACAATTAGTCTTACGTCGCTTTCTTATCTCCTCCATCATCTCTGAAAGAGGAACATCCTCCATGCCTATGTCAATTAACATTTTTTGCACTAATAAAGAGTCATCAACATGTGTTTCAATGGGTAGAGGAAGGTCGTCAGCAGTCGGGGGATTAACATCCAAAGATAGTGCTGCAGGGGAAACCACCAAGGGTAATTCCAAAGGATTCGGAACCACCTCCTCCTCCTGAAACGCGTCTACAATCAAGGGACTATAATCCAAAGGTAACACAAGGTAACTCCAAAGATTCATGAGCCAATTCCTCCTCCTGGATAACTGCAGCTTCGTTCAACAGAGGTAATTGTGGCTCCTTAGGATCTACCACCACTATGACCAAACGGTCAATTAACAAAGGGTCAAACCATGAATGACTTTTCATCTGGCTCTTAGCAGCAGCCAAACGAAAAAGCAGAGGATGCATCTTTAACTTGAAGAGGACTAGCACAAGCAGGAAACACTAGGCCTGTCCCATTTTTTTTTAATGAACAAGAAGATACACCAAAGAAGTCACCGGAGAGGAAAAAGGCTAACAGTAACTCTCAATCTTTTTCTCCAAAAGCTCCCTAGTCATAGTAGAGGAGAAAGTTGCCACTTGTACAGGGACATCATTTCCAATGAATGATTGTTTGCAAGTGTTCTTTTCCCTATGTGAGGAAATCTCGAGACCATTGACCGCAGCCAAGCCCTCACTTTTTTTTTCGACATAATACTGAGAAAGTGATGGACTTGCACGATCATTAGCTAAATGCGGTTTGAACCCTCTAAAATATTCCTGCGAAAGAACGTCCAAAGTCCAATCCTTCGAGACTTTCGTAACTGACTTTCAGCTTCTAAAAATATCTTTATACTGTCATTCCCTCCTTTGGTCAATATTTGGGAGTTACTAATAGAATTAAAAAAAACCAGCTGTAGAATCCGGAAACCTGCCCACAGGAATCCACCTTTTTGAAATTTTGAGAGTTATATAATTTTGAATTTTGCATTTCCCAAAACGCCGGCGGAAATGACTCTTCGAATAATAACTTCTCAGAAAAAAGGCCGGCATCTTCACTTTCTCCTGGTTATCCAAGGTTGCCCACCAGGAACCCTACCAGATGTCACCATCCCCTTTGACAAGGACTCACATGAAACCTGAATATTGCAGAAGTCATCACCAATGGCAAGGCAAATATTCTCTGGGACATGGGAACCTTTAGCTAGAGTCATTTTAACAAGCACCCCACTACAAACAGGGTTCAGAAACGAATTCCAGTCCATGTCCAAATAGGATCCCAAAGATCCCACAATCCTTTTGATGATAGCCAGGTTCCAAGCATACAGAGGAATACCACAAAGACGTACCCAAACAATGTCTTTCTGAATGAAGGAACCACGATCAGCAGGATTCCATAAATCCAACGAAAGAAGACTACCCCGGATTCTACAACAATGATTTTGGAGAGCTCTACTAACCTCTTGCTTGGATCAAAGTTTAAAGACGCTTTTATTCCCTCCCATAACCTTAACATTGGGACGGGAAGAGAGTTTCCAACCCTTCTAATTAGAGAACCAAAAAAATCAGAGATAGGAAGAGAAAAAGAACTAGACACAAAGAACTCGGACTTAATATTAAGCTGGTTCCACTCAGATTTTTCAACTCGCACCACCGTAGGGAAAGAAAAAGTACTAATATCTCCCCCCAAAACACCCACTATAGTAGCCATCTTCCTCATCCTGCAGCCATCACCCCCATTCTCCCGCCTTCGGTTTAAAAAAATAACATTAAAACAATCATTTCCAATGGATTTTAGATGTGCATATGTAATTCTACATTTTAAGGTTGCAACCTTGTATAAACTATTTCCATGCATAAATAATACATGTATATATTTAGGGAAAAGCTTATATAAGGTTGCAACCTTATATGTAGAGCTACGGATGCACCTCAAAAATATATCGAAAAATATTTTTTTAATGTTGAAAAAACTTGCGATTGATCATCTTGACATCGAGATCTATGACTATAAAAAATAAAAAGATTTTGAGTCTTAAAAGGGCTAAACTCTCTCTCTCTCTCTCTCTCTCTCTCTCTCTCTCTCACTCTCTACTCTCTCTACTCTCTACTCTACTACTCTACTACTACTACGTACTACTACGTACTACGTACTACTACGTA
>NW_006500351.1:3271891-3293967 GCF_000471905.2 Amborella trichopoda
ACTACGTACGTACGTACTACTACTACTACTACTACTACGTACTACGTACGTACGTACTACTACGTACGTACTACTACTACTCTACTCTACTACTCTTCTCTCTCTCTCTCTCTCTCTCTACTCTCTCTCTCTCTCTCTCTCTCTCTCTCTCTCTCTCTCTCTCTCTCTCTCTCTCTCTCTCTCTCTCTAACCTCTTACCATTTACCGTCGTATCAATGGAAAAAGTGCAGCTGTAAGCCATGACTATAAAAACGGGAGGTATATTAATATTTGGGAAAAGTTTATGTAGAATCGTGGCTCTAAACAATCAAATTTGAGCCTACCTCAAAAGTTTCACTAGATGACATTGTTTTGATGTTCGAATATGTTTAAATTGATCATCTCGATATCAAGATGCATGGACATAAGACAAAAATGGATTTCAAGTTTTGGAAATAGTGTATTTTGTAACCTATTTTTGAACCGTCAATTTTCAAGAATCTATAGTTTTCATAGATCAGTCCATCTACACTACTTTTGAAGCTTTAAATTTTATAAATAAATATAAAAATATATTTTAAGACTATCACAAAGTTTTCCAATATTGAAACCATATTTCTCGACATTATTTGAAGGTAGGCTCTAATTTGATTGTTTAGAGCATCGGCTCTATACAAACCACACCCTTAATAGTTTGGCACAAGGTTTAAAAAATAGGCGCCCTCGTCCAAAATTGATTGATCCAAATTCTGGATCAGGTATTGGTGAAACTCATTTGGATCCACTAAAAAAACAAGGCACCAAGACGAATCTACATGGGGAATTAGATTCTGACGTCATGAATCATTGATTCCATGTAAAACAATGGCAAGTCAACTCTATTCTAACGCGAGTTTGGTGACAATACTGCTTTTGAATTATTAAGGCCATTGCATGCTTTTGCAAAGCAGTATTGTCACCAATAATCCAATAATTGTTTTATGTACTATAAAAGATTGAACACACGGGAATCACAAATTGCATTTTCCGGCCACAGTTTTTTGAAAACCAGTTAAAATTTTTTGCCTGCCATTCTTTCTATTTCAGGTCATATTGAGTTGTATTTTGATTCAAATTAGAGGGATTTTGAAGGAAAATATGTTCTTCATAGGATTGTTGATCATTTTTTCTGATTAAACAAGTTTTGTTTCTAGATTTTCGAAGAAATTGATTTCTGGCAGCATTTTTTTGAAAAATAGTTCATTTATCCGCCAAACTTTTGATTTCAGGCAAATTTGGACACTATTTTGAATTATATTAGAGGATTTTTTAAGATAATGATGTTCTTCAGATGATTGTAGATGTTATTTATGTCAGTAAGCAAGGTTTGTTTGTCAATTTCTGAAGAAATAGTGATTCTTTCACACGAAGCCGAAAACCTTAATTTTCAAATTGAAAATTTTGATCATTATAAGTTAATTCTGATCCAATTGAGATGTGTATTTTGATTCTCATTGTTTCAATTTGTATATCCAGTAGTCTCATGATTTATCATTTTTTTTTCCTTTTTTATATAAATTTTGTTTTATGATTTGTGCCATTGTGGTTGTCACTGTGATGCAAAGTTCATCCGCCTTTTATTTTTTATTTTTTATTGTGATCTTAATTTGTTTTTCATTTTCTATAAATTTTGAGACATCTGTGAGCTACTGATTTTGTCCATAAGATTATGAAGTTACTTTCTAGATTGATTTTGCAAGATATATATTGATACATTTTTGGGTTTTTGGAGTAATTAATTTGCTGATTAAAATTGTGAATTTTGGCTAATATGTTCTTGAGGCACAATATAAGAATAATTTTTTTATTCTTATTTTCTTGTAATTATATTCAATTCTATATCATGAATTTATAATTATCATGAAAAAAGAACTTGTATTTTTCAATTTTATTATTAATTTTTAATGCAATAAAAAAGTATGTTCATGATACATAATTAAATTATTCTTATTCTTATCCTACAATTTTATTTTATATTATGCTGAAATTATTTTGATTTAGACCATGCTGGCTTATTACTACATTTTGATTTATGGGAGAATAATTTTTTTTTTATAAAAACTAATCGTGGAATGCAAATTTGAAATTATATTGATTTATGGATACCCCACTTAACAAAAAAATACACGATCTCTCGTTTACTCCTTGAAGCTCTGGTGCTATTAGAGTCATCTAGAACTTGAGATGGGTCTCAACATAAATCACTTATTGTAATAAGAACATAACTTTAAAGTGAAAAAATATATTCTAGATTGGATGCCTGAAACACGGATGTCATTAGTGGGTCACAAAGAGATGCATCTGCACAATGACAAGCAATAACAAAACCACCTTTCGTTTTGGTATTAGGTTGTTGTTTGGTTGTTGTATATTTTATTTGGACTTTATATTTCTATCATTGATTATTATAGACTTCTTTTTTTAGTGATATAAATGAATAATTTACTGACATCTAGACAAGAAAACAACGTCTCAGTATTCACCTATTTTTACGAAGTAATGAAAATACATAATGCATCATTCCTAATTTCTTTTAGAAATTAAAAGAATACTATTTTTAGATATTTATAGTGATTTTTTGAAAAATGTTTGGGACAAAACTTGTCGATTCAGCCAATTCGCCGATCTGATCCACCGATCTGACATGGGTATAGTGAGAACGATTCGAGTCGCCGATCCGATTTTTTAAACCATCGTTTGGCACGTTGGGGTTATTGTAGTGCTCAAAATCTTGGGAATTTTGTTCTATGGGTCAGTTGTACTTGGATTCCGCCCCTTGGATGGAGGGACATACATGAAATTTTCAATATTTATAATGATTAATTAAGAGAAACATGTCTATGGCATTCCTTTATTTATTCTGGTAAATAGATAGAAAAAAGAAATCTTATGGGATAAGGAATTTCAAATTGAGATTAACTAGAAGTAAGATTATCTAAAATAAAATAACTCCTCTTTTGGTTCCTCATGGATTTCCCTATATAAAATGTTCAAGAGAAGAAAAACAAAAAAAAAGCAATCTCCTGATGAGAGCTAACTCTCTTTATATCTAAAGCCTTCCTTGAAAGAACCCGTGTGATCTAGCTTGAGTATATAATTAATTTTTTTTTTTTTCAATTCTTTTTCTTTTCTTCACAGCCTAGATCACTCACAAGTAGTCCTATCACTCACAAGTAGTCCTTTTACAATATAATAACTTCAAAAAAAAAGAGAAGAAGAATACAATTAGGATCTCAAGAACTTGAAGCCAGTCAAATTATTTCTTTCAATAACAAAGAAAAGAGATAACCTGTGCTAGGGAATAAAGAAACCAATAAACAAATAAACAAGAAACAAAAGTGAGTGCCAAAGATTACCTCAACCGGACTTCTTACACCCAACACCAAGTCACCACCTTCCGATGGCGTGAGATCTAATGGTGGTCAACCTTCAATTTCAACTGGGAAAGCAAGTTTAGACGTAAATCCCTTTGATCACAAACTCAACAACTAGGTGAGCCCCCCTTTTGATAACATAGTATGAGACGACAACTCTCAATATCCTAAATCCCTTAGGTTCTTTCATAATGTAGGAGAGAGAGATCTCAAATATGAGAAAGTAGGGCATGCCCCTTTGGTTATCTTGAGAGAGAGAGAGGGAAAAACTTTCTAAAATGAAAGAGAGAGAGATTTAGCTATAGTGGGGCGTGCCCATTATGAGAATTATGAGAGAGATAGATGGTTAGGTGCCTTGATCTCTCCCTCAAGATCTAGATGATTTGGCAGTACGTATCTCGGGTTTCTGGTGAACCCAGGATTTGATATCCCTCTCTCATAACCTTGCTCAAGAGCAAGGGCAGGTATACCAACCGATGAGAGAGGAATTTAAGGTGGATCCAGAACTTACTCGGGCTGGCTCGTGTGGGCGCCCTCTTAGATCACGAAGAAAGCCCCCTGCTATTTTAGCTGGTTCGGAATCGCCTCCCTTGACCTGCAATCCTCTTGTTTTCTGCATAACATTTCTGTGGCTAATTTGCAAGACAAGTGGGTCGCAGGGACCCACCCTTGTCTTAGGGCATTGTACATTCATGTGAGAGAATAATGAAATGGAAACTTCAAATAAGGATAGAAAAGAGAAGGGAACTTGATGAGGGGCGAGACTAGCATGACAACTGGAAAGTGACCGGCTCGGAGTGGTAGCAAGACGGGCATGGTTCTCAGGACCAGCACGACGGCAATACTACTCGAAAACGAGGCCGATATGGTGGTGCTAGGCTAAGTCTACCCTAGTCAAGTGAGAAGAGAAAATAATGAAGAGACGAAAAGAGAGCAAAGAGAAAGAAAGCGAGACAGCGGAGGGGGACGAACCCAGGCGACAATGGGCATCGTCGTTGGCATCATGAGAAGACACCACTTCCATTGCGGGCGGCGATGGCTTCTGGGGAGGCTCACAGTGGTAGCGCCTACGAGACACACGATGTTCGATGGATAATACGAGAGAAGGCCGCAGACGACAATAAGCATCATCGTTGGCAGCGCGAGGAGGCAACACATCCCTTACGGCTGGTGATAACTCCTGACGAGGCACACGACGATGGGCACAAAGAGGAGCGGAAGGAGCCTGTGCTCGGCGATTGGTATTGTCGTGACCTTTTGCGGACGTCAATGGACATCGCAGCCTACAACGGTTATGCGACAGAGTGAATCCCCTACGGACGACAATAGTCTTCGCTACCCGCTTTCTTCGCTGAGACGTCGAGGATACGACTGCAGATGGCGATGAGCAATGTCGTCTGCAAGCCTCGTCGGGAGATAGAGAATGAAATAGAGGGAGAAGGACGCTCATGCATGGTGCTGCCATCGCCATACGCAACCTGTGAGAATACAGGAGAGGCATGCACGGCACTGCCACTGCCGTGTATGGCCTTTGAGAGGAGCTCAGGTGGAGAAGAAGAAGAAGAAAGAGAGGAAGAGAGAGAAGAAAAGAAAAATAAGAGAGAGAAGATTTACCTCAAGCCTAAGGGTACGGGTCCAAAAGTTTCTCTCACCTTACTCTCTCTCTCCAAACGTGACACAACAATGAGAAGAAAGAGAAACTTTATTAAGTAAAAAACTCTCTTTGTGTATTCTCTATGTATGTGTCTATTGCCTCCTGCGTACAATGATGGTACGTGATATATATAGAATTTGCTCCAAACATGGGTGGATGATCAAAAGTAACCCTAATTACTGAAAATTAAGATTAAATTGAATTAAAAAAATTAAAAAATAGGGTGAAAAATGATAGATTTGCATCTTCCTAACAATTTATGAGATTTCAAAACAGTCCCTGTGTTGCCTTAGAACGTGCATGATTTTTCATGGATGATTCGGGGTAGTTCTGATGCCCGGTTGATCGAAAGATGACTATTTTCTTATAAGGTTCGGCATGGTGATATTTTTTGATACCAACTTCAAGTCATGGATCATGTTTTTAGCATATGATCATGTGACTTGAAATTTGAATGGATCTCGAAACTTCGAATCGATAGTGTGCTCGTTTCTGAATGTTTTTGGTGATTTCTTCGCTAGATCACACTGAGCATGCCGTTACGATCGCGGGGCAACAAACACAGCTCGATTCTGTGTACGAACTAAGATTTTGCAACTTTGGAATTTTGGCTGGAATCTGAAATTTCGAAGATGGTTTTTACAGTCGCTTCGTCGGCTTCATGTGTAGAATCCAACAGTTTATCTTGTACAGGGTTCGGGTCAAAGATAGCCTGAGACCTTATGCAAGCGATGGAATGGTCTCGCGTTGATCGGGTTAGCGAGCGACGTGATTCGGCCACTCGAGCGAGGCACGACGCTGCTGAATTTCCTGCACTTTTTTCTTGGATAAGCAACTTCTCTCCAGCTTTTCTTCGCGCTCGAGTGTTATCTCGGGGCGTGCCACATGTCGAAACGCTCGTCTTGACAAGATGAACATGCTCAACAAATTTGAACGTGATAAGACATGGGACGGGCGAGATATGAGCATTGAAAGTTTCTGTTCGTGACTATCCCTTTAATGGTGTGGAGTTGCAGGGTGGCCGCACGGGAATAGCGTGCGTCTCCTCCTGTTTCGCTCTTCGCCTATAACCTTTTCTGGGAGTGTCCGTTTAAGCTGAAATTTGACCCTTGGGGGTTTTTAACCATGCCAGTTCCAATGATGGTGGTCCCACATCAAATTGAGACACCGAAAATATAGCTCTAGTTATAGGGTCTATTTCAGGGTGTTAGAGGCTGATTTTAACAGAACTATTTCTCAGTCTACTGCCTTAGACATGTCAGAATGCGACGAAACTTGGTAGGAGTCTTTTGATAGTTTTCATAAAGATCTTGACCAGTTTAGGAGCTATTCTGGTACTGTCAGAATTTCCATTGTTTGCTAGGATTTTGTTGAGTAGGGGCTCCACCATAATGAAAAATATCTTCCAACAGCATGCCCCACCAAATGTTGTACTTCAAGAGAATCGAGAAGTGAAATCATTTGGGAAGTTTGAGGGATCTTATCGAAGTCCTCACCCTCAAGGGACTATTAGCGATTATGAAGCGTGAGGCTTTTGTAGAGACCTCCTCGGACTTAATCAGGCCTATTTGAAGGCCAAATGCCATGAACCTTTGGTCTGCATTGTTTGTTGCTACACCAGGTTTGTTTTTTATTTTCAGGGTATCTCTGTCATGGTGAGAAATACCCTAAAATCTTTGGTAGGTTAGGCCTTGGCTTCATCAGTTTCTTACCTTCATGATGGTCGTTTAGCATTCTGGAGGGATCTTTTGGTCATCGTCCGCGCCCTCAAGGACTCTTGATGTTGATGATGTTGAAATGTGGGAGATCTTATGTGCTTCTCACTCCCTGATGAGTCAATTCGTGTTGTTGATGTTTGAGAGATCTTCTGCGGCTCTCACTCCCTGATGAGCCAATTTGTGTTATGATTGGATGCTGGCATTTGAGGATTTTAGGTAGACCTCATTAGCCAGGCTTGTGACTGTTTGGAAATGGAGTGTCAGCTGAGGCGACAGTAGTGCGTCAACCTGTTTTGTTGGTCCAAGCATCCTTTCATGGGTTTTCACTTGAACATGGGAAGTGGCACCGTAAAGATGGTTTTTACTAATTTATGTTATTTCTGGGCTCTTTTACCCATGACCTCGCGGTCATGTCCACCATTTTCATTCATTTTTGCTCACAATGCCCTTTTGGGGTTTTTATCGTGCCTGAGTTTTGTTTTCACGGAACTCTTTTACTCAGGGTTTTGTGACCATGCACGTCCATCATTTTTACTTATGGAATTTCCTTGTACAGGTGTACACTATGCCCATTTTTTCATGTGAAGGCGTGTTTAGGTCATGACTTCGAGACCTGTGCGAAGTTTTTTAATGTCATGCGGCTAGGACGTGCACTATAGTTTAGGGTCATACAGTTGGACCGTGATGGTGATGAATGGCAATCTGTAGAGGCCATGGAGTGAATATGGTGGCAGTTACGACTCACTTTGGGAAGATGGCACAAGGCTACCTATGCAGGAAAAATGGTGGGTGAAGAATGGTAACCCACTAGTTGACGGCGAGTATGGGTGGCGAGAGGCTCGTCGTTTTGTGAGCATGGGTGAGACTCGCTGGGAAATGATGAAATATGGTAATGATGAATGGACTTTCTGGGGAGGTAATGAAGGTACACGAATAGGGCGGCTAGGGCGCGAAGGTGCATGTAAAGTGTGTGTGCGCATGTATAGAGGCATATTTAAGGTCATGCCTCCTGGACCTGGGCGATGCAGTTTAACTTCATGTGGCCAGGATGTGCACTATGATTTAAGATCATATAGCTTGGACCGTGGTTATGCAGTTTAAAGTCATGCAACTAGGACCGTACAGTTTAAGGTCGTGCGACTAGACCTCCGCTATAGTTTAAGGTCATACAGTTTGGACCATGGCTTGTGCGATTTAAAGGTCATGCAACACGGACCAGGGTTGTGTAGTTTAAGGTCATGCAGCAGGTATCGGTAAGTAGGTCGCCATGAAGATAAAGCTGCATGGGAGAAAGGTCTATGGATAGCTATCTGAATCCCTAGGTATAAAGATAGTTAAGGCTATACACAAGCAGAGAGGTTTAGATAAAGATGGTAGCCCTATGAGGAGTGGCAGGTGGAAGAGACTTCACTGGGGATTAGGAGGGTCAGTTTGACTCCCCGGGGCTAATGAGTGATGGCATGCATGTGACTCTGCTGTGACTGACATGCTAGAGCACAAATGAATCTCACTAAGGGTTGAAGGGATAAGAATGTTTCTAACTCCCTGGGGATAGTGGGTCGCAGTAGGATGTGACTCTCACTGGGATGTTGGTGCAAAACAAACCCATTGGGGATTAAAGGGATAGGCATGACCTTTGCATACATCTAACTCCACTAGGGATGTGGATGAAATAACCTTAGCGAAGAGGTTGTCCATTTTGCGGTTAAAGTCATACGTATGGGTCATTTATCACGTCTTGTGTTACAATTTTAGGGTCTTGAAGCTTGGACCATGCAGTTTAAGGTCATGCAACTAGACCTTCGCTACAGTTTAAGGTCATGTAGTTTGGACCATGGCGCTAAACCTTTTAATGTCATGCGGCCAGGATGTACACTATGGTTTAAGGTCATACAACTGGACCATAGTTGTGCAGTTTAGAGTCATGCAACGAGGACTGCGCGGTTTAAGGTCGTGCAACTAGACCTCCGCTATAGTTTATGGTCATGTAGTTTAGACCATGGTTGCGTAGTTTAAGGTCATGCGACACAGACCGGAGCTGTGTAGTTTAAGGTCATGTAGCATAGACCAGTAGCTGTGCAGTTTAAGGTCATGCAACATAGACAGAGGCTGTGTAGTTTAAGGTCATACAGCATAGACGATGGCTGTGCAGTTTAAGGTCATGCAGTGCGGACCATGGCTATGCAGTTTAAGGTCATGCAATGCGGACCATGGCTGTGCAATTTAAGGTCATACAGCATGGACCATGGTGTGGTGAGGAAATGCGACTCCATGAGGAACAAAGCCGTCATTGGAGACTGGGCCTGAGGACTGAGACTGTGGTGTAGGGAATGAACTTCCTGAGGAGGAGGACAATGGTCCAAATGGGAGTGTTAGGGCCTGCACATGACACTAAGTGTTGAATGGCGCATGCGGCTTTAGGGCTATTGTAAAGCGCACAACATTTCCTTCTGATAAGGCGTGCCGTGCTGGCTTCTTGGTGAGGCACGTGACGATAACTGCTTAGGGGAAGTGCACGACGATAACCTCTAGGTGAAGCGTGTGGCAATGGCTCCTTGACTAAGCACACGATGATAGCCTTAACGAGGCACGCGACAATAGTCCCCCTGACGAAGCACGCAGCGATAGCCTTTCCGTTCTCGAGCTTGACCTGCCCCAGCTTGGTCTTATTGTCGTCATAAACTAAGGATTGGAGCATCATTTCGTCTTTGTCGAGGGCAATTTGCCACATTGCTGAGTATAAAAGGGGGAAAGCCCCATTTTACTTTTCTACCAAGGATAAAATACTCGAAGAGTTTTAGAGAGAGAGAGAGCTAGAGCTTCTGTCAAGAAATTTTCGATGAGAACTTCCCGACCAAAATTTGTAGAAGTTCTCAGGAGCTTTTCTGGCAAGCTTTAGGAGGTTGTGAAGCTTTGTACTGTGATTACGGACATTTTTAGGGAGTGTCAAAGCTCTCTGAAGGGGAAACAGGGCTTCTCAGAGCCTAAGCAGGTTTTGCAGAGGTGCTTCTGTTGGGGTTCAAGTGTTTCTCCGGCAGTCCCATGGATGAAGGGAAGTTACAGAGAGTTTAGAGGGTTCTGTCGGTCCTCTGGTTGTTAGAGGAGAAAAAGAAGGAGCAGCAGTGGGCTCACCGGAAACTCAGTGGGATTTTGGTGAGTTTTGTGGTGAACTGCTGAAGTGGGAAAACCAGGGAGGAAGGAAACCCACAAGGTCAGGGAAGCTTTCTGAGGATTTTCGGTGGTTCTTCGCAATTCTGGTAATAAGTGGAAAGGTTTCTCGACGAGTGAGGTGAGCTCCCGACGAGAAGGGGAAACGCTAGTGGGAACCCGAAGGGTTGCAAGGCCGTAACGGTCGCCCTCCGCATGCTTGGTGACAGGCCACATTGCGATGTCTGGCGGCATGCCCAGACTTCGAGGGACACACGTGTGGAAAATGTTGGCAGTTGGAGTACAAGCATTAATACGCGTTGGTCGTGGGATGGCGATTGTCCTTCGTAGGTTGCAAGATGATGATAGCCCTGGTTTTTGCACACGGCGATACCATCTTAGTGGGCAGAAATTAATAGTTCTGACCTTTGCTGCAAGATGGTGATAGCTTGCCGTCCGCGCGCAATGATGCCATATCCTCGAGCAGATGGCGATAGTCCTGCCCTTGGCTGCAAGACGGTGATAGTCATGCCCTTGGCTGCGAGACGGCGATAGTCCTGGCCTTGGCTGCGAGACGACGATAGCTTCCCAGCATTACACCTTGAGTGCTCAACCGGCGATATGCCTTTGTGAGTGCAGTCTCTTCCCGGCCGCCTAGTGTCCTTTGCCAGTGAAGCTTCTGATCTAGTGGCCGAGTCTTCAGGTACCATTCCAGATGTGAAGAATCTCCCCGTGAGAAGGGGAGCTTGGTACTGATGAATTCAACGGCGAAAGCTTGGTGAGAGGCGAGCCAATCTGGCTCACTGAAAGCTTGTGTGAACCAAGGTGGCCCTTGAGCGTCACCTTTGTCAGTAACCCTGTCCAGCTGGTGATGAGGGAAGACAATGAAGGCAATGTGAGTGTAGAGAAACGGGTAGGCCTCTTGCATTGCCTGCACCAAAACATAGCATCTAATGCGAACTTGCCGACTCTAAGCAAGAGGATGGTAGAAACCCCAGGCATGAAATAGTCTTCTGCCGGCCTGTGGGTACAAGGAGAGCATTAGTACCTGAAGGGGTACTCCTCATGGACCATGAAAGTGCTGAGGCGTTTCAGGAATATTTTGGGGCAGGCTTCCCTATCTCTCGCCCTTCAATGTTCGACATGCTACTACGACCGTTGATCAAACACGGCCAAAATGTTGTTGGAGACTTGAAGCCATGTTAACAACACATGGCTGATTGGTCATGAGGAGGCAGGGATATCGCTAGTGGACATGCACTTCGTTGGTGGGCTGTCGCACCTTGGTGCTATGTATGACGAGTTTATGCCCCGGAACTTAATCATTTTTGGAGGGGAAAAGGTAGGCAAGGAAACCCCACCGGATGGTCTTTAGGAATTGTTCCTGATCTACCAACAACTCTATGATGAGCCCAAAAGTGAGCAAGTCACGTTCGCCAAATGGGTGACATTCTTCTATGACGACTATACAGATGAAGTTGGTTCGTCGCCAGGAAAAGGGGGGAAGGAACCCCACCAGTTTTCGAGCTGCAAAAGGAAAGTGAGCACATATACCTGGCGGCTTACTTGGTGCTCTTCTTATGTAAATTTGCCTTGCCAGGAGGGGAAGACATCATTCGTTTAGGCACTTTTTATGTGGCTTGTGATATGGCGTGGGGAAAGGGGTATGCACTCGCACAGCCTGTTCTGTGCAGCATTTATCATGGTCTAAGAGCCATTTCCAAGGGAAGATAGTATCAAAGGGATGAAGGAGGGAATGGCATCGTAGATGGTGAGGCCTTCCCAAGAGATTTCAAGACTCCTTTCCCAATTCATTATGTGTATGGTTGGCTTGGAGCTTATTTTCCGGACATATATCTCAGAACCAAAGAGTTGGAGGACACTATGTGCCCATTTTTGCTGAAGATTGCCGGGCAGAAGGAAATTTTCCATGCCACAGGCCATGCGCATAGCTTATTCTACAATGATCACCTCCACATGAGCCAGGTGGCATTCCCAGTTGGAGGCCTCAACAAGCGTGTGTATGTTGACGAGCTGGGCCACCACCTAGATGGTGACTTCACCAGCCCAAAAGAATTGTTGTTTATGCTGAGTATGAGAGGCGGAGTTCTTGCCTATCGCACTGTCCATAGCGCGAAGCTTGAACTTTTCTCATTGGTTTGCCTGGCAACATGGGCTAGATCAAGGTTGTCCGCTCTCAGTATTCTTTGAGAAACAACATAGCAGGGCTGCTCACTGGAAGAAGGACCAATTGGGAACCCGCAAGGAAATTTGGTTCCCGAGGCACATTCGCACCGCCAAGGCCACATGCTTGGAGGCCACCAAGGTCAGAAAGTATGTGCTGCCCCATTTTGGTAGGACGGTACATGCAACGAGGCCCACGAGCACTCGTGGTTCCTCAATATGGAGAAAGTGATAAAGAACGTTTTTGGCAACCTCTCTGACATCTTCAAATCGAAGGAAGGAAGCAAAGTCCAGCGGCATAAAGGGGGTCCGATTCAGGATTTGGATGAGCTGATAGGGAGCAACTTTCATAGCAAGTTAGCCACCAGTTCTTCCAAGTCTTGCACCTTGAACGCTGTTGTGACCAAGCAGGCAAAAGGAAAGAAGAGGAAGCAGGCTGCCCTAGTGACTCCTTGTGCTTTGGTCAAGAAGGCGACAAAAGAAGGTGAAAAAGGCTTCGGGGCGTAAAGGGCGTACAGTTTCAGTGGTTCGTGAGTCAGAAGACCCTCGGCTTCTTAGGAGGGTTGTGTGTCTCCCACTATTTCTATATCGCCCTTTGCTCTTGAGGCTTTGCCTTCTCCTTCTCTTGAACCTTCTCCTGACCCTTCAGAGGCTCAAGCCGATGCCTTAGAGCCTACTGTCCCGATCAAAATTGCTTTGGATCGAGAAGCGACATCTGTGGCTAAAGGGGGAAGGCTCAGTCCCAGTGGCGATAAACAGGGATGATGAGGCTGGCCTTGATGTGGCAACAAAGGCGGTGAGGGTCTTTGAAGCTACGGAGGCTATCGAGGTAACGGAAACCCCAGTAGAGCTTGTGCTCACAGAAGAGGATGGAGCCCTAGGGACTGAGGAGGGAGCACCCGAGCAACAGGAGATGGCTGCCTCGAGTGATGTATCTACGGGGGATGCACAAGTAAGACGCTCTGAGGGATCAGGCTTGGAGGGCCCAGAGGCAGCACTCGTGATAGTAGAGGAGGCAGGCGCCGTGGGAGAGCCTGTTGCTGAAGTGATCGCCATGGAGGACAAAGGCAAAGAAGAAGAGGGAGAGGGTGTCGAACCTCCCGAGGTGGAGATGGTTCGAGAAGAGGGGACACAGAGAGAGATCGCTACCCCAGGAGAGGACGCTACCATGGTGCAGTCTGAGACTGAGGCAGTGGCTCCAGGTGAGGAGGCTAGCCTTGCCCCGACTGTGGTTGCAGTGCTTGCAGAGCGCGAGGCTACGGTACCTAGGCATGAGTGGGTCGAGCCCGACGTGGTTCTGATAGGGGCTCAGAGCGAGAGAGCCGTAGCCAAGGTACCAAAGCAGCCTGAGGTTGCTCTTGAACCTGGGGAGCCTGAGGCCTTGGCTAAAGTTGGGGATCCTCCTGCTATGATCGCTCCTGTTGTATTGCCCATGCCTTCTTTCAGCAGGTTGTCAAGCGTCATTTTTGAAATGCTTCAAACGGCCCCCAGAAGCTGAAGGAGCTGTCTCTTAAAGAGCTTGGAACAACGATCCAACAGTTGAGGGGGATCGCCTTAGGGAATGCGCCCGAAGTACTTCCTTACTTTGACAGTGTTGCCAATGAGCTGGAGGGATGGAGGATGAAGGCTCTGAATGCAGAGAAGGTCGTAGCACTCTTAGAGGGCTCTCGGCTATAATCATTGGAGGCTTCCTTAACATAGAACCAAGAGCTGGCACAGGTCCAAGTGGGAGAGATAGAGGCTACCATCTCTCAAAATTCTGCTCTTACCAAGAAGGCTGTAATGCGTAATAACAAGATGTAGACCCTGAAGCCGAAGATTGCCAAATGGGCACAAGAGCTTGCCAAGTTGGAGGAGGTGAAAACAGCTTGAGAGGCCGAAGATAAGGGACTGGGCCAGAAGGTGCTGGACCTTGAGTACTCCATGGGCGAACACCTAGCCCTAGTGGAGCACGAGGCTGGGCTGGTGGCCAAATTGACGGTGGTCATCGAGTGAGCAAGAGCCTCGGTTGATGAGTGCAAGGGAAGGGTCAATGAAATTATTGACCATTTTTTATGACATCTTCTTTCTATTTTTCTCTTTATTGTAAAGAAATGACTTTTTTGATGAATGAAATAGTTCTTTTGCATGTCTCTTATTTTCCTTCTTTTTCTATTTCATTGCTTCCACCCTTTCATAGCTTGAGATGAAAAAGAATAGCCCACACCTTGCTTTGTCTTATGCAGCTTACTGTGGCTATGACCGCGAATGGGAGAGCAGTTGCTTCCTCACCCCTGAGTGTTTGATTGGACAAGGGCTCATAATTCATGGTTCTCATGATTTGGTGAGCATGTTCGCTATAAATACTCCAGTCTGGGGGATCCTTATCTTCGATTCGAGGTGCATTAGTTTTGAGCATGTCATAAGTCGTAGTCTCAGGGACAAACTCTTTAAAGTGCTCTGAAGCGATGCACATAACCTCTAACTGATTTTGGAGGCTACGAACCTCGCTTCTCAGTTCTGTCATGAGGTCTTGTTCCTGAGAGCCAGAGCGCTGACTCTTGTCAGCCTGTACTTCTTCGATAACCCCTGAGAAGTGTAAGACCTTCTTTTGACTACTGGTAATCCCCTTATTCAAGGAGAATGGAATTTGGAGCACCTTCCTTGGTGGTTGGTACGCTAATTCTACTACTAAAAGAGCCATGGCGATATGTAGGACCTTTTGCTCGTCCGATGTATAGGTGACCCTCGGTGCTGGAAGGTCTACCTCTAGGGCTTCCTTAGTCTCGGGAGTTGCTTCTAGCTCACCGTTTTGTTCTTGCGGATTAGAAGTAGAGGGGGAAGCTTCATCTTCGAGAGAAGATACCATGACTTCGGAGAGGTGGCAAGGTACACTTGGGTGGATCAGAGTCAACGGGAGGATATTGCCCTGTCTTTCCTCTTCTTTGAACAAGTCCACGATCATTCGCCCCAGATCTTCAACATCATTGTGAGGTGACCTATCCCTCTCACAGGCTTCCAATCATCATCCTGTGACTTTTCTGGCACTAGCAGGTCTGTGAAATAATACATAGCGTCGACATAGTGAGTCTTAGCTACAGGGATTGTCAGCATAGAACATGTGATGGCTTCCATCCCGGCTGTGGTGGAGCATGGAAGGACCACCCATGATCGTGAAGCCAAGGGTGACCAAGCAGGACGTTGTAAGAGGTATCGGTGTCAATTACGTGGAACTAAGCGTAATCGTTGAGGTCACTAATCTTGAGATGAAGGTGCATTGTGCCAGCTGGCTTCTCTCCCGATTGATTGAACCCTTGTACGGTAGTGTGGGTAGAAGTGAGGTCATCATACCCTAATCCCAATCGGGTGAGAATCCTTCATGGGATCAGTTTGACTGTTGACCCTCCATCCAGCATAATCAAGTTGATAAGGCAGGCGTGCAGTTCACCATTAACAAAGAGGCGGCGATTGTGGAACTTGCCTCCTAACTGTAGATTGTCTTCAGAAAAAGAGATTGCCAAGCACCCACTCAGGATGGCTGGGTAGGTCTCGTACACCTTAATGGGTTGGAAAGAGCTTGAACCAGAGCCATACGATAGTCCCTAGACAGCAGGGGGCGTCATAGATACTTAGAAAGGCTAGAAACTTTCTCAGATGCCCAATTATGTCGTGTTTCACTTTATCCTAATTAGCCTTCTATGTTCTTAATCCAGTCACTGGTGTAGGTGGAAGGGTAGGCTTAGAAATAGGCTTTGGTTGTGTTTTGGTTTGGTACACTAGTTGACTTTGTTGCTTAGCCGGTGCGGTCTAAGTTCATGGGGAAGTAATAGGGACTTGTATTAGGGATGTAGAGGTTTTAGGTTTAGGCTTAGGAAAAAGTGAAGGATCAGGAAATTTGAGGACCTTGAGCTTTGAGGTGTGAGCTGTAGCTTCTTTCCTAATCTTAGACCCATTTGCTCCGTGCTAGCTAGTAAATCCAAATCTGCACCATGTAGGAGGCCTCTTTGGAACAAGAGCTTGAAGATGACTCGATTTTGGTTTGGTGCGTTAGTGACTATCGAAAATCTAATCACCTGGGCCAGCATTTCTCTGAGGCACTTTTGTTGTGACTCATTGAAGTTGGTACCTCCAAGTTCTCTATTTAAAGAGTCGAATTCTGGGCATTATTGATCTGCACCTGTAGGAGAAATAGAAGAGGAGGGAGGAGAAGAAGACTTGGAACGTTCCGGACAGCTTTTTATGTCATCGATGGAATTGGATGCTTGCAGGGGATCTTTTAGGTCTTGCTCCAGCTTTGACCGTTGTGACATACTTTTAGTGTCGTCACCCATATTGGAGGAATCCTGAGCTACTGGTGACTTAGGGATATTCGCTTGATTGGACGAAAGGACAAGGCGAGCTGTGCCTGGGATGAAGTCTTGCAAGGTCAGCAGAGGAGTAAGAGGCCTGAGAAATTCTTCCTCGACCGGTGGCTGAGGGATACGATTCCTTCGGCAAGCTGACCTGGGTGCTTGCCATCTCTTTCTGGATCCCTGAGGAGGTGTTTGGACTGCCCTATCAGGTTGGTGAGTACTCCTAGCTTGGTGGACTGCCTCACACTTCATGGATTTGAACCTGCTTCGCCCATGGCCCCATACTTGGTAATATGGGCACCAAAGCTTTTTCGTGCCCTAGGCTAGGCGCCTCGGCTTTCTGGTGGGCTTGGTGGTGACAAGGCCCTGTTGGAGCATTGCCTCAAAGAGGGCTTGCAGAGGGTCTAGTTCAGTGATTTCCTGGGCTTGCGATGGGAGGTCTTCTTGCACAAGCAGAAGAGGAACTTGAGGGTGTCCTCTTGGGTTGCCTTGGACTTTCTGGCACTGCTGCATCTTCATTACTAAGAGTTCGTGGAAGCAAGTGCATTCACTGATGTCATGGCCTCGTATCTGATAGTATGCGCACTAGAGGTTCTCAATTCCTAGAGACAGGAACCTAGGTTGCCTTGTCGGCTTAGGTGTGATAAGTCCTTCTTCGAGCATTATGGAGAAAATGTACTGAGTCGTCACCCTCTTGGATTGTCACTATATGAGAAGCCTCAGTTGCCCGAACACCTTCTTTAACTCTTGAAGCTTTATCTGACCCTTGTTAATAAGGGCTTCGATAGTGTCGTTGAGCTTATAATAGTCATGGGTAGGGTGGCCTACTCTCCTGTGATAGGCGCAACACCTCTCATTTGTATGCTAACCAGTCGGCGTGTTGGTATTGACCTCCGCCAACTGGATCATGTTCTATTCTAACAGTAGTCGAAGCAGTGCAGGAGTCCACTCCTTGTCGAAGGGGTAAACTTTGTTTTGGTGCTGGATCCAAAAGTCATTTCACTTAGAATTTTGAGAGGGGGGACCTCATTGTAGGATTCCTGCTTGCCCCGAGCCTGAATGGTCTGTGCCTTGGAGAGGTCCAAGGTTTGAGGAGCCGTGCTCTTAGTTTCTGTCGCAGTGACGGCCGCGCTGATCATTGCCTTTTGGTTGCCTTGACTGTTGGAGCGAGAATTTGAGCCGGAGGGTTGCCGTCGAGAGCTGCCATGGTGTTTGAACAATCCCTCAATACAAACTGCCTAAGGGATGAGCTTTAACATGGAGGGTGGATTGGATGCCTCAACATGCAGGGCGATCTCAGGAAGCATATTCCGTATGCAGGTTTGGACCACTTCCTTCTTAGTCATAGGAGTGACATGAAAGGTTGCCAGCTCTCTCCATCGGGCGATGAACTTGTCAACCGGCTCATCAGGTTCTTGCATCAGAGTAAGGAGCTCAATGGTTTCCAAATTCCTTTGGACTTCATAGAAGCATTGGTAAAACAACTGCTCCATTTCTTGCCACGTATGCAACGAGTTTGGAGCAGCCGAGCATACCACTGGAAGGCTGGCCCTTCGAGAGTCTCGACAAACTAACGGAGGAGAATTCCCCCGTCAGTTTCTGTCTCCCTGCAAGCTGCTTGGAGGTGGGTGGTTTGCTGGTGAGGGGATGTAGTACCATTGAATAAGGGGAGTTTACCTTTTTGGTAGTTTGGGGGAAACGGTACCTGGTCAATGTACGAGGGGTACGACTTCTTATAGAGCGACACCTCCTGCATGCATGAGACCTTGTTCTTGAGGCTATGGGCCACCATAGCATCTATGTCGGTTTGGGAGACCCCGCGAGAGGCAGAACTGTCTTGGGAGGCCGATGGGGGAGTTTGCCTAGGAGCTGTGTCCTCACCGGTCGGGGAATAAGTCAAAGAAGGGGACTTGGAGGTTTCTAGGCATTCCATCTTTTTAAGGATGGATTGCATCATTACCTCAAACTTGTTCATCCGCTCTTCTTGAGTGTCATCCGGATCTTCTATCACCATGACACTGACCGTTTCTTCTAGAGGATCATAGCCTAGTCTTGGTGCTCCTCATTCCTTTTCTGCTGCTTTTTCTACATAAAAGGCTGAACAACTCCAAGGGGAAGAACTTTTTCTGATTAAATTTTTTTGTAGTAATTCATCAATTTCTTTTTTATATATTTCAAGGAGTCTTGTATTCATTTGGATTGGTCTAGCTTTAGTTGGTATTTTACTTTCGTTAAATCCTTCTTCATAAGGTAAACTCACCATATGTTTTTTTCTATTCCAAAAAGCATTCGGCAAATCATTGCAAATTTCTTCTTTTATTTTTCTTTTAATATTGCCGATTTTCTTTTTATTTTCCGGTAATAGGAGATTTTCATCTATTAATTTGTATTTTATTTCTTCCTTTAAGGAGCATGAAAACCTTTCTTTATTTTCTATAGTCTGTTTGACATTATTGATTTCTTTAACCTTAGATTTATCTATAAAATCAAATTTTACCGTATGTCCATCTAGATTTGATTCAATTCCTGTACTATCTATTTTCAAGGGACACAATAAATTTAAGAAAGGAGTTCCAAGAATAACAACTTGGCTTAACCCCTTAACCATTATAAAGGGCATTTCAAAGCAATTTCCATTATTGCACAGAGCAGCATTAGATAATTTATATTTTATCATTAGTTTACTCGCATCTGCTGTATTGAGTATCTGGTTAGTCTTGTCAAAATATTTAGTTGGTACTAATCCCTCATTTATACAATTTAGGTCTACGCCTGAATCTATTAAGGCAAGGGATTGGAAACTATATTCTTTGTTTACTATTATTCTTATAAGGGCAAACCATTTTTAAGTAATTACTCTATTCAATGAGTTTAGATAGTTGTTTTCTTGTAAATCTTTGTTGGCTAGGTCAAAGGATTCTGGTATGTCCGAATCAGGAGATACAACTGGTCGTATTATTCTTTTATGGGTATCTAGAAGGCTATCGAATTCTAATTCATCATTAGTTTCTTCATCTGAAATATCAGCAGTCATTTCTAAAATCCTTATTGTATTTTTAAAATGCTGGACCTCGGTTTTTACCTCATTTATTTGTTGCCTTAAATCAGAAATAGAAGGTTCCTTTTGTATAATATCTCTTTTATTGATTCGTTTAAGTATTTTTACAAAACTATATTCTTCTTGTGTTTTAACAAGAGGGGCAGGTTTATTTTTTATTTTAGCTATTTTTAAATATTGTGTTAAGGCTTCTCTTTTAGCCTCTGGGTCAGATATTTAATCTATTAAATCTATAATTAGATTTTCTTCATTTGTAAGAGTATTAACCATTTTACAAAGACAATCTTCTATATCTTCTTCAAAGTCTGAGCTACTTAAGATTAGATTTTCATCCTCAATTCTTCCTACAAGAGACTCTGTTTCTGACTTCGAGGTATCCATATCTGACTCATCATCTATTTGAAGTATATCATATATCTGGGTTTTGATTACTTCTTCTAGCTGTAAGGCATTGATTTTTTTCTTAACCTTACAATTATTTTTATAATGTCCTACCTTCCCACAATTATAGCATACTGGAAGCTTTCTTGTTCCTTTCTTGAATTTAGCTTTTAGGGCAAATTTCTTAGTGAACTTTTCTTTAATATCTTTCTTTTATCCAAATTTATACTTTTTATTTTTATTTTTTCTTTTATAAAGTTTATCAGATGAAGGTAAAGTATTATAACCAAATTGTTCGTAAAAATCACCTAACTCCTTTTTCCCTGTCATTCTCTGTTTATCCAACTGCTTTTTTAATTTTAGATCAGTGCATAAGGCAAGACCTTCTGCAAAAACTTTTGCAAACAGTTCTCCTAGAGTGTATAGGGAGTAAGGGGTTATTCCTTGATTCTTATTTTTCAGTGTGATTTTCACCTTTTCAGCAAACAAGTAGGGTAGACCTGCTATAAATTTTCCTTTTTCTTGCTCCCTTTTAGGCTGAATCTTTCTTCATTTAATTCTGGAGGAGGTTTAAATAATACAACTTTTTTCTCTTATTTTTTAGTATTCTGCCCATGAGACCTTTCTATTATATTTTCAATCCTAGTTGTTTGTTTTCCAATAATCTGTAAACAGAGATTGGTATAATTATTTTGTTCAATTATATGTGGGATCATTTCTATCTTATGGCCGTGTTCATTAGGAGCCATTTTATAAGGTGATGCTTTTGTTTTTAGTTTATCTTTTATTACTCCTTTTATTTGTAGGCTTTTCTCTGGGGGATGTATACTCAGGATCTCTTCTCCTTCAGTTGTATAAAAGGTTTGGTATTGATTTTGCAGAGTATTTAGCTCAAAATTAGGGATAGGGATATCGTTTTCTTTGAGGGTTAATTTCAACCAGTCAAAGAAACCTATGTTTTGCTTATTTCTTTTTATAAACTTATTATATCTTTTATGAAATGAGTCTAATAATTCTTGTGAAAATTCTATTAAATACCAATCCCTTATTTCTCTATTGTCTTCCGACAGGTAGTCATTTTTTAACAATTCTATATTTAATTTTTCTTTCTTCCGAAGAGTCAAGACCTGAAAATCAAGATCTGAGTAAGTCGGGGCATTCCTTGATGGACTGGGATCATATGGTTTGTATAAAGGTATGTGTATATTACTATCTGTTCTCGTCAATCCTTGTATTATTAGTTTATCTTGTAAAGATGAGGTAGAACGTCTAGAAGGTATTGGTATTCTTCTGGGAGGTCTTACTATATCATCGGAAAAATTCAGTCTAGTTCTACGATTAGAGTTGAACTGTATTTCAATATTTCCATTAGGATGTTCCACTATCTGATCTGGTTCATTATTTATAGGAGCCCTATACTATTGGTTCTCATTATGGATAGACCAATTTTCTGGGAGAATTACTTGGGACCAGTTTATTGATTTTGGGATAACAGTATTGGATTTTTCTATATTGGTCTGGAAGAAGACTGTTTGTCCTCTGGTATCCACTTGCAAGACATTTGGACTTAGTGTATTCATGACTTTATAACATATCCTATAGATTAGAGCTATATTCTGAGAGCTCGGATTCATATCGAACCCTTGTGTTTTTATATTAAGGGTAAGTACTTTAAGGAGGTTGGTATCAGAGCCATAAGGTTTTATCAATAGTATTCCGACAGCTGATAATAATATCCTAAAGTATAACTACTTAATAAAATTTACCATTCTGAGGTCGTCCGAGAGTTGAACCGTGGTAATAGTAGTCTATCGTCGAAAAAGGTCAGGAGAGCCGCGAAAAGGCACCGTGACATAATTCTATTGACCCAAGTATTCATCCGTTACCCTAAATGGAAAATTTTATTAGGACGCTATCCAATAGGACATTATCATCATCTAGCGGTACAATAAGGACAAAAAATAAGGAAGAGATAATAATTGACAACATAGCAAAGCAGATACATAATTGGAACATACCAAACGCTTATTTATAAAAAAGGTACTTTTGAATTCAGAATTAGTTATGTAATAAAAACAGTAGAACAAAGTCTGTCAGTTAATAGTGAACATAAAAGTTTTCAGTTATTATCCAATAGAATGATTCAAACTCATAAAAATAAAGATTATAAGTATTTACACATAGGCCTCATACAAATTGCGGTAAAGCCAC
>NW_006500351.1:3293987-3312791 GCF_000471905.2 Amborella trichopoda
CTATTATTACTATTATTATTACTATTATTACTATTATTATTACTATTATTACTATTATTATTACTATTATTACTATTATTACTACTATTATTACTACTATTATTACAACTATTATTACTGCTATTATTATTACTATTATTATTACTATTATTATTACTATTATTATTACTATTATTATTACTATTATTATTACTATTATTATTACTATTATTATTACTATTATTATTATTACTATTATTATTACTACTATTATTATCATTATTATTATTCTTAATGTACTGTTTGTTGGGGATAAAGTCCTATTGGATAGGTTCCTAATAAAATTTTCCATTTGGAGTTACGAATGAGAATCCTAGACAACCTCTTACGTCACTACTACCTCAGCGGCTCCTCCTGGCCTTAACGGTAAAAGACTGGGCGTCAAAAGTCTCAACTCTCGGACTAACTCTTTAATGGGAAAATTTTATTAAGTCGCTAAGCTTTTAGGATTTTATAACCAACTGGTAGAATTCATGGCTCTGATACCAATAAACCCAGAATCAATTTAATCAATTTGGTAATCAACTCTGCAATCAATTATTATTAATCATGCAAATATTTTGTCAATTATACAAATCTTTTGTATAATTCTCGGCAAATCAAACATATATCTAAATAAATATTCTAACAAACCCTAAGTATATCAAAGCAAGTATTATAGCAAATACAGAAAAAGGAGAGATATCTAAAATTATCCAGCTAGTATATGTAGTTCTTCGTATTTTAATGCTAAATATAAATTTTAATTGCATTTCAAATCATACAGTAAATAACTCTTTATTAATAGGAAAAGGTTATAGAACTTACTGATTACAGATACAAAAACTAGTAAATAGTTTCCATTCTTCACGGCAATGGCTTGGAAAAGAGGTGATTTTACAGTCACACATCTAATATCACTCTATGTGGTTTATAACATACCACTGAAAAACTATAAACAGTAAAATTTTACAGAGATCAAAGAGCAGATATTACATAAAGTTGAAATCGAAACAGTTACCCTAAAAATATGAAGAACTGAAGGTGCACAGGTATACAATCTCCTTAGAAACTTTTGAGAATAGAAAAGGGGATACAAAGGGAAGAAAGAGCTTAGAGAAAAGAGAGCTGAAAGCTAAAAACTTGTGCTTTGCAGGGAGGTTGTCTTCTTATTTATAATCGTCAGATTTCAAAAATGCCTTCCATTCTTTTATAATGGTCATGTCTTCTTTTAACAAGTGGCTATTTTTCGGGTATCAGCTGGGACAGGTGGACTGGTGGTTGCCTTTATATAGTGTCGGCTGGGACAGGTGGACTGGTGGTTACCTTTATGTGATATCGGCAGGGACAGGTGGCATCTATTAGGGAGAAGACGGTATCTTCAGAGGGACAGGTGGCTGTTACTATTTTGTCGGCGGTATCTACTTTTGGTAAGTGGGAGTACTGTTCATAGGTGGCTATCAATATCTTGGAGATGAGAATCTTTTGGATTATCGGGCCTGACGATTCTTGAGCCTTGGGCTTCTATTCGGGTCTTTGGGAGAATTCATCATCGTCCATTCTGTAATCTCCTTCTTCTTCTTCATTCTGAGAGGACATGGCTGCTTCTTCTGCTTCTCCTTCAAGAATTTGCAGTAATTGTCTTTTTAGCTCTTCCTTGGTTGCCTCAGGGTTTTGTTTTTTCATTTTGTTAATATATTCCGAAAGACTATTTAGGTTTTCATATGGAGCTTGCCCTGGTATTTTCTTCAACTTTATATTTTCAAGTTCAAGGGCTTTATTTTCAAAATCATCCCACCATGATAATTTTTCCCAATCTTGGGATATATTCAAAATTATTCGTCACATTTTCAGATATTTCGAATTTCCACTTCATAATCCATGATACCTGATAGATAGCCATGAAGTATAAATGATAGTCTATATTAGGATCTTTTCCATTAAATTCTACAAACTTAGCCTGGCCTATTTGTATCTTTTCTGGGAGGATTTGGGAACTAGATCCCCAAACTAAGAACCAGTTTTTGAACCAATTTGGAAATGGCTCAGTGACAGGCATTTTTATTTGGATGAACCAAGTATGGGAGTTATTAATATTTTGGAGTGCAAAGACTTTATGCCAGGCATCCGTGTATTCTGATTATTTGTAGTACTTGTTATGGAAATCTGGAGCCTGTAGTTTTCTTCCTCTCAAATGGTCTGAGCCCCAATCTTTATAAGACAATATTTTTCTTATTTGCAATTTTGAATAGACAATCATTTTAGTATTCTTCTAAAAGAAGTGAACTAAAGTAATTGATCATGTTTCAAGTAGAACGGCTTCATACTATTCTCTGGTTTTATTTCCATTAGATGGATTGAGGTTATTGAGTAAATAAATGTTTGCAACTTTCTCTGGGTTTAGAGCCTAGTGTTCATCTTCTATAATGGAGTCTATTAAAAAGGTAGTTTCCTCAAATTGGGATTTTCCTGTTGGGGATACTTTATTTGGGATTGGTCACTGGGAAAATACCGGATTTGGGTACTGGCTTATTTGGCTAGAAAATTCTGGGTAGATTGTCAAAGGTCTAGCAGGTGAAGAAGGTGAAGAGGGTGGATAGCTCATTATTGGGGAGCCAACAGATGGTGATGGAACAATTTCCATTTTGGCCTGTCCTTTATTTTGTATATTCCTATTTATTATCTGCTGCTGCTTGGTGGCGTCTTCCTCAAGAGCTCTGCCCCCCTGCAAAAACTCGCGAGTGAGAAAGTCAGGAAGGGAGTTAGAGGGACCTTGAAGGTGTTCAACAGTAAAATCGAAAGAGGAAAGAATTGTTTGCCACCGGGCAAAAATTTGGTTAGAAACGAGCTTCTTGACATCTTTTTGCAGTATGTCCTAGGCTGCTTTAGAGTCAGTACGGATTAGAAAAGCGGCATTTAATATATCACTCTGAAATTTATTAACAGAATGTACTATCGACAAAAAAAAAATTTTAACAGTGGAATAATTTTGCTGTGTAGTATTCCATGCTTTTGATGTACAACGGACTAGCTGTTCTGAGTTACCAATTTTTTGTTTTAATAGACCTCCTAATCCAAGCTCAGAGGCGTCACATTCTATTATCTTAAAAGCATCTGGGTTGGATAGCCCAAGGCAAGGTAATTCTTTAACTTTACTCTTAAGTTTTTGTACTACTAAAGTATGCTCATGGGTCCATTTAGGAGGATTCTTTTTTAACCTATGGTATAAAGGCTTTGCTATAATGGCCAATTGTTCAAAAGAAATCAGAAATATAATTTAAGCATCCTAAAAACCTTTGAAGCTCTGTTTTATTTAAACTTATATCAGGGAATTTATTTGCAAATTCTCTTGCCCTGTCAATTGGGATGATAGTGCCTTGACATATATTATGCCCTAAAAACCTAATCTTAGTTTGGCATAAACGAATTTTCTTAACTAAGATAACCAAACCTGCATTTTTTACTGCATGTAGGAAGGCATTAATATGCTTGAAATGCTGATGAAGATCATTTGAAAAGATCAAAACATCATCTATATATACAATCATAAATTTAATATAGGGATTAAATACATCATTCATTATTTTTTGAAATTCAGAAGGGGCATTTTTATGCCCAAAAGGCATTATATTCCATTCGTACTGCTCAAAGGGAACATTAAAAGCTGTTTTATATCTACTTTTTCATCTATTTGGATCTGCCAGTATCCGGATTTCAAGTCGAATTTTGAGAATATGCAAGTAAGTAGCCTATCTAATAGATCTTGTTATTGGGTATTGGATATCTTATCCATTTTAGTACTTTGTTTAGGGGTTTGTAATTTATTATTAATCTAGGTACTCCTCTTTTTTTTTCGAGGCTTTTTCTACATAGAAAGCCGCACAACTCCAAGGAGATAAGCTTTTTCTTATTAAATTTTTTTGAAGTAATTCAGCTATTTCCTTTTTGTATATTTATAGTAATCATGAGTTCATTTGATTTGGTCTTGCTTTTGTAGGAATTTTATTTCCTGTGAATCCTTCTTCATATGGTAAACTTACCATATGTCTTTTCCTATTCCAGAATGCGTTTGATAGTTTACTACAGACTTCTCTTTCTATTTGGGTTTTAAGATTTTCAATTTTTTGTTCAACTTCAGGGAGCAATAGCTCATCTTCAACTTGCTTGTACTTTATTTCAGTTTTTAAATGGCATAAGAATTGCTCCTTATTATTCCCAGTTTGCTTAATTTTATTGATTTCCTTTACCTTTGGTTTGTCTATGAAATCAAACTTAATTTTGTGGCCATTTAAGTTTGTTTCTATTCCTGTGTTATCTATTTTTAAAGGATAACGGTAAATTTAGGAACGGAGTTCCCAATATTACTGCTTGGCTTAATCCTTTGACCATAATAAAAGGTATTTCAAAGCAACTGTCATTATTACATACAGCTGTATCTGACAATTTATAGTTTATTAAATGCTTACTTCCATCAGCTGTATTCAGTATTTGGGTAGTTTTATCAAAATATTTTATTGGTACTAACCCTTCGTTTATACAATTTAAATCAGCTTCGGAGTTAATGAGGGCAAGAGATTGAAAGCTGTAATCCTTTTGTACTACTATTCGTACTAAAGTGTACCATTTTTTAGTAATAACTTAGAACCATAGGTATATGTTGGAATTTGGGATGCCCTATTGTTTATACTAAAAAATGCAGGCAAGTGACTTCGCCCCGACCTTGGTTTTGAGTGCAAACAAATCAAAGAGTTGGAAGAGAATGGGTCCCATCAAATTATGTTCCAAAGGCGACTCGGATCCTAATCTTAACCATCTCGGACCGTCGGCAAAGCCGGCTTCTCTCCTATTTCAACCTTGGAACTCACCAAGAAAGTTTTCTAAAAGGGGTTTGAGGATAAAAATGAAGCATTTAAGAAAACAGATCTAGAAAGAGAACAGAAGAGGAAAACCACAAATACGATATCAAACTACGGAAATAGAAATATACAGAAATAAAGAACCTAACTATAAAATGCAAGAGGAGTAAGAAAGTAAAAAGCATGGAGCTTACAAATTTTAAACTACTATCTAAACTAAATATGCATCACATAAAATGTGAGAGAGAAGATTATGGAAATAAAAGAATGAATATGAAGAAGAAAGGAAAGGATATCGTATTAGTGAGACAAAGAGATATGAGAACAAGATGGGAATAAAAGTAATAATATAACAAGGAAGGGATAAAAAGAAGATAAAAGAGACTAAGCTATTGAACAAAATATAAGAGAAATAAACTAAATGGTTATAAGAGAAAAAAGAAAAAGAGAATGAAATAGAAAAAAATGAGATCTAGACTATAAGATATGAGAAAAGTGAATACCATTATCTAAGAAGAATGACCACAATAAAGAGAGAAAAACAAATGCTTAGTTGAGAAGATGGGAGAGAGTAAAAGATCTACATTGTGAAAGGAATAAAAAGGTAGAGAAATAGATACACAAAACTAGAAGGAATACATATTATAAAAAAGAAAGGAAAATTATTATTTAATAAAGAATGAAAGAGAGAGAAGGAGATCTATGCCACAAGATTATTGGAAGAAAAAGAGAAATACACACAATAAGCTAGGAGAAATGAATGTCACAAAAGACAAGGAAAATAACTACTTAATAGAAAGAGGAGAGAGAGAGAGAGATCTATGCTATAAGATGAACAAAAAGGGAAAAAGAAATAAACGTAACTGTTTAAGAGGGTTACATGAAAGAGAAGAGAAGTATAAACTAGGTTATCAATGAAGAGAAGGGAGAAATTAAAGATACAAATGCAGCTTGATGAAGAGAAATAAATGCAAAAGAAAAGAAACTAGACTATGAATAAGGAGGAAAGGAGAGAAAGGGAGCTAAATATAACTAAATAAAGATTAATCCTAAATAGGATCATCAATGAATGAAAAATACATAAATATTACTATTAAATGAAAATAAATACAAGAAGCTAAAAAAGAAAAAGAAAATGGTGCTTTAGGCCGGGCCCCTAGGCTTGGCTCTCATAGTTAGCGTCGATTCAGATCGATTAATTACACAGTCAATCCCGAGGTTTTAGGTTTTTAACGAGACAAGTGGAAATAGGAGGAAGAAGGCCTAGAAAGTCTGATTATTCAGACCGCCTTCAATTTGATAGGGTAGCTTGAAGGGGTTAATAGTTTAGTTTTGGATTGAGTGGTTTGGGTAGGATGGTGCTTGCTCAAATGGGCTCACCTTGGGGCTTTGACACAACAGCAAGCTTGAGCTTAAGATCAAGAGGTTTTGAGCATGGACTAGTCTCAAGATCAAAGAAACTTGGGCATGGCCTAGGCTAAAAAATATCAGGATTTCGAACTGGATTTTGAACCTTAAGCTTGGGCAAAATAGGCTATTTATAGGTAAAATGGACCCAAGACAGCCTGTAGGTCGGTTTTGTATGATTTTCAGGTCATCTGAGTTGTGGCGACGTTTGGAGTGCTGTTGGCGACATTTGGAGTGGTGTTGGCTCCGTTGGGAGTGGCACCATGTCATTAATGTGGCAATAATGACAATCAACAACTATTAATTGCTCATTAATGCGGTCGATATGGCCCTGTCAGTGTTTGATGCCATTAGCAACGGTGCCGGCGACTTTCTGACTGCCTTCAAATCCTGTTTTGTACACGTGTCGTGTTCTAGTGACTCTTGTCTGGTTTTGATGGACCAATCACAACTTGAAGTTGTTCCGAGTAGCATCAACGACGTTCGTAGTATCACTAGATACCAGCTGGCTCGTCGTCTTGGTTGTACTGTCTTCTGATCATCAGCCAATAAAAATTTGACAACCATGATCCGTTCGCACTTCTGACATGTCAATACGGATCTGCCATATCTGCAGGTACGGGCTGACATGTTAGTGCGTCATCTCAGTCATGTTAGCAACGATGTTTCCCGCCAGGTGGATGTCTTCGGGACTGGCAGTGTTTGTAATGGAGCTAGCAGCATTGGTAGTTCCGCCAGACTTCTCGCCATTCTGAAGCTCATGGGGGCCTTGAGTTGGGCACCGGTTGGACTAGTGTCGGTGCTATTGGGAACGGTGCCAGGTTTCTGCCCCTCTTAGTCACCCATTCCGTGACTGAGGTGCCTTCGGTGTGCTACCTTCGGACTTTTGATAGGGCTTTGACGGCCGTTGGAGTAATGTTAGAGCCTTCCTTTATGGAAAATGCTTTGAAAGTCAAGCTACTCTGAATCTATCTTGCCACTTGGTGCCTTTGGTCCCACTGGGGCAATGTTGGGTTTTGGTGGAGGCTAGGTGTATGTAAAGGGTTCTGGTAGGTGAATAGTTTAAAATATCCAGGTGGTCTGCCTGGGACATTTCAACCTATTCATAACTCTTTTAGTCCAGATCGGGGTGACTACAGTTGCCCCTATGTCACTTGTGTCTCATTCGAGAGGTGAGACACAAAGTGGCAAAGAAGCAAACCCCTGCAGTTAAGGATTTGGGTGGAGGAGAGAATCTAGGCTCTTCATCCACGGGTTCCTGGCCTCAAAAGGGACCCATAGTGCATGGTAGTCACGCTCAGTGAGAAAAGTTTTTAAAACAAATGTTAACTCCGGGTTACGATTTGAACAAAAAAAGATTAAGGTTTTTGAAATGACATACACATAAAGAAGGTTTTTAATGAAATTCCAAACCGGGTCACCCCAGTATTGAAGTTTTGGAAGAAAGATCATTTTGAAATATTAGAAATAGACTTGATTCGCATTTTAAACTCATGCAACCGATGACTCATCCAAGCAGTTTAACGTCGTGAGGTGATTGACGAAGTTAAACAGTTTAACATCATGCAACCATGGATGAGTTTGCAATAGAACTGCCCCTTGCGGGTATTGCCAGCATCCGTTGGGATTTTTTTTTTTTTGGAGAGACATTGACTCATATGATTACTTGGGGGGTCTGGTATCCATCTTAGGTCGGATCGAGTCAATTTAGAGAGTAGAGAGTGTGGTGATTTTGCTAAGGTTGTCAGTGATGTTCCGATTGTCTCCGAACGACATAAGGGTATTTTGATCATTTACTGACACAGGACCTAAGGGAATCATTTGTCAAGTCTGGCCTGTCCCATTTTCATACATTGCCTAGGATCCCTTGGGCACTATTGCAGAATGGTGAGTCATGGTTGTCGGAGACATTGGAAATGCCTTCGACGACATTCTGAATTCCTTCATGCAGGCAAAAGTTATTTTCGTCATTTGGTGACATGGGGCCTTAAAGGAATCTTCCATTATTTCGGGCCTACCTTGATTTTGGCTGATTGGACTTGTCTTTGATCCCTTGGGCATTGACTTGATAAGACAATGCATAGAGTGTGGCACCATTGGTAATGCCTTTGGCAGCATTTCAAGTATCGCTCTACTGTTATAGAGGGTTTTTTGGTCATTTGACTAGCGTTGGGCTCGAGAGGAATTATATTTGGGGTCAAATACGGTCTTGTGCAGATTGATGGGTCTTTTCAAAGGACCCTTGGTGCTTGTGATGATAGGACCTCTACTTGCTTCTAGCGGCACTAGCGACACTCCGAACGGCGCCCTTATGACTTGTTTTGGGGCCCTATATAAATATGGCCCTCATGAACCCGAGAAGCCATTTGCAGATTATTACATTGTCCTGAGTGCTTTGTGACTTGTAGTCCCCTCGTCATCCTAATGTGTAACCGACGTGTTACTAGGTCTCAAATGAAAACACCCATGAGTTGTCAAAATCTTGGTGAAATCATAACTATTAACTATTGCTGACAATGCCGAGGAGCCCCACCCCTTTGCCTTTTGCCCGGACCCAGGGCAAGGAAGCAATAGCGTGTTCCCCTACCTTTCCCTTTCCAAATTCAAGGGTTGTCCTTCTTGAGCTCGGATATTTGAAACATAGAGATCAGGGAAGACATTTTAAAGGCCATCTATCGCTTTGTGGGTAGTTCCTCCCTTCACGAGTTGGGCACATTTTCTCTTCATTTGGGGAAAACCATAGAGGAAATTGTCATTTTTGGTGTCCCCTCACGACCTTTTTTTTTTGCTATTTTGTCTCAAAATTCGATGTTTTCAACATCGAACAACTTTTTTATTTTATTTTTTAAAATTTTTTTAAGTGTAAAAACTTGTTCAATGTTAAAAATATCGAACCACTCAATACCTTAGAAGTTTTTAAAATACATGGTCTGATGTTGGAGACATCAAACCAAAGCTTTAAAGAAGAAAGTAAGATAGGGTATTCTGATATGTCTAACATCAGTTCCACCCAAATGCCAACTAATATTTCGTTGAGTTCACTGTTGGAGATATAAGATTAGCCTATTTATGGGGACTATCAGATTGGCCTATTTATGGGGTCTGGTCATTAGGTCGTTCTTATATTGGAGATATCTGACATGCATATTTTTCTTATCTTTTTATTAACTTCGGTTCAATGTCTCCAACATCGGAATATGTATTTTTAAAAAATTATGAGGTATTGGGCAACTTTGGACTGGTCCCTACACTTTAAAAACCTAAAAAAACAGAAAATGAAATAAAAAGTAGTGGAGATGCTCACTCTACTTTATTACTTCATCTGGTATAATCTAGCTCGAAAAGAAAAGAAATTATATATGCAAATGGTACAATTAGGTCCCTCTAGAAGTATGCGAAAGGACAGAACGTCACTGAAACCGATCCAGAATGAGATGCTCACTCTACTTTCTTACAACTGGTTTCTTGTCAGAGTAATGTAAGACTCAAGAGTGATTGTCACGACCTCGTCCCGACCCCGACCCCTATTCCGCACTCGATGGAGGGTGATTGAGTGCGTGTTCGTGATCCCAAGGTAGCATATGTCACTCAGGTCAGAGTGGACTCAAAGCTTTAATATCGGTGATCAAAGCAAACAATGAATAGAACTGAAACAGTAATTCTAAGTACGGACGAATATTTAAATTTGGAGAATCCATACATCATTAAGTATTGTACTACATGAAATTTCTTCCAAAAATATTACACTTGAGTCTGGGGCATCAGGGCAAAATATTACATTTTTCCAAAATAAACCAAAGTCAAGGCTAAGCAGCCCAAACACATACAATGTCAGAATTTCTTCTTAACAGGGGTGTGACTTCGACTCCCAGCCGCGAACTACGTGCTTCTGGCCCTCGACCTGTCGCTATTAATCTACAAGGAGGGAAGATATAATGGGATGAGCTATAAAGCCCAGTAAGTAGATCTAGGTGCTATGCATCGGTATTGAGTCTATCTATGTGTCATAAATAATTATTTCCATTATAAGCAATCGCAGTGCAAATGTCATACAAAGCAGAAATCGCATCAATGCATCTATTACAAGTGTCATATCAAAATATCATACTTATTATTCAGCCAATACAATCATTATCATTTACATGAATAATTCTAGCATTATCCACTCACCTAGTTCGCCTACTCTTGAAGTAATATTCATATTCATCAGGTCAAGCCAGTCCCATTATTTAGGACTTCTACTATCCCTCAGGATGGAGGACAATGACAAGTGGGTCACCCACTCTGTAATGTCTTCATACTTACGCACACGGTCCCCAGCGCGCTTTGGGGTTTCGATAGGCACTTACCTTGCAATGCATCACTCACTAGTCTCATCATATGAATTTCGAGCCTCCCATTTCACTATCACCTAACTTCCTCCCATTTCACTTTTCTCAATATAACAGTACCCACTACCGATGAATATCCCATCGCGTAGTAGTCAATATTACAGTTATCATAACATGTTCAAGCATTAAATTTACTTATACTTAATCAGTGCCTTATAACAAATAATTCTAATCTCATTATGTAAGGTATGAGTCTTGTTCAAAAATAACCAGCTATCATGTACACTATGTGGCTTAGCATGGAACATCCATCATAAAAGGGCTATCACATAGCACTTACACTCATCAATTAGCATTCATGACACTTTATCACATTAGCAACTACGGTATTTATCATGTAACATTTATCGTAGAGTTATCACATGGCATTTGTACTTATCGGATTATCACTTATCGCATGGTCACATAGCATTATTCACATAACACCGTGGCACTTAACATGTAGCATTCATCACATGAAAACTACCACATGACACTCTCGCTTATCAATTATCAAGGATAATACTTTGCCACTTTAGTTGACTAGTGAGTAGTCCAGCAAAAGACAATACAAGACAAGCACAGAACTAAATTTTCTATGAGTATTGGTGACGTACCCCTCTTCTCGAAAGCGTAACTCCCAATCTAGGGAGAATCTCAACATGATTCAAACATACAACTTTAAGCTTACACATGGAGGTGGTTTGAAGGTGTTTGGATAATATTTGATAGGTCAAAAGCTCAGCACAAAGTGAGTGACAGTTGCTGGAATTTCCTGTAATTGTGAATTAATAATATACCCTCACATTTCGGAGCATAACTCTCCATCTACAAGGAGTTTTAAATGGGTTCAACATGCAACTTTAAGCTCATTCATATATCTTTCAAATGGTGGTGGTTTAAAGGCGTTTGGACATCGTTTGATAGGTCAAAATCTCGGCACAAAATAAGTGGCAGTTGTTGGGAATTTTCTACAACTGTGGACATTGACATACCCCTGGGCATATCTCTTAACTCATACGAAATTTTAACAAAATTGAAATAGACAAGTATATCTTTCATTCAAAACTGGTTTGAGTCCATCTGGATATCGTTTGGCTATTGAAAAGTTCAATACAAAAACCCTCACAGTTCTTAAAAATTCCTTTGCAAGTTTTGGCATGCTCAAATACCCCATGACATCTCACGAGCCATGATAAACTTTAATGCAAAACCTTATTCAAGTTAAACTAGTCTTGCAAGTGATCTACTCCACAAATTCCCACAACTAGCAAGTTTATTTTCCACACTCAATCAATCATTCTAACAAATTTAACTCAACCACACGCATACCCTTCATTCTATCACTTTACTTACTTCCATTACTTAAAATTGATTACTAAAAAACTAAATGATACATAAATGCTAAACCTACTTACTTGATGTTCACAACGCCCTCAAATCTCCTACTCGCAGGCCACTTCAAGTTCCAAGCAATGGCTTCTCTAAGGACAGCAGTTCACTCTCACTTTGCTTCTTAGAGAGAGAGAGAGACAGAGAGAGAGAGAGTATGAGACAAGTGAGGGAAACGGCGTTGGAAAGGGGAGGGAAGAGGGCTTAAGTACCCAAGGCCGGTGGGATCCACTGTAGCTGACAGGGTAGGTGAAAGTCATTGTGGCTGACAGTGGGTGGCGCTGACACATACGGCTCTAACAAGCGTGATGCTGGTCGGTACGACAACAGTCACATCTTCCTTTTTCACTCACAGCGCTACGCACACACGGCGTGGCCTTCCCTTCATGCGTGATGATGCTCCACTTCACGGGCGGCGATGGCATGCGCAGCGCTGGCTTTCTTGTTTTCTTCTTCCCTTTCATGCATGGCACTACGCACGCACGACAGTGCCTTCCCTTCACACGGGCACTACTCACCCCTAGGCATGTCGTGCGCGGCGTTACTCCTCTACACACGCGGCGTTAGTCTTTTCTCTATATGCACAGTGCTGCTTTCTCTCTCTCCTCTTCTCTCATATGCGGCGATTGCCATGTGCGGTTTTAACTCATCGACACGCGCGGCAGCAAGCCTTCATTCTTATTGCCGCGCGTGCGCCCCCTTCATCGGACTCAATTGCCGTGCACCTCATGCCAGGGAAATTTGTGGTCCTTACAGTGATCACCCTTTTTTCTCCCTAATCTTGTCGTTTGGAGTTTCTTATATAGACAATTTCAGACGGGAAGATTTCTTGTAACCCAATCTTTTTAGCTTTGAACTATTATTTTCCCCTTATCCGGTCTACAATATCCTGGTCTCCTTATTCAAGTATAAACTTCACTCATCCTTCCCGGAAGCAGTACCTTGCTCTCACCTATTCATCCTTATCCCCCTTAGAGGCAGTACATTGCTCTCACCCATTCATCCTTATCCCCCTTAGATCGTGTTGTTTGAATTTGTTTCTTCGGGCTTTATCTTTTTATCTCATTTCTGCTTTGAAATTTAAAGAAACTGCTTTCGATTTTTCCTCCTTGACAATCAACCACATCTTTCTACCATTACAAAACACACCCAAATAAGACCCTATCCTAGGCACTACTCAAATCAAGTTGCAGGCACATTTTTTTTTTTTTATCTAGTAGTTGACATGTTAAACATCTGGAGGAGCTCATTTGCCATGAATACATTATATGTAATTGAGCCTCCCTTTTAAGAATGCTGCTTGGCATGGCTAAATAAGATTATTTGCCTATTGGCAATGACTTTTCTGATAATCTTATGGAACACGTTACACAATTTGATACGTCTAAAATCCTTCGTGTGACTTTGGCAAGTTTACTTTCGGAATCAGGCAAATAAAAGTTGAACTAACCTCCTTCGGGAGCTGGCCTTTCTTTATGAAAATTATTCAAGGATCCTTGCCTATAACATCCTAGCTGAATATATAAAATTCCATTTCAAAACCATCGACATCTTTAATCTTAGTGTTATTATGTTATAATATAACACTATTATGCAACAATAGTAACATATAATAGTATTATGCTACAATAGACAACCATTTTCAAGTCCTTATCTTTACAAGGAATATATAATATAATATTCTAAAAATATAATACTTTCTATTATCTTGAAAAATATAATACCATCTTCCATTCCAAAACCCCATGGTTGTCGTCCACATTTTCAAGTCCTTGTCTTCCACCTTTTTTTCTTTTTTTTTGGGTATCTCAGTCTATTCCTTGTAAAGATAAGGACTTGAAAATGTGGAAGACAACCATGAGGTTTCCAAAATCAAGCGGAGCATCTCACTCATTTGAATTATAGTGTCACTACATGTTTGGGTGTGGTTTGTATAGAGCAGAGCCTCTAAACAATCAGAATAAAGAACCTACAAATAGTGTCGTGAAATGTGATTCCAAAACTGAAAATCTTTGTGATCGCCTTAAAATATATTTTCAACTCAAATTATAAAATTTAAAGCTTCAAAAATAGTGTAGATCAAGTAGATCTATGAATACTTGAAAATCTTGAAAATTGATGGTCCAAAAATGCATTCCAAGATGCACTATTTCCAAAACTTGAAATCTATTTTTTTCTTATGACCATGCATCTTGAGGTCGAGATGATCAATTTGAAGATATCTGGGCATCAAAACAACCTCTTTTAATGAAACTTTTTAGGTGCGCTCTAATTTGATTGTTTAGAGCCTCGCGCTCATATAACTTTTTCCTACATTAAAAGAGGGAGCCCAATACTTCACCCCCACAAAATTAGCAAGTTATAATGTAAATATGGTCAATGAAATTACATAACAAATTGAAACACAAACATGACATATCCAACCAAATGGTTGTAATGTTAGGTCCGTGAATTCTGCGCTTTCAATCTTCATCCTCATCTTGGTTCCCTGACTGGTTAATTTTTTGAGCGAGGTACATTTCACCAACCTGTCAGATTCAAAAACACAACCAAATTAAAATATGTAGCTGCAATGACCATAAAGAGAGATGGAACTATGAACCATTGATTGGATAAAACACAAGGGATTGTCTTGCCTGCTCAGAAGATGTGGCTTGATCAGGATTCTTGTCTTCACGAACCCGTAAAAGACGGGGGAATCGAAGAGATATGCCCTATGAAACAAAAATCGGCAATCAAGAAAAAAAGGAACTCGTAATTTTGATGTGAAGAGCATGATAAACAGATTATATGTAAAGAGTTGCTAGGATAGACAGCATGATGGACAGATTACTATATTTTCATAATTTTTACCTTGTTTGGGTCTATTACACCACTGGCTGCACTGTGGACAGCGCTAATACTCAATCTGCAGCTTTGACTTCCCACACCTATAGGAAACTAGGTCAATTTAGTAAAACAGATAAACTCATATTACATAACGTTTCATGTACTATGACAGTCTGCTCATGGTTCAAGGAGATCACAATCATTAGGACATCATTATCATCATAGCTTTTTTCCAATTAATTGCGGTTGGCTACATGAATCTTGGTCCACCGTTCTGCTTTATTTAAGGTCATACCCTCTGTGAGGCCATAAGTCCCCATATCTTTTTGAACTACTTCCAACCGCGTCTTTTTTGACCTACCCCTTGCCCTTTTCAACCCAGGTCACAATCATTAAGTGTCAGATGCAAATTCTGACATGTGGAGTTGTGTCACAAAACTCAAGAAATTTTATTTTCGACTTTAGCCCAATCAACAGCAGAACCTCATCGTACCTGATTTAAATCTAACAGCCAATAATGATTGTGATCTTGTACCAAAAGTAAATGGTCTTCTCATAAACTATCTATTACAAAAAACTTAAATTTCATGATTAGCATTTTAGTTAACAATGCCAAAAAAAAAAGACTAAGAGCAGCACTAAAATGACAGGAGTTTCCACATAAGTAATCATTCAGTGAAATCCTTAGTAAAATATCAGAATGGGTGCATGCAAACAGTCTTCTGCTACTTGAAGAATACCTCCAGATATTGAGACCATGAAAGAGTTAAAAAGAATATATATCCACATATTGAGAATTCAATTAAGATCTCCAAAGAACAAACATGGAATAGGTTTGAAATGCTTGCCAAAACTGTCCAATCTAACTGCAGTATAAGAATGAGGACGACATTTTCCTCCTCTCGAGAGAGAATAATGCAAGTATATTCGGCTTGATCGCAATAGTTCAATATTGATGCTACTGTTCTTGTAGCAAATGATTGATGGCCAAATCACTTTGGATCCAGTGTCCACATTAAAAAAGGAAACAGAAAAGCAGAAATACAGCTATTCAGCATTAAGAAGAAACAACAATACCTCAGCTGGTTCGAACCATACATCTGGATTCAATGTATCCCCATATCGATAGTAAGACTGAAAAGGTCGGGAGGAGGAAAAAAAATTAGAAAAAAGAAAGAAAAAAACTTTAACGGATTAATTTTACGAAGAATGAAATAACTACCTTTGGTGCAGAAATAACTTTATCACGAAGGCTGGCAGAGCGCTCTTCGAGCATTGCTTCAGAAAATCCAGTGCCTGAATGACAAGAAATCACATTCCCATGCTACATGAACCTTTGGCAGGAAGCATGACTAGATGTGTTCAATAACTTATTACGATAGGATTTCCGGCTTGGGCTTGATTGTAACTAAGTAGTCGACGTTTGCAACATAGCATCCCCAGCTCGAATCCTATACTGAACTATAAAAAAAAAATTCGAAAGAAAATGTCTCTATAATATTCAAAACCATGAAGTGATTTATATCTACCAATTTTGCATATGCTCTGATACTCTTCATTGTGCTCATCATAGCACGCGAGAAGGAATGCACCATAAACTCCTGCAGGCGAAACATGCAAAAGTCTGAAATGATAGTTTCCACAAAACAAACTAGTTAGATAGAGTGGTATATCAGCCTAGGAAACAGACGAATGTGAAAAATGCAACAGAAATTATATGTGATAGGCCATTATAAAACTGTAGATAGAATAAAAACATGTTGAAATAATCAACACAGATCAGTTGTGGAAGTGGATAAACATACCCAGAAGTGCATTCATAAAGCATCTGTTCCAGTAGTTACCTGTACGTTTTCCTTGACCATGAAATGCAGCAATTGGAACCAAATCAAGAGAATCCCCAACACTGTAGAGATCACCATACATCATTGATGTGCACAATGTCAGACATATCAAAAGAATGTTTTGAAGAGATGAAACTGAAATTGACATTTAAATATTTAGAGAAGGCTAGCATGAACAGAAACAAATGCAGACCAAAACCATCTTATTTTTCATTTTTACCCAATAAAGAAAGTTGAACATTGTCCTTATCATATGAAGACCATAAAGATAACCCAACCAGGTGGTTCCAACAGATAGGTCCCATATAGAGAGCCAACTGGCGAATACTTAACTGGTCAGAACGGTCAGAACCAAGCAACTAAAGTGGCCAATAATTGAGTGGAGATGCCAGTAAGACTAGTACACGGTAGAAGTTATTCTCTCTACAAAATAACGATAAAAATAGTCCGGACAACTCTGATCCAAAAAGGAAACTGACCTCAGACTTTTGCAAAAAATTGAAATACTAAGCCGATAACCACTGATTCCCAGAATGCAGCAAAGCAACCCTTTGGACAAATTTTACATCATTTACCTGTCCATATAATCCTTCTTCAATTTCAGCCAGTTATTAGACCTCTTTGCCGGCTCATATGTTGCATCTCTATCTAATGCCTTGATGATCAATCCTTCACAACTGCACCATTGGCATATACGACATTGTAACATCAATGAGAACAATAACAAATCTATGCAAATGGAAGAATTGAGTTCCCAAGGTTAAAGCAGTAAATCAGCAAACAGCACGACAAATTTACAGCAAAGCCTAAAATTTTTTTTGTCACTATTTTCAAGTTTCTGCCCATGTTCATGCACAAAATTTTTGGGAAAACTAACAGAATAACCCCAAAGAAAAGTAATCAACAACCAACATTGTAGAAAACACGAAAAACCTTAGATATGGCAAACACTTTTTCTATTGATGAAAAAATTACATTAGCAGTAGCTTGTTCGAAAATTTCGAGAAGGGCATATTTGCAATTTTAATTTTTTTAAAAATCCACTCATCATTGGAAAAGTCAAAGGAATCTTTTTCAATTTGAAATTAAGTTTTGGAGGACGTTTAAAAAGACAAAACACCATTCCTAAATTACATGAACTATTTATAGTCCAAAGTCATTTTTACACACATAAGGTTATTTTATGGACAAACGTTTTGCTGTAGTAAATTAAATAAGTTCACCATTATTGTGGTGTATTCAATAAGGATTATCAAACTCTTATATAAATTAAAAGCTGTTATATCAATACTTGAATGAAAAATCCAAATTAACACTCCCATAGAGCTACTAGACATGGAAATCACCACAGGTATCTTCATGCACTAATAGCATCATTTTTACTGGAATGTAAAACAAATAGAAATCTTTTGAATGAAAAATCTAATAACTATTTTAGCAATTGATAGCAATTGTCACAACTAAGAATCTCAAAGAGAAAGACTTAAAAGAATACCCAATAGTTTCTACAACCATCAGATCAACTATCAAGTACAGCAAAACTGTACAATAAAAAATTTCTAACCAATTTAATGACAACTGGGCAATAACCTTCATTATATTTAAATGGGGATATACCCTTGCATATAAGTGATGGGCAAACGAGGGGAAAACCATGCCACACTCAATCCTCTCCATTGGCTATTGAGGCCCTCTAGATATATCATACCCATGAGACACATGAGAAAATCATCAAGCAACACATTAATACCATGACATTTGATAATACGGCAATGCAGAAAGTTAATTGGGAAAAATGGAGAAGACTCTGGTTGATAGCACTATCAAGAAACGTTTGTATTTCTTCCAGATCATCTGACGCTATTGCAGTTGCAAACTGAAATTCACCCTCAACTTCTTGAAATGAATCATACAAAAGCTGCAGTGATGCACCAATTTCATCTATGAGATCTATTTCCTTAGTACATAGTAATACTTGTCAGACAATGTCAGTTATGATTGAAAAATTTTAACAACCTTCAAAAACTAATACAAATATACAAGCACTTCATACTATAGAATATGTACCTATTGATGATATGCATGAAG
>NW_006500351.1:3312811-3327072 GCF_000471905.2 Amborella trichopoda
CGACTCTCTCTCTCTCTCTCTCTCTCTCTCTCTCTCTCTCTCTCTCTCCCTATGAATTACTAGGGAATAACAAGCAGGAAATTGATTTGGCAGTTATCTCTCTCTCTTTCCACAAATTCCTAGGGAGTAACAAGCAGGAAATTGATTTGGCAGTTATCTCTCTCTCTTTCCACAAATTCCTAGGGAGTAACAACCAGGGGATTTGGCACTTATCTCTTTAAATCAGTGAATGTAGGGTTCTATAATCAACAGATATTCTTCAATGCAATGTTCAAAATTTCGGCCGCCTAGCTGCCTGGAGGCAAAAATGCCTAGTCGTCTCTTAGACAGGCTTCCTAGGAGTCTTGCGTACAGGTGCCCAAGGCAACTCCTAAGTTCTCGCCTTATGGTGGATGCTTTGGCAGGCACCTCGATGCAATCTGGCCGAGGCCGGAAATGGGCCCTTGGCCAGGGGCATTTTTGACATTTTCTTCCCCTTAAAATGGGGGAAGGTTTTGGTGGACATTCTAGCCCCCCAAAGATATTTGTGTTTAGAGAGTGAATAACTCTCAAAAATCTAAGATTTTTAGATTTCTATCAAGATCGAAAAAAATTTCAATAGGAAATCAAAAGATATACTTCCCAACACTTTTTGGAGCCTGGAGTGGTCGCATAAGAGGACTTTTGGTGATCACCGGTTTTGGCCTGTAGTGATTTCATTTTTCTTGAATTGTTTTTTAATACTTTCATCATATATATTTTTCAGGTTTGTTGATAAGGTGATATTGTGTATTACTGTGACCGTGTGAGCTGTGCTTCAAAAACACAGAGGTGAGCGCCCAAAAACACCTTTGCGCACGCGGCACCCTGCGGCGGGGGGCATACAAGACATTTTTTTCTTTTGTTTTTTTTTTTCGTTCTTTGTGCTATAGTCTATTTATTTCAAACAACAAATATGTGAATAACTTCAAATACATACGTGAAGGAATATACACAATATTTTTTTCACTTTTACTCACAAATTCTTTATTGTGTGATATGAAACCATATATTGCACTGCTCCGCAATCAAATTTCATAAAAACAATTGTGGAGTTTAGCCAATTTTTTTAATTTTCTTTAATTAATCTCCCATCTAACCACAACATGCAACTAACCATAATTTGTCAGGGTCCCTTGCACATGTAGTACCACATATCATCGAGACTGGTCCTTTTAATCATCAAACAAAAATTTCAAAATCACATTTAAAGAATAAAAGAAGCAAGGTTTCAAAAAACGCTTGGTCCTTTTAATCATCAAACAACATTTCAAAATCACATTTAAAGAATAAAAGAAGTAAGGTTTCAAAAAACGCTAGCCAGCGCCAAGGCGGCTTGCCTGGCGCCCAGTGCCTAGGCGGACGCTTAGAACCTCGGCAGCCCTGTAGTGCAAATTCTTAGCATTTTTTTATATGTTTACTATCCAAATGCATATATATGCAAATATTTGTGTCAAATTTTGTAATTTATTCCATTTGAAAATATTGCAACTTCACAACATACGTTTTTATATACAAACATATCACATATCTCAGATTGAGAATAAACTTATTCAACATTTCAAACCACACAACATTTACAAGTCTAATAAACTATTGTAAGGTCTTCAACTCTCGTATTCTCCATATTCCATATCCATATCCATAAAAAAAACCATAATAACATCCAAGTCTCCAAGTCTTCAACAAACTAACTTCTGAAATAAAAAACCATTAAACCACACAACAAAATAATCCAAAAAGGTAAAAAAAATATAAACCACATAACAAAATAGTCCAAAATGTCTAAAGTCCAAATCAAGATGGTGCAATAAAGTTACTACAAAAGAAGAGAGAAGACATCAATAAGAATCAGAATCATCATCTTCATTGCTTCTATCTGCATTAGAATCGAAGCCGTCATCATCAGAATCACCACCCTCTTCAACATATTCCTCTTCTTCCAAAGATTCTTCTGAATCTGCCTCCTCTTCCTCTATCTCCCTCCGTGATTGTGAAGTACCAGCAGAAGAAGTTCCTCAATTGGCCCTCCTAGGATTAGAAGCATGCCCTGAAGCCTCTTCGACCATTTCCCATGTCAAACCCTCCCCAAGGAAGACTCCCCAAGGAAGACCTCCTCAGTACCAAGGTCACCAACTAGCCAATCTGAAGCATTCTCCATGGCTTTCAAAGAGATAGGATCCTTCTTTGGCTGGTTTTTCTTCTCCTTGAACCTTTGATTCTCTCTAACAAAAACAAAGTCATTGAGCTTCTTTTTCTCAAGCATATTTCTTCTCTTTGTATGCACCTATAAGGAAAAATGCATAAGTAGCTACTATGAGTCTATGAATCTTTATTAGAAAAATGAACTTATAAACAAGAAAAGCATATAAAATTGTAAAATAGTAAAGTACCATCTCAAATGAACTCCAATTGAGCTCACAACCAAAAGAGGTAGTTGTCAAACTCAAGATCCGTATAGCCATCTTCTAGAGGTTTGGAACGCTACTCGCATGTTGTCTCCACCATTGGGCTGCAATATGTGGGCAAACTTTATAATTAATTTAGGTATTTAACATTATCACACATAATTTTCAATATACTTAATCACCCTGCCTCTATCTTCCTTCTTAAATCTATTTTCAATTGTCACTTGTATTTTTCCCTTTCCTCCTTTGCCTTTCTCAATTACTGTCTCAGAGCCAGGAGTAAAAAAACTATCTATAGGCCCTCTCATACGAGGCTTCTTAGACCCCAAAGCCCTCTTGCTCTTAGAACTCTGAGTACCAACCATGGCTACCTCTTCTTCCCCCTCTTCATCCTCTTCTTCAGTGTCAATATTATCATAAAATACATGGACCCCTGACTTTAATTCTGCTATATCTTTTTTTTAAAAAAAAATTACTCTTTTCACCTTCAACGTATTCATAAATTTCTTTCTTTACAAGCTCGAGGACTTTCTTACATGGGGCAACATCACCTCTAATACTGGCAAGGTATTTCTTAAATCTATTTATGCCGGCATTAGAAACAGGTCCACAGAAATTGCACATAATTTTATTCCTATCATTCTTATCCGGGTTAACACAATATTTCCATCTTGGATCTCCAGCCTTAGTAAACCGACCCCATAGAAGACATCTCAAATTGAAAAAATAAAACTCAAATAAAGATTACAAACTGATCTTTTTTGCCCAATCTTTGATCTTCAATGTTGGTTACCTCAATCGAGCTACTAATCAACTCAAAAGTCTTCCAATGCCATCAATAGCACCCTAAAAATAATTTTAATGACAAAAGAAAACTTTTTCAATCCACAAAAAATACTTTCAATTCTCATAAATTACTTTAGATTCTCATAAATAAATTTAGAGATTGAGGGTTTTTTTTTTCACTTTGGAGGTTCAAAATAAACCCCATAACATTTTTTATATAACCTTAGGGGTCAAAATGACCCCTTTTGCCCTTTTGGGCAATTTAAAAAATGAAAAAGGCCTTATGGCCCTAGGCGCCGGCCGAGAACTGGGTACTAAGCACCCGTCCAAGTACATCCGCCCGGGTAGGGCCACTTGGGTCTAGGCGTGCGGATTTTTGGTCCAGGCCGCCTAGGCGAGTGCCTAGGCGTCGAGCGGACCGTTTTTTAAACATTGAAAATAAGTCACCTTTTTGAAGTAATCCATGGAAATCACAACTCAATTCCTCAAATAAACCATTTATTACTCCAATACTATTACTTTCTATTATAGCAACTAAAAATCAGTGATATAATCCCAAAACCCATAAGCTCTCTCAATAAATTTATTAAGGACTTGCGCTTTTGGGGGGTTTGGGGGCTAGATTGCCCAACCCAATACCCTTTTCCCCCCTTCTTAGGTGGGGGGAGGGGGCAAATACTTTTTTTCCCTTGGTCGCAGACTTTTTTCTACCCGTGTCCAAGTTGTTTTAAAGTGCCGCCTTGCGGGGAACGCCAAGTGACGCCTTTGCCACCTAGGATAGCAAGGATGCCCACAGCGCCTATATAGGTCCCCCATTAGGCGTTTTTGGTGCCTGCAATTTTCGAATAATGGTATGTCGTGAGTCGTGACAATGTCTTCAACTGGATCAAGTAAACGAAGTAATCTGGGCTAGAAGTATGGATCTTGACCAAATCATTGAATGTGATGAATGATGATGTCTGTGATTTTTATTTTTTTTTCAAGGGTTTTAAGTGCTAAAACTGCCCTAAGAACTCCACAAGGAGCCTAAACCCCTGCTCTAATCACTTCCTGGGAGCTCTAATCCATTCCTGATGGCCAAGCCCACCCTAGTTCCTTGGCGCCCCCACCTATGCCTTTGAGTTTTTGAGCATTGCATAGGTGACCTATATTTTGCAAAGTTGGGTTATTTCTTTCACACTTTCAGTAGTTTCTTGTTTCTTGCATTTGGGCTATCAATTCTGAATGTGCTCATAGCCTTATTGCTCCCCCCTCCCCCCATCCCCCCAAAAAAAAAAAACAACTAAGTTAGTGGGGGGATTGTGCAAGGACCCACCCCTCATATTAATTTGTAAGAAAAGTTTACCATTTATGAGATGTGATATTTACAGTTACCCTCACTAGGAGTTTGCATCACTCTGTACATAATGACCTCACCACATTTGCTCCATATCACACAAGGTTGATTGGGAGTTGCTTCCCAACTTTCACATATTATTTTTTCTCTTCCATACTTTGGAGGGATTATCTTCTTTTTCCAGGATGCTATTCCAAATTTTCCATATCATCATCTCCTTTGCTATCCTAGGAAAGGTATGATGACGATGATCTTCATTTACCCGCTGATTTCTTTCTTCCCATATGACCCTAAATAGAGTAGGGAGAGAGGCATTCCGAAGCTTTGCTAGGAACCTTTTTTTTTTAACTTCTTTTTTAACCAATTTGTTAGGAGACTTTGGATGTCAAAGCTGGCTATTGTTCTTACTTTAAATCTCCAAAGTGATCACTTTCCAAATCTCACCCATAAAGGTGCATGTGATGAAGTAAGTGATCATGATCTTCAATCTCAAATATATACAGCGGGCATCAATTACAATGGAGGTAACCCCATATTTGCATCTATCGGAGGTTGATAGCATTTTTTGTCTAATCTACCCAAGAACCATGGGGGCCTAGGTGTGTTGGTTTCCCCATTTAGTCTCAAGTGTTTTATTTTGACGCCATGTTTTCTAATGATTCGATAAGAGTTCTTTTTGAGATAATTTCTGCATATTCACTAGGCACACATATGAGCATATCGTCAATCATGTCTTTGTACGTAGGTAACCTTATCCAAGATCAACTTCCAAGCCCAAAAATCTCCTTCCTCTTATAGGGAGGAGAAGCATACATGTATTTAAGATGGTTAGAGATCTTCCAAGGCCCAAATCCCTTGTGATTTCCTCTCCATACAAGACATACAAGAACCCCTAAGATTGATAGAGATCTTCTAAGGCCCAAGTCCCTTATGATTTCTTCCCCATACAAGTCATACAAGGAGTCAAGGACCTCTCATTAAGGCATGGATCAAGCAGGAAACCAATTTTAAAGCCATCCCCTAATTCCTTGTCAAAAGAGAGAGAAAAAATTAAAAGACAAAAAAAAGGTTTCTTTGTTAATGTTATGGAGCTCATGTCGAAAAAACCGATACAGACATTGAACTTCTAGAAAGAGAACAATCTGGGGAGTCACCGAATCAATGAAGAGCACATATGCAAGACACATTTTCCTGGAGCACTAAAGCAAGAGGATTATAAGCTAGGATTGGAGAACAACTGCACAAAGAAAAGAGAGAGGGGAAGTGTGTTTCTCAAAGAAGGGAGTGAAAGAGTAATTTCATAACCATGAAGAGCTTACCAAAGAAAACTAGAAACCCCTATTATCTGCTCAGTATTTGATGCAGGGAGAGAATAAAACCAGAAAATTAACAATAAAAAGGAAGGCTAAGAGAAAATACCCTCTCTCAAAGGTCTGCAAGGGAGACCAATTTTTATTCAATTCATAGACTGCTTTACAATGAAGGGAAACCTCCCTTTAAATAGACTAAAAAAGAAGATAAGCAAAAGAGAAAAAACCTCCACGCACTCCCTTTGGTTTTTCTCTCTTCCCTATTTTTTCTCCCTTAACTTCACATGCTAATAGTTGGCCACGTTTTTATCAAAGCAAAGCCTCCCACGTTTTACACAAAGCCTTCCTCTTGTGATAAAGATAAAACTCCCTTAATTTTAACATTATCCTATTTACATCCCAAACTAACTAACCTAATCAATACAAGATAAACACAATATAAACTCATGCCCTCCTAATTATCCCTGTGCACTCCGATATTACATCATTGCCCCTTTCTTTTCCTCTTGGGTTCTACAACCCTTTCCTAGCTCAGTCACGAAGGGGCATGGCTGCATCTTTCCCCCCTAGTTGAAAGGAACTCGACTCCGGTGAGTTGGCTTCAGTATAGACGTGGTATAAGTCTGGATCCACTCTTTTGAACTCTTGCCTAGAAATCCACGTGCTATCAGAGTATGGCCTGCCCTTCCATTCAACTAGAAATTGGCGATAGGAACTTTTTCGAGTTTGAAAGCTTTCAGTCTTCAAAACTTCCTCAATTTCCTCCTCTTTCTTTCTCGATAATTGCTTCATCATATCAACTACTTCGACTTCTAGAGGGTCCCCATGAAACTAAAATAAGTTAGCAACGTTAAATATCGGTGAGATATCCAATGCCTTTAGTAATTCCACCTTATATGCATTGTTCCCATATTGCTTCAAAATGCGGCAAGGGCCCACCTTCTTGGACTTGAGTTTATTATAGGTTCCCAAAGGAAACCTCTCCTTTCGTAAATACACCATTACTAAGTTCCCCTCCTTGAAAACTTTTTCTCTTCTATGCTCCTTTGAGGCTTTTCGATACTTTGTATTGCTTTCCTCAATTTTCTTCTTGATTTGAGCGTGCAAATCTCGAAGATGCTCAGCAAAAGCATTAGCATCATCACTGATCTTGCCTGGCATGGGTAATGGCACTAGGTCCAACACATGATTAGGCGTCCACCCATTAACAATCTCAAATGGTGATTTTCCTGTAGATCAATTTACTGAACTGTTTTAAGCAAACTAAGCCTGGGGCAAAGCGAGGTCCCACTGAGATATGTTATCACCAACAATACTCTTCAAGAGGTTACCAAAGCTCCTATTCACTATTTCAGTCTGCCCATCTGTTTGAGGATGATATGCGCTAGAAAATTGAAGTTTAGTTCCCATGCGCTTCCACAAAGTGCGCCAAAAATGACTTAAAAATTTTGCATCCCAATCAGATGTAATAGACTTAGGAACACCATGTAGCCTTACAATATCTTTGAAAAAGAGATTCGCGATATGTGTAGCATCCATAGTTTTCTTACAAGGAAAAAAATGTGCCATTTTGGAAAATTGATCAACAACAACAAAAATAGAGTCCATACCTCGTGTGGTATGTGGAAGTCCAAGTACAAAGTCCATACAAATATCAACCCATGGGGCATCTGGAACAGGAAGAGGGATATAAAGACCTGCATTTTGTGTGTCACCTTTAGATACTTGGCAAGTCCGACATCATGTCACAAATCGATCAACATCTCTCTGCTTACGTGGCCAAAATATTTTTCTCCAACCATAGCCATAGTTTTGTCCTTCCCAAAGCGCCCACCTAATCCTCCACCATGAAGCTCCATGATTATCTTCTCCCTTAGGGAGCAATCAGGTATACATAACCGCAGACCTTTAAATAAATAACCATCATGCATGAGATACTCACCCATAGGGTCTCGCCCATCAACACACCTTTCAAGGACCTTGCTGAAAATTGGATCAACTTTATATTAATCTTTTATCACTTCAAACCACAACACTTCCATAAACAAAGTTCTAAACAACACTACCCTTCTACTTAGAGCATCAGCTGCCTTATTTTGGGTTCCAGCTTTGTGCATTAATAGGAAGGTGTATTCTTGAAGGAACGCCATCCACTTAACAAGTCGCGCATTCAACTTCTTCTGAGAACTCAAATATCGGAGTGCTTCATGATCTGGATATAGAACAAACCCCCTATGAATCAAGTAGTGCCTCCAGTAACGCAAGGCTTGCACCACTGCATAAAACTTGAGGTCATAGACCGAATACTTCTTACGTGCCTCATTCAATTTCTCACTAAAGAAGGTCACCGGTCGCTCCTCTTGACTTAGAACTGCCCCTATGCCAACATTTGATGCATCAGTTTGAACCTCAAACACCTTAGAAAAATCAGGTATGGCAAGTACTGGTGCTTGCATCATCTTTTGTTTAATTAGAGTGAAGCTCTTTTCATCAGCAGGACTCCATGAAAACTTTTTAGACCTCATACAATCAGTCACTGGTGCTATTAGAGTGCTGAAATTTCTGATAAATCGACGATAAAAAGGTTGCTAGGCCATGAAAAGAACGCACTTCAGTGAGTGACTTTGGCATCGGCCACTCAGCTATGGCCTTCACCTTTTCTTGATCCACCTTAATTCCCTCAGATGAAACAACATACCCCAGAAAGATGACATTGTTCGTTATAAATGAGTATTTTTTCAAATTCACAATACGTGATTCCTTCTTTAGCACATCAAAAACTTGTTCCAAGTGGTTAAGATGATCATGTGGGTTAGTATTAACAACCAAGATATCATCAAAATAAACCACAACAAATTTGCCAATAAAAGAACGAAGTACCATAGTCATTAGGCTCATGAATGTACTTGGTGCATTAGAAAGCCCAAATGGCATCACAAGCCACTCATATAGTCCATGTCGAGTTTTGAATGCGGTCTTCCATTCATCTTCAAGACGAATCCGACTTTGATGGTACCCACTCCTTAAATCCATCTTTGAGAAAACCTTGGCTCCTTTAAGCATATCTAACATATCATCGAGCTTGGGTATGGGAAATTGGTACTTCATTGTGATTTTGTTGATTACCCGACTGTCCACGCACATCCTCTGTGATCCATCTTTTTTTGGAGTCAATAATGCAGGGACGGCACATGGTGATATGCTTTCTCGAATCAATCCCTTATTAAGCAAATCAACAACTTGTCTCTGCAACTCTTCATATTCCATAGGGCTCATTCGATAATGGGCCAAATTTGGTAGGCTAGAACCAGGCACCAAATCAATGTGATATTGAATATTTCTCATGGAGGAAGAGCAACAGGTAATTCTTCAGGCTTCAAATCTTTATACTTATCAAATAGAGGTTTAAGAGACCTAGGAATTACAGTTGGTGCAAAATTTTCTTTTGCAACCAATACATAAATCTCATCCATATCTTTGTTGTTCCCTTTTAATTTTTGCACATCAAGCAACTTTGAACCCTCATCTTTAGTGGATTTGAGTGTAGGAAGTTGCTTCATAGGGTAGAGTATGATTAATACCATCCTTAACAAAAAAATAAGTGTTTGGTCTAGTTTCATGCACCATATCATGATCGTAAAGCCATGGTCTACCAAGTAATATGTAGTATGCATCTATAGGTACTACATCACACCAAACTTTATCGTTATAATTAGCACCAATGGAAAAAGAGATTAAACAACGAGTAAAAACTGGTACCTCAACTCCTTTCTTGAACCACTAGATGTGATATGGGCGTGGGTGGTTATGTTACTTCGATTGAAGTTTATCCACCATCTCTTTAGACACAATAATTTCACTGCTCACACCATCAATTAGTATTGTGCATAACTTGCCTCTTGATGTGCAAATTGTTCGAAAAATATTGTGTCGCAACTACTCATCCTCGCTAAGTCTTGGGGTTGATAGCATAGTTCGCTGGACAACTAAGGCTTCACCCTCTTCATCTCCATACGACTCCTCAACCTCACCTTTGAAAGACTCATTCCCTTCATAAGACTGGCTTGTCCCAATATCACCTTGGCTTTCATAGGTGTATCCTTCATCGCCTTCTTCTTCATAATTTTCTTCAGCTACATTAACTTGGACATGGGGTTGACATGAGGGGCAATTGAATGCCATATGTCCAGGCTGTTGGCACTTAAAAACACACTATTTTTTTATTATCACGAGATATCTTATGTGCACCCAACGCTCCCCCAACACCACCTCTCCTCATATTAGGGTTTGGCTTAGTTGGAAAATTATGAGAGGTTTGGTTTCCACACCCTATAGGTGGTCTTCTAAAGGTTGAATCTTGCTGGCCCTGTATTGAAGTAGAGCCTCTTGTCACTGAGTTGTTTCTCCCAAGGCCCAGATTGACTATTTCCTCTCCTTTGAGGGCCAAACTAAAAGCATCAGACATCTTATAGACGTCTTTGAAGGCCAATTCAGTCTGAATGCCTTGATTTAGCCCATTCAAGTAACGACTTATTTTTTTATCTTCATGCACTTGTAAATTTGCCCTAGATGTCAAAATATAAAACTCTTCAGTATAGTCACTTACTGACTTTTCACCTTGCTTGAGGTTTTGACACATTTGGTACAAAGTTCAGGCATAATTTACTAGTAAAAATTTTCAACGCATCTTTGTCTTCATCTTTTCCCACGAATTAATTTTTTCCTTGCCCTATCGAAGACGATCCTGTTGCAAATCATCCCACCAAACCAATGCATAGCCAGAAAATTCTGTGGCTACTAATTTTAGTTTTTTGTAATCTGCAATATCTTTGTACTCAAACACTTTCTCTACTTTACTTAGCCAATCAAGAAAACCATCTGCATGCAATCGATCATGGAACTCTGGAATATCAATTTTTATTCCAGGTTCTCTTTCTCTTTCCAAAAACTGAAGAATTTGTTCATTGAGTTCGTTATAAATCGGGGCCACCCGAGGTTGGTTAAGAACAAGATGCATACATCTTTCATCTCTGTTGCCTTGAGTTCCAACGCCGGTCTCCGAATTCCTTCCCTCCTGTAGCTGCGCGAATTTTTGCGCAATCTCATCTACTTTCGCAGCTACAGACATGAATTGGTCTACTCTCTCTGCTAGGGCTTGAACAAATCCAGTCAATACCTTTAATCCATCGAGAGATGTCTCTTGTGAAGCCATTGGAACCCGATCTGATACCAATTGATGCAGGGAGAGAATAAAACTAAAAAATTAACAATAAAAAGAATGAAGGTTGAGAGAAAATACCCTCTCTCAAAGGTCTGCAAGGGAATCCACCCCCAAAACAATCTCTTTCGCGAGACTAATTTTATTCAATTCATAGACTGCTTTACAATGAAGGGAAACCTCCCTTTAAATAAGCTAAAAAGAAGATAAGCAAAGAGGAAACAAACCTCCATGCGCTCTCTTCTTTTTTTTTTCTCTCTTCCCTATTTTCTCTCATCCCTATTTTTTCTCCCTTAACTTCGCATATTAATAGATAGCCACGTTTTTATCAAAGCAAAGCTTCCCACATTTTACTCAAAGCCTTCCTATTGTGATAAAGATAAAACTCCCCTAATTTTAACCTTATCCTATTTACATCTCAAACTAATTAACCCAATCAATACAAGATAAACACAATATAAACTCATGCCCTCCTAATAATCCCCCTTATTACATCATATTACCCCTTTCTTTTCCTCTTGGGTTCTACAACCCTTCTTAGCCCAGTCACGAAAGGGCATGGCTGCATCAGTATTTGATTGATGTTCTTTGCCCACTACTAAAGCTTCAAGAATACTACCTCTTGTTAGCAATGACCTCACTTATACCATGTTGAGGGGGCTCCAGTTTGTAGTGTTAATGCTCCAGGTCCAGCTGCTAGCTGCTCTCAAACAGGCTTGCAGCTGGCATAACAGGGTTCAGTTCTAAGATTGGATTTTCCTGTACCAATCAATCTTTGTGATGTAATGAGTCTCAATATTTCAGCGGGAGAGAGAAGGGGAGGAAGGGGAGGGAGGAGAAAGAGAGAGGAGAGGTTTTGTGGGTTTTTTGGGGTAGAGTGTGTGCGAGGAGAGAGATTTTTTATTATGAAATACTCACATAAGAGTAGTTTTGTTCAGAAATACAAATGAAAGCCATGTGGCATGTGGGGGATTTTCTAACAAAGAACTACAAAGCTTACCTGTCTTTGACCACCCCAAAATGAACGTAATACTATTCTATATAATGTTCTGCAACCCTTGCTTTGGAAACAGCAGATACTAATATTTGAGCCCTCTCCCTGTCACTCATTCTTCACGTCTCATGTTTTCATTCTAGTCATTTTTTAGCTGTATAATAATTTCTAAAAATTACAATAACCTTTTCTCCAAGACTATATTTTCCAAGACATGCAGACTAAGGTGCGGATCGACAAGAAGTACTTTTCAGTCAACAATCATCAGATATGCATAGAACAAGTAAAATTAAAAATTACAGAGCCATTCACCTTTTGCATTCTTGTTTAGGTGACCCCTCGTTTCTCATGCTCAGTTTTCTTGGTTCGTACTTTTGTGAGAAGTCAAATGATAGGCTTGACAGGTCTTTATGACCTATGACACATGTAAAGCATCAAAGCAATCTAGCTAACTCTTCACTAACAACAAGACTCCTACAGATGCGCCTGCCACCCTAATACATTCCAATTGATGAGATCTTGACCCAATAGTAGCAACTGTTAGTTATAAGCATTCCATGCTTGTTATTGATGATTGCTCAATTTTACATGTATGTACCTCATGAAATCTACAGAAGTGCCAAACTGCCCACAATAAAAAGAATCACTCACATGGATGAGAGGACTTTTGGGGCTCCAAATAGGATTCACAGGCATTTCAGAAGAAATGAACACAAATAGTTGAATTGGTTGAAGAATGCAACACTGATAGGATATACCACGAGGGCAGTATTTTAAGTAGTCGGGAGTCCCGAAATCGTTTAGATAAATAAGATGTTATTCGCTAAAGGCTTTGGCGGTTGATCAAATAGACAAATACTATATGGATGGAGGAGATTACGGAGAAGTATGTCATTGAAGGTGCTGAAATATGGATTGGAAGATGAAAAGGAGGATATTTAGGGTTCCAGAAATCATAAGCAAGACAATAATGATCAAGGAAAGGCATTAGGGTTTGTGGAAGATGAAAAGGAGGATATACAAAATTCCACAGATAATAAGAAAGATGATAGATGATCGAGGAAATGGTATTAGGATTCATGTGCAGGATGGTTACTGATGTTGCTTATGGTAGATGGGCGGTAATTATGGCCTTGCAGAATCAATTTTTGCAGGGCATGCACAGCAGCCCTAAATCATTCCTGATCTGCTATAAGCATGGAAAGGACCAAAATGTAAGCCATAAGAAGATCAACATTTATGGCCATAATATACGAGGGTTTGGGAAACAGAGGACAACTAGATCTGGCCATAATATACGAGGGTTTGGGAAACAGAGGATAACAAGATCTTTTTTGTTTTTTACTGTTAAGAATAAGATTTTTTTCAATATAGAAAAATGGATATAAAGGCGTTAGGGTAGGTGATTATTAGGGAGGTGGTGTTCAAGGCCATATAACATGCAAAAATAAAGCTCATTAAACAACCCAAAGAACAAATCACTCACAGAACTGACTCTTACCACAACCCCTCTCTAATGAGGAGGTGCTCAAAATGAAGCTTATGATGGATGCACTGAGGAAACCCATAAACATGCCTTGGCGAACTAATTCTTGTCAGTGAATGCCGGCATTCTTTAAAGAGAATAAAATCAAAAAATTTCCTACTTTCTTTTATTACTGAGTCTGAATTCCCTTTACAAGTGCCACAATACACTACTGTAAACAAGAAACAAACTCGAAATACAACCTAGGATCTTTGCTTTTCCTGCTAAATAAAATAAACACAATCTAGGAATTGAAAAACTAGCTTCCACTAACAATTTTAATACTAATAACGTTCCAAGAAATTTAAATGAATAAGCGAATAAGGACTAAAATAAAGGTAAATAGCATGGAAGATTTACTCAAATTCGCCTAGGGTCACCCCAATAGGACTTAGTATACTCCACACAATTTATTGACCGATGAGACACTCTCATCCTATTGGCCTTGCTGAATTTTTTGAGCCTGAAAGCTTCTTTATGCAATACCACACAAACTAGGGTTTTGTGAGCATGACAACTAGGTTTCCAATACCCCTTTTAGCTCTATGGAACATGCCACTACATGATACCTCCCCTCAACCAAATCTAGGGTTGGGCGTGCCCCCTATCTCTCACCTTGATAGGATGCTGCGAGCCACCCCTTGAGTCTTAAAGGGGTGTCAAGCA
>NW_006500351.1:3327092-3342490 GCF_000471905.2 Amborella trichopoda
GAGCATGACAACTAGGTTTCCAATACCCTTTACGCTCTATGGAACATGCCACTACATGATACCTCCCCTCAACCAAATCTAGGGTTGGGCGTGCCCCCTATCTCTCACCTTGATAGGATGCTGCGAGCCACCCCTTGAGTCTTAAAGGGGTGTCAAGCAATCTAGAGAGAGGAAGGAGAACAAGAGAGAGAGAGAGAGAGAGGAGAGAGTGGGGTGTGGAGGACAAAGACAACAAAGAGAGAGGAGTTAAAGGAAATTGCGCGTCGAATGAGAGGTTTCTCCTTCTTATATAGGCCACAAGGGCCTCTAGGTATGCCCATCCAATCGAGACTAATCATGACCAATAGAATTTTCTTTTTAGGAAACCCATGAGGTGAGAGAATATTAAATCTAAGTCATGCATGTCATGACTCAGCCATCATGATTTAGACAAGAATATTTTGAAATCTTATCCCCTGAGTCTTTGACCCATATCCACTCCTAGTCAAACTAAGAGAAGACCAATCTTAAAGAACCTTCTAGAACTTATCTTTATCTCCTATAAAATTGTAGGAAGTCAAAAATAAAGATTTGTTCAAAGAATATTTCAAATAACTAACTCCCGCAAAATAAGGATATGTATCCTTTTTAAAAGATTTTCCTTTAACTAACAAATTTAATAAAATAAGAAATAAACTAGAGAGGAGGGGGTCATGCTACCTCTTGGGTGAGGTGTGGGCGTCATGGGCTCCATGCCCCACCCAAGTGGTATGGCACACATGCAGGGCCGGATACAAGGCCCCACACATGCCCCTACACACTACCAAAATACCTAGAATGACCTATTAAGGAATTTACAACTGGACTGAAATTAATTTTAAAAATTCTGAAAAAATTCTAAAATTGAAAGAAGCATTTCTTACACTCAAAATAAAATAGATAAAAGTGGACTGATACCAACAATCAAGATAAGTGACTATTAGGGCACTCCACTTGACCCAGTCATAGTTTCAAAAAGAGCTAGGCGGGTCCTAGGCGGCCCTGGGGGTCCAAGCTGCCTAGCGTCTAGACGAGCGCCCAGGTAGGCGCCTAGAATCTGGGCAGCCCAGTTGAATCCAAAAAAGATTCTACAGTTATGTATTATATAAAATATAATAATTAGGTATTTAAAGCACATCAGAATTCAAAGTATAGTACACATTAGCACACACTCCATAAGCATAACCATAAGTCAGTCCATATCCAATTAAAACTTAAAATTTACCAACCAAATTATCAAACCAAAGTTACCAATACCAAACCAGTGGAACTACAAATCAACTATCCACAAGACCACAATACACAACCAAAAGGAAGAAAACAAAAATGAAAGTAATACTTGAAGACTCAAAAGAATCTTCAATAGTTCAATCAATGTTCAAAGTTTAATCATTATTCAATATTCATCATTCATCAACAAAAAAAGTAGGGTCAACTGCATTTGCATCATATTCATCGCCATCAGAGTCGTCACCCTCCTTGACATATTGGTCGTTCTCCTCCGTCTCTTCTAAATCTGCCACTTCTTCCTCTTCTTCCTCCTCTTCCTCCACCTCGTCCTCTGTGCAGAAGATCTAGTTGCCCTAGGAGGGTCAGCTGATGTCCATAACCGTGTCCCATGTCAATCCTTCATACCCTTCGACCTCATCATCATCAACTAACCACTCCATAGTATTGTCCATATTTTTTGATCTGATGGGGTCTCTATTATCTCTCTTAGCAAACCTATCCTTCAAGAATCGATTATATTTGATATAGACTAAGTCATTGAGCCTCTTTGATTCAAGCATGTTCCATCTCTTTGTATGAATCTAACAAAATCAAATGAAACTAATTAAAATCTATGATTCATGTATTATTAATACAATTATACAAATTACCTTTACGGCATTACCCCTTCAAAAGTACTCAAATTGCGCTCACAACCGGATGAAGAAGTGGTTAGGTTTAAGATCTGAACGGCCAACTTTTGTAAATTTGGAGAACTACACCCATATTGGCTCCACCAATTGGCTGCAAAGATATAGAATATATTCATAAATAAATAATAGAATTATAAAAATGAAACTTGATTACTTGAACTTGATGAACTTAAGAATATTATTACTACCTGGATCAATTTTGTTCCTTTGCCTCATCGCCACTTGACTCCCAAAAGACTTTAATAAGCACTTCTAATTTATCAGTTCATCAGTACATATAATATGACGAATATCAGGATCAGGGACTAGCACATCTACACACTTATTAAATCCAGCCATAATTGTGTCATTTGTGTGTATATATCCTTGTCAACATAAAAAAAAAAAGCTGGGCTCAAATAATAACCAGCTGCATGCAATGGCCGATGTAGCTACCTATCCCACTTCTCATCAATAACCTCCCAAACAGGCTTGTAACTATTCTTATCATCATCAAAATTTTGGGCTATCTCTTTTTTACATTTCTCCATAGCCTCATATATGTAGCTCATAGAATCCTTGTCACTATCAACCATCAGAAGGACTTTGACCAGAGGAAAAAATACCTTAAGAAAGAAAGGATAACATCTCTCACTTTCTTCACAACCTGATCCTTGGACCACTTGCATGCTCTTCAGACATCCGAGGTAAACATCTGTCTGAACTATACTCTCCTCGAATGTATACTATCTAGGCACAAGTACCAGGTCGTAAATCTCGTGACCCCAGGCCTCACAATCTCTTTCTTCTTTGTAAATCTACGCATCACGCTAAGGGTGAGATGGTGGCTATAATTGAAATTTGTTACTGACTTTGCCTTCTTCACTGCACTTGATATCTCAGTTAAACCGCCAAGAGCCTCAAGCATGAGGTATATACAATGTGTTGCACATAGTGTCCAAAAGATTCTAGAATAAGCTATAAGCAACAAATTAGCTGCAGCAACATTAGGAGCAGCATTGTCTATGACAACCTGCACAACAAGATGCTCCCCAACCTCCTTGATTCCCTTCTCTATAACTTGGAATATGTAATGGGCATCATGGATATGATCAGAGGCATCAATAGACCTCAAAAAAAAATCCCTAAAGGACAATTCACTAACAAATTCATCTGCCTTCTTCTCTTCATATCACACCAAGCATCAGTCATAATAGAAACCCCATACTGAGCCCATGCATCCTTCTTAACTTCTACAACTTCCTTCGTGACATTCACTGCTTTTTTCAAAAGAGGTTTTGAAAGTTCATATGGGGTTGGGGGTTTCATCCCATATCCAAATTGGCCAATTTCCTCTATCGCGGCATAGAAGCTGCTTAGGCGAGTGGTATTGAAAGGAATGCCCACCTCATAAAACCGTGTAGCAACATAATAAGCAGCTCTATCTCTCTCTTCCTTCTTCATTCTATTTTCAATGGTGGTTTGCTTCTTTGATTTCTCTCCTGCAACCTCAGGATCAGGCCGAGGCAAAAACTATCCATAGGGCCTCTAATTCGAGGCTTCTTACTCCCAGAACCAAAAGCAATTACAACTCCCTTTCCCTTCCCCCTAATAATGGATTGTTCTACCTCTTGACATCCCTCCCAATCCCATCCACATCACTATCATCATCATCATAATTGACTCGAACCCCAGACCTAATCTCTGCTATGGAGGCAAATCTCTCATCTTTTTTCATTTTTACTATACCCAAAAAATTGGTTATTGCCTCTTTAATAGCATTAGGAGTCTTTTTACATGGGACAACATCCCCCCTGATACCGGTAAGATGTTTCTTGAATCGGTTTATGCCCCCTTTTGTATCCTTCTCACAAAATTTGCATCTTATGCAATTCTTATCATTAGGATCTAGGTTGTAGCCATATTTACAATCGGGATCACCACTCCTATTAGATCCCGAAGAAGATATCTCAAAATAATACAACTTATACAAGCAATAAAAAAAATCACTTACTTTAATTGCTCAATTTCCAAACTTCCACCTTATAGATGCTTCTAAGGAATCAAAATCTTCTAAAAAAATCCCCAATAGATTTATAAAACATCAAAAATTAAATCTAATATCAATGAGTGATGTTTTGATCAATTTCTCATAACTTTGAGAAACCCTTCCATCCTAAAGAAATCACCAAAAACTAGTTTTTTGGGGGTTTCACTCTCTAAAATGGGCTCTAATGAGATTTCGGTTTCAAATGAACTTAAAACCCCCATTCTTGGCCCCTTAGTATAAAACAAATTGACAAAAATTGCCCCCACCGAAAGCATTTTCTGCCTCTGGGCGGGGCACTGGACCGGGGAGGCCGCCTAGGCGGGCGCTCAGGAACCTCCACTGTTTTTGGGTGCCTAGGCCTAGGCGATGTACCCAAGCCCCCAGATCCGCCAAGGTGGCCACCCAGGCGCTGAGCAGTCCGCTTTTTAAAACATTGGACCCAGTAACTATGATCCTCAACTATCTTTTCAAAGCAACCCAACGAGATCCATGACCTACAATCTCATGCAGGGGGTCATAATTGGCTCGTCAAAGTTGGCCAACAACTAGTGGAACCACAGTCCCGGTAATACGAATTACAGCCCCCCCCCCAAGATCAAATCACTCGAACACATCACTATAGTGCAAGGGGGACTCTCTTTATGCACATATACATGAATCCCTTCTCAGGGTTTCTTCCTAGTAATATGGTTGTCTGTACCCATGTGGAATTTTGCTAAGGATTGGCCCTTGCTTTCACATACCTACATCCGCACACAGAAGACCACAAATCTCTCCTAGACTACAAACCATCCCTAAGCATCTGTCCGACCTCAACAAGGGATGACGCTCTGTAAACCTTTTTTCATAGTGTCATGCCCAGGGGTAAAGGTTTTGGACGACCAGGGCCATAGAATGCCTAACCCTAGGTTAGTCAACTAATGCATACACCCCCACTAAAGTGTATAATCCACCATAATTTATATTTACATGCTCCCACTGCATTTAAAGGCCACAAACCCCAACAATTTCGATGTAGCAAAGCACAATTTCAGTGCTCTGCAGTAGCAAAAACCCCCGTCAAATGAGGGCCTTTATGTTGAGTATAGCAATCTAATTGGAGTTTTAAAGAGCCACATGGGAGGCAATGTGGAGTTCACTTAGGCAGAGGACAATGAGCTACTGGATGGAATATTCGATCTTGACAAATAAATTTCGATAAAATACATAACTCAGGGCATTCTCCGAATGTTATCAAGTGAATAAGAACTAATCAATGATAGAACAGATTTTCGGTGAAACCATATTTACATGTTGTGTTGATATCATATATTTTAGGGAAGAAAACTTGTTGGTTAACAAAACGATAAGTTTAGGAGCAGATGGGAAGGGAATCAGAGTTTTAGAATCATGCACCACCTCTTAAGAATCTTCATTGTTATTTATAGGATCGGTTAAGACATGGTAAGACTCACCCATACCTGGGATGGACACCGCAGAGTCCCATACAAGCCTCGACTAGTCATGTGTGAACTCAGGTAAGTGTTTCCAAGAATGCAGGTGCCAAAGTTGGACTTCATAAAAATCAGCACCTACAAAACCAACTTGACTCAGGCGAGTCAAGAATCAAAAAAGAGTTGAAAAACAGTCCCAGAATGCCAATTGCTGACCAGATTGCATCTCCAACCACATTTTAATGAATTTCTTCAAAGAGAGATGGGACAAATAGGGTTTGTTGTTTAATATGTATACAGGTTTACAGAGAGCTAGTGCAGAAAACCTCAATATCAGGTGCTTATGGCAGTTTTTTCAATCCTGTGACAAAGTATGATATTTAACTTTTTAAGTGGAAGAAAATAACAAAGCAATTATATATAAACAATGCTCAAAATAGAATTCCTATTCAAAATGGACAATAAGCAAAATAGAGTTCCTATTCGATATGGGAAACACATAAAATGAGACTAGAGTCTAGACCAACATATTCCAATCCAAAACTGGAAAGTAAAGATGGAACAAATTAGTCGCAAACTTTTTGGGAAACTATAGGATCCGAAGGGGTACCTCTCTACGAACTTTGAGTAGTTCCTGAAGGAGTTGCCGGCCATTGAGATACAAAATATCAAAAGCAAAAATGCAAACTGAAACTTTTATTTCACTCAAAGTAACACCTTTTCGAGCACGACCGCTGAGAACCTGCAATAGGTAAAAGCACACATGATTTCAAATAGGATATGCAAAAGCAAAATATCGTATTGACCAAAACAAAGCAGAACATTATGGTTATCGAAACGCATAACATAAAGAAATTCCACCATTGGCAGGCAGGAACTAAAAACAACAACAAAAACACATCAAGTCAGAAAATCAAAACCAAAGCCCAAACAAGTAATTCCAGCCAAATGTAACATTTTAGGATAATCATCAATGCGCAGAGAATATAACCTGAAACGGCAAAATCTTCTGCTTCTGACGATCATAAGCAACAACTTCGCAATCCAGCACAAAAGATGTAACAGAAGGCTTCTTGAATCTGCACTTAACAATAAACATCAGGCAGTATTGGATTTTCAAGCAACTTCTTTTTCAATCAAGTAAACTCCTTCTAGATAGAAAATTGTAACTATCCCAACGTTTCTATGTCAACATAAAGTCCAAAATTACAGGAACAAAGCCACTCGGCTATGCATATTGCTCTAATACAAGAAAGTGATTGCCCATAAATAATTACCAAGGAAATTCAGACAAGAGGAACATTTACTAAATTTCTAGAAAAGGATACAGCCCAGTAACACAACTAGAAAGACAAACTGCCGTAAGAGAACGCATGCTCAATCCTGTGGCTTCAGCACTGTGGTTCCAATTCTCAATTTCATATTCCTGGCCATAGGCCTTACATGATATAAACTTCTGACCAAGTTATACTTGGGCTTCAAACCAAACAATAGCATGGCCAATATTCCTAATACAGAAAAGAAACTTAACCATCATAAGAAATATGTCCAATTTAGGAAAGCAATAACTTCTAAAGTTTCAGAAACCCAACTCTTATATCTTTATGGAAACCCAACAAAACAAGAATATAGAATCCTAGAATCCTAATTGAATGGGAGCCACATAGAAGCACTGGTTTTGTAAGCAGATACGCCCTCTTAGGATGCCCTGGTGGAATCCATGCTCCAACTAGGATGATTTAGTGGGGCCCACAGCTCCCTCACTTGGTCCACAACCCTTCTTAAGGGTGTCAGGAATAGCAACATCACCATTGATGGCCGAAGTAGAATCCAATTATACTTTGCAGTTGGCAGATATCTTCGAGGAGATATGGACCTTGAGAGAAGTGGATCACATCTTGCACATTTCTCGTGAGCCCAGTATGGATGTCGACATTTTAGCTCAGGGAGGAGTCACTACAATAAATTGTTTGTTCACAACCCCATTCAGCAGTAACTTGGAGTTGCGATTGCATCCACACAATCATTGCATTAGTCATCCCCTCTACTCCCTCCCTTCCTCCCTAATCACATTGCTAGGGTCTCCTACCAATAATGGCCTCCAATGTTGACAATAACACAGCATGGCCCTGAAAGAAGAGCTCTGATTTGGATTCACAAGCATCACAAACCCTAATAGGCCTCAAGATGTCATAAATAATAGAGCCCAAAGAACCCCAGAAAAAGTCACCAAGAGAGACCGGCCATGATTACCAAAAGATCTATGGACAAAATTAAGACTTTTATTTCTCAAGGAAAGGGGATCCAATGGACCAGAATGGTGAAAATTTTAACACGATGGGAGTTACCTTGATGGGAAGTTCTAGAGCCTAGACCAAACAAGCACAAGCAATGAGCCAATTTACCAATGCCATACCCTGATACCAAACACATGGAGCCATCACGAAATGACACTAGACAACAGAATACCAGAAACATCCGTAACTGTAACGTCTTTCAACATTGGAAACCTCAATGCAAATTGAGCTCCCTTGATATGAGAACCTCCCTAGCATATACACCTTGAAAAGGAGATATCTTCCCCATCTCTTTCAGCAACAAAAATGAGCCTAGTCCTCTAGTCAAAAGAAATCAACGACCATCGAGTCCTAAAAGACATTCTTATCCCAATCCTCATCCCACATTTCGAAAATCTTGGATTTATTTCTAACTGTTTCACTAAAAGTCTGTCAAAAATTATCCCAAAATGTTCCTAGCACATTCATCTACAAAAGCCCTAACAAAAAATCTCAAATCAAAACCAAGAATCTCTAAAATCAAATTTGTATTCTTTTTCCGCCATTTTATTTGATTCTCCCGTCTTTTTATCTATTATCTCTCAAGAAAACACAATTACAATCTTTTTCCAACCACTCTATAAGATTTAAATCATTTTTTGGATCTATAGCTCTTATTAGATGAAATTTGGTTGTTTTTTTTTTTTCTGATTGAGCTTCACTTTTTTTATTTGAATCTATATTGTTTTGAATTAAAACTATTTTTTTTAATGTTACTTTTTCACATTTTTTTCCTTTTTTTCCTTTTTTTTGGTTTTTAATCCCCCCGGAAAAAAAAAATTCTCCTTTTTAATGTCGTGGGTCATCAATCTGACCCTGGAACCCGTGGGTGACCGTTTCAATCCCTCAGTCTGATCTTTTCAACACTTGGTAAACCAGAACCATCTAAACCACTGACTTCCTACATCCCCCAAAATACACAATCATCTATGCACCACCTCTCGCCTATTCAAGTGGATCCTCCATAGAAGCCTCAGCCACAAAAGAAATCCCTTGAAGCAACTAGAAAAGATCCACCATTGCAAAGACCAGCCCGAAAGAAAGCACTAACAAACCTACATATTAAACACGAAAGCAAACTACTTAAAAGTGGAAGAAAGGTCTTTGAAGTTCCCTAGGCTTTGGCTTAGTGGTAAACACCCCTGGTTTGTAAGTTGGAAGTCAGGAGTTCAACCCATCAGTTAAAACAAAAAGCAAACCATGCCAACCTACCCTTCAGAAAAAAATAGAATGTGTATGAATGTTTTTAATAATATATTTCCATTCTTGAGTTGACATAACATGAGAATGTAGTGGTTAGGGACCCTCGATTTAAATCTCTGTATAAACTTTCTTAATGAAATACAGTTAACTGTTATCAACAAAAAAAAAAAACATGAGAATGTAGTGAATCAAACAAGAAAAACATGATAACAACATGATCTGTACTACTCCTAAGCCATTTTGATGCTAGAACATCCATAAAAATGAATAAATGATTCAGGTAGAGAACACAGAAAGTTTTGACAAAAAAGATATTTATGGTTATTGGGCATACCTACCTTGAGACCGAATCGACGACATCTGGGAACTTTCCAGTATTTCTCTCAGCATTCCTGCTGTATATCTCAACAGACCCAATGTCCAAGTAATGTATCTGTAACCAAATCACAGAAAATAATCAATATAAAAAAAAATAAAAGAAACCACCAAGCAATGATACAGCATTGAGGCAGTGTCTTAAAACTACCTGGGCACGTTCACCATCATACTTGTATTCACAAGTAAATTCAGTATCCTGGAACTTATCTAAGATCTCTGATACACCTTTTGTTGGCTTCGCTAACATTGGCCCAACAGGTACACCCAAAGTAAAGCAACATGTATCTGAGAGCTTCCTAACACCAGCAGAAAGAAGAGCAGACACAATTTTGTCATATATCGGAGCCACAGAGTAGACTTGTTTAACTATTTTCGCGGCCTGATAACACAATGAACCATATGCTAGCATTTCAGCATCAAGTGGCAAGTTAAAAGTCCCAGCTAACAAGTCAAAGAGAGCATGCCCATCCAAAGGATGCAAATAAAGAACAAGAAATTACATAGCTTGTCCATGGTCCACATTGGAATTATAAGTAGTTAATAGTAGTTGGCTGTATTTACCAATATTCATGATGAAACCTTCTTTCAGATGAGGCTAAATTTCACACAGAAAGGACTTCATCCAACAAAGAAATAGAAAATTTATAAATTTTATTTAAAATTAAAATCCAATCACCCCACAAAATGAATAAAAAATGGGCACAAAAAAGGGCAATAAAAAGTTGATTATTTATTAATCCAACTTTATTTAGTCGATAAATAGTATTCTAATATTCCTTTGAGGTGTAGTGTATGTAAAAGTAATCCCACAAAACACAACAAAAATATTATGATGTGGCACATTGTGAAACCTGAGATCAATAAAGTGAGCTGATTTTTAATTGATAAAGTCTGCTTTGTTTAACATGCCATGCTTTACAATCTCCAAAAATATAAGAGAGAGAGAGAGAGAACAAGCAATTAAGTTCCAAATGAATCATCTTCCTAGCCTCTTGTTGTACCTTCAAGCGGCTAGGGCGGATCGCTCAAAAGTGGGGATTCATTCAAACAAGATCAAGGTATATATGTAGTTGCACATAGCGCACATAAATGGAGATGTATGCCAAGCATGATTGAACAAAGAGAAAAACACGAAAGGCAAAACCAGGGGAAAAAAGTGTAGAATCAAAGGGAGTTCAGAAGAAAGTGCTGATTGGAATGGGATATAAGAAAGATTATGGTAGGGTAGAACTGGATGAAACAGGTGGAGTTGGGACAATCACCCCATATTAGTAGGAGGTGTACCACTAAAGTGGGACTTTTTAGCGACAACCTTGTGAGATGAAGTGTTAGTCCCCGAGTTGAGTGGTGGCCCATGTGGTGGAAGGAAATTGGCTCACGACCTCAAAATGTTGTATCCTCTTTTTGGTCTTCATAAGAAGGGGTCTATGCCATTTGGTTATTGATATTTTGGGCTTGTCTAGTTGACAATTAATCGTATTAGGAGTAGACTTCCGTATTTGAAATTAATATACTTTGCATGACATCATTTAATTAGATGTTTGGTAAATGCTAAACACACACACACATTGCAGGAATGAATCCACATGACATGAAAGGAAGATACTACACCAAAGGCTTATAGGTTTGTACTTATATACCACCATATGTTTCCCTCCTCCCATCCCTCCCTTCCTCTCTCACTCACACACAAACATTAATCTAGTAACCAAGACTACTATAATTACTAACCTCCTCAAGCCGAGACTGGATTTGTGAGGATGGAACTGGTGGAACTTCAGAATATACCATTGCATGTCCCAGTGCTACTAATACTGTCTGCTCAGCCAATCCAATACGCATCTTCGTCTGCCACAAGAGATTAACATTCAAAAGCAAATCTAAAGTAACAATGACATCAAATAATGGGAAAGCTGCAAGGATGACCTGGAGTAAGCGGACCAAATATTGGGGTTCACAATCAGTTGCACACACAAGAAGTTCTTGAATTGTCCCTTGCTTCGCATCTTGGCTTCGCTTCCCCTATTGCTGTAGAAAGTGCAGAAAAAGCAATTGTCTCAAGAGAAAAAAATCAAGAACAAAGACAACATATAAAAATACCCTTACAACCGTGACCAACACATCCTACTAAAAATCAGACATACAACAGGCCAAAGAACTCTTATTGCAGATTTAAGCATTCCAAATTGTAAACGAAAATGAAAAAGAAAGCCAAAAGCTGTGGGCCACGTAGACATAGTAATGAACGAAAAGAAAGTAAGACATGCTCTAAAAAAAGAATACAAGGAAAAAGGCCTGATCTCAAAGTAAATAAAATTGACTGTTACTTAATTCAACTAAGACAGACCCTACAAAAGATGAATTATTCAGTTCCCAAAGGTAATGCCCATATCATTAAAACCGCCACAGACTGACCAATTAAAAAGAAAAGAAAAAGAAAACAGTCAAAAACTACAGAGACCTTCACATCCTTAACCCCAATAATCAATTGGGGCTTTAGGGAACCTCATGAAATTTAAGAGAAATCAGCGTTGTGATTTACATAATAATAGTGTCATTTCTGGGAAAAATCAAACAGGGAGAGAAGGCAAGCCAAACACATGAGGAGAACACCGAGTACCTGAAGCTAAATATACCATCAGGAACATATTTGACCGATTGAATTCTACTTTAACCCAGAGAAATGACTTAAAAGTAACGCTCTTTGGAAACATTTTGCACTAGAAACACACATACACGCATGCACACATAGACAGACAGATAGAGAGACATACATATGCATACACACACATGTGGGCACACACATTCACACACAGATTTTTATATTCAGAACTGTATATCATAGAGTGCAATTGATATTCCAAAACATACATGCACCAAAATAAACAAATATTCTATAAGTATTCACACACACACACACACACACATATATATATATATATATATATATTTCCTAGTACTTATTGACAGCTAGAATATAGTCACACACACAACACATGCACACACACAGACACAAAGACGAGCGCGCGCACGCACACACACACATTCCAAATATTTTATTGACAGCTAGAATATAATCATAGAGATTTTAGATACTTAAACTGTATTCGAAAATGTATGGAAATATAAGCAAAACACAGCAATGAGAAGAAAAACACCTTGGCGATGATACGAAATTTCTCCAAAACCTTGACCACTGTAAGTGGAGTGACCTTCACCATCAATGGTTGGGTTGACCGATTTGACTTCGCAACAAGGCCTAAATCACCCAATTTCTGCAGTCAAAGCACTTAGATTATTCCCTAACAATAACATTCTAAAATCTTCACCAGAAGAGAAATATGTGACAGATGGCAGATCCTCAAGAAAACATCAATCCATAATGTAATGCCTTAATTAAGAAACCATTAATGGTAAACAATGCACATTTTGTATTTAAGCACAAATATGTAACAGTCCAATGCATGTAAAACTACACAAAATGTGTGTCTCATTTTTCTTCAACTAAAAAAATCAATGTTCCACATCACATAATGATTGATAACCAAACTCCATGTGCTTCTAGATTTTTGACAGGACTACAACATCAGTCTTTTGATTATATATTTAGGTTCTTGATGACAGCCACGTCCAATGTCTTATGGAGCATGAGTATCTCAAAAGTCCCTCAAGTGTTAGGTAGAAGATTGCATACTCAAGCTAGGTTATGATACAAATTACTAAAATTGAACACAAATGAGCTTTTGCTTTTGTTTCCTTTTCTCCAAAAAATTGTGGTTGTTTCAGATGGCCAAGAAAGTGAAGCTCAGGAGCATGTCTGAAGAATGGACCAAAAGTAAGTGGTCCAAGCATCCAAAATAGAAGAGAGTGACTGATGTTTTGCAATATTGGTTTTGGGATAGGTATCTTATGCCCTCCAAGATTTTGACCCATTGGTGAAGGTATTACGCATGGTGCATAGTGAGAAGGAACCACTAACAGGTCAAACTTACAAGGTAATAGAGGTTGCCAAGAAAGATATTAAGAACACCGCTAGATATAATGAAAAAATCTATGCTCCAATTTTCAAGGATGAGGGCAAAAAATTGAACACCCAATTGCAGAGGCCCCTGCATGCAGTAGGGTACTATCTCAACCTTGCTCATTTCTATAGTGATCATCGATCATGCGATTGAGTCTAAACTTGAGCTCGTACTCGACTTGTGCAACATAAGACTCAACCAAGCTAGAAGTCGAGCTGGATAACTGTAGATTCTCATTGGAGTCTATTGGGAATGACCTAGGAATAAGGCGAAGTACCAAAATCTATCCAGATGATTACAAAATTCACTTACTTTTCATTGTGAATATGTGATTTAAGTACTTCTAACTTAACTTATCATTTGCTAAATATACTTGAATACCCTTATTATGTAAAGTCACTTCATGGTAGAACACACATTGGGGATGCGCCAGGCACTTGCAAAAACTGGCTGAGCACATTTTGAATTTCATTTGTAGCTCATCTTCTTGAGCGCACAACTTTAGCACATTCGAGATGGTTTCTTATTCATTGTTAATTTGTCCCCGTCTCCTCCTATATCCTATGAGTCATGTATGCCTATTAAGGCAGCCCTAAGCCCCAAACTTGCAGCTCATTTTTTATTTTCCTAAGTTTTAACCATGCATTAATGCATTATGCAAAAGGAACATAGAAGTAAGAAAACAGGGTCAAGTAGAAGATACTGAAAAATCTTCTTTACGTCCAGTACAACCATAGGATGAAGGAACGCCATTAGGAGTGCAAAATCAAACCAACCCATTTCTGTGAGACACGTAGATGAATTCAATGAATGGTTTGTTAATGCTGGAGATGTATTTGTTGGAGAGAGCTCGACCAGGAGCCAAGTTTGTGACATGGAAGTTGGAACCTTATTGAGCCCTTTGCAGGCCACTAGATCTAAATCTAGAAGGACGAAGAGGAAAGAGTAAGACTGAAGTTTGGAGATGAGGAGGTTGAGGAGGAGATCATGGAAAAAGAGTAATATGTTGAGGAAGGGGATAACTATGATGATGATGGGTTGGCATCATCATCAAATTAAGTGCAGTTTGTGGAGGTCGAAGAGATGGAGAGATGATGGTGTTCCTAGTGATATTGGTGGTGGTGATGATGATGAAACGCAATCTGAAATTTGGGTTAATAAGATTGTGTATAATGGTCAATGTGGATTGTGGAGTATGGATTGATTATGACATAGTTTGGAATTATGTTTGAATTTCAAGTTTCAAGTCGTATGTTTTGAGTTTGAGAAAGTACAACATAGTAGCACACAAAACAGCTTAAAATTTGGCTTTCTTTTTTTTTCTTTTCTTTTTAAATACTTGTTACTTAAGTCTAAGTAGGGGTGTCTAGTATCCAACCCAAATCCCTAACAACCTCCTAAAGGCCTCCAAACCCTCCACAACCTCTGTAAACTAGGAGACTGCCCAACTGCATAGACGACCCAATCCGCATTCTTAAATATTCTACATACTTAAGCGCTTGGTATATTGACATAATCTTTTGCATTCCATTGAATTTAATGAATGCCTTTAGTTACTATGTATCATTCTAATTTAACTCTAAATTATATTAGAGTAGAGAAAGAAATGCCTTTGTTACTCTTTATCAACGACTTATACAATGAGAATGTTAACGACAAATTACTGAATTAAAATGCATACTTAGTGTTAAAAACACGGATTCGGCCACCGACATGGTCAGGGGTCCTGGTCCCAATGCCGACAAAGCAACTGCCTAGATTTTTGGGCAGCCCAAAGTGGAAGGGATGGGGGGAGGGCCATGGGGTTTGAGTGACCTATGCTTTTTTTTCTTTTTTCTTTTTTTTAAGATGGTAACATTGGGGTTTGATGGATGCTTATCCAATAATATCGGACGAACACTTTTTTAACAATTCCTTTTTAATGTGATGATGTTGGACAATTGTTACCTTTTTTTTGTTTCTTTTTTAATGTGAAACGGTTGGGCAGTTTTTAGCACTCAAGTGCATACACCACGTATATAAAGCTACAATGCCCAAATGACTCTCTCTCTCTCTCT
>NW_006500351.1:3354370-3388560 GCF_000471905.2 Amborella trichopoda
CTACTAGTAGTACGTCTTACGTCGTACGTAGGAGTCGTGAACGTACTTACTTACTATATATATATATATATATATATATATATATATATGTAACAATTACAATGAGAAACTAATTGAAATAGAAAATGGGGAGAAATGAAGTAAAATTTGGTTTATGTCGCATATGCTTATGAAATTCTCTAATTCTTAATTTATTTTATTTTAAATTTTTTATTAATATTTATTTCTATTATCCTTATTTCATGTCTTCATGCAGTGCATGTGATTCCGCTATGTACAACTAATAATGCCCTTTTGAGTTATCTAAATTATATGAGAGATAATTGTTCGAGATGATTCCCTTTTTTTTCCTGTATAAAATTATGAAATCAAAATTATAAGAAATATAATTCTTAGAGAGATTTAGATAGAAAGGTATATAACAACATGCATAAACAATTCTCTTTCCTTTTCAGTTTCCCTTATTTTGGACAAATGTTTCTATTTATGTATTGAGCTTTGACAAGTGTTATTTCGAATTTCCTAATTTTTCTCTTGATTTTGATTTAGGGTTGGCATTGCGGTGGATGTAATGGTTCAGATTGAACCCTGCACATCCAAGGGCCAATAATGACTTCGGACTACCCTAAACAGATGCCATACCCTGGAATAGTATTTTCATTAATGAGGGGATGAATCATCACGCAATCTGTAATGATGCCCCATCAACGTCGACACTAATGACTCAGTTTTCAAATGATTAAAAAGCGCATGGTTTTGTTATATTAGTACCATTTTGTTAACTTTAAATTTTCTTTAAATGCCTTTTGTTTTTGTGTGTATGTGTTTGTTCATCTAAATTTATTTTCATGTCTACTTGAACATTCTCTCCTAGGACTTTGAAATGGGGAGTTCGCTTAGGTGTAGAATTTTTAATGGCTTTGCTTATGTAATATATAGCAAAGGCTGACATATTTGTGGTTATAATTTTGCTTATAGAGTATATCAAATTATCTTGGTAACTGAATTATGAACTATTGGTTGCAAATTATTATTATTTTTATTTCTAGGTGTCATTGTTATTGTTCGTTTTTATTTGGTGAAGGTGATGAACAACATTTATTCTTTTATTATTATTATTATTATTAATCTTATTTTTTAATATTTCTCATAACGACGGTTGGTTAGTTATACATTATAAATTATTAATTGAATGATAATTATAAAGCAATCCCCTGCCCTATCTTTCACATTATGACGTGGATTTTGCGATTTTCAGGTATTATGTACCATTGAATGAAGTTTAACAAAGTCCATATTGAAGGTAAGTTGTAGTAATTTTTTTTTTTTGTATTCCTATGTTTGTATTTTTTTTGGTGTTTTTCCCAGTTTATGAAGATTGAAGAACACATTAATCTTTAAAAGTAAGATAACCCTAGCTTTTCTCAAGGTATGTAATTATTGTTTTAAAATTTTCATAAGCACTTGTTTTGAATTAAATTATACATTATCTTATTTTGCAGATGTTCTATTTGAAGTAAAAAATAACATAAAAAAATTATAAGCAATTAAAATAATTACGAAGTTTTGCTCTACTTCACAATTTTAGTGAGTTTTTCACATAATTATTATTATTTTTATATTTTCAATGACAAAAATATATGTATTTTTTATTTTTTATCTAAAAAATTTGTGCTTTCATTAGATAGTTAATACTTTTTAGTCATGTGCAAAGCATATGATATATATATATATATATATTAGATGGAAAAAGCTGGCGTAGACTCACTAGCCTACAAGTACATATGAATCCAATATCGGGGCCGATCTGATGGTCACAAATTCATTTCGTATTTTAATTTTAATTTTTTCTACAATTCAAATCACATAAAATTTTATACATCTATTGCTCTCATAGAGGAACATCCAATAAAAATATTAAAAAAAGAAGAAAAGAGAAAACAAGTCAAGAGAAGACCGACCTAGACATACGTCCCCCAAGACATACTCCAAGGTGGGGTATCAATTTCCATTACTTGGCCTGTGTCATTCTTAATTTTTAACTTCAACAGGGGCAATTCCTTTCTTTGGTTGTCTTCTCATGTATCCTGGCCTTCAAGTGTAAACCATCATCTTTACATTTTATTTGGTGACCTGAGCACGAGGATGTATCCCCAAGTAAGGATTTGTGTCTTCCAACGTGCTTCAACAATGGACGGTGATGGTGGCATGTGGGTTGTCGTAGTCTTCCTTGCCCGTCACGCGTGATAAAAATTGTGACCTAAAACTCAATGAGATTGGAAAAATATTTGGTGAGTCCGCCGACTCATCTATTCTTGTGCGCTCTTCTTCCTAGATATATACCTCAAAGATTTATTTTTGATACAAAATTTTATGGTTCGATAATCTTAACCTTGAGAATGATCTAAAAATTAGAATGTTTTTTTTTTTAAAAAAATATAAATATAGCTTTTTGAATTCTTTTTTCCACCCTCTATTTCAACTTTTAGTGGGTGTATTATTTTTTAACATCCATGTTAAAGATGGACTTTTGATAGACAAGGGATCGCATGATAATAGGTGAGTCGGTTGACTCGAAAAACCGTCTGCCATTGATAAAAGGTTAACCCAAATAAAAGGCTTTATATTAGAAAGGTTAAATTTGACTTGGAGGCCAAGTCAAAAGGTGGATAAACCCCCTATGAGGTGTCAGCTGTAGACATTCTCCACCCATTAGGGGGGAAAGTTTATATAGAGTTTAGGTTCTTAACAATCAGATTACTGTCTACCTCAAAAATTTTACTAGAAGAGATTGTTTTGATGATCAAATATCATCAAATTGATCATCTCGATATCAAGATACATTGTTATGAGAAAAAAAAATTGATTTCAAGTTTTGGAAAATAGTGCATCTTGTAACGTCTTTTTGGACAATCAACTTTCAATATTTTCATTGCTCGCTGTACACTATTTTTAAATCTTTAAATTATATAATTAAAGATAAAAATATATTTTAAAGCTATCATAAAACCTTACAGTATTGAAACTATATTTCTCGATATCATTTGAAGGTAAGCTTTACTTTGATTGTTTAGAGCCTCGGCTCTATATAAACGGCCACCCTTCTCTTTATCTCTTAAAGAGAAAGAGAGAGCGCGGATTCACTATTTAAAAAAAGAAAAGGTTTCTTTAAAGGGCAAAAGTTTATATAAAGCCGCTCTAAACAATCAAATTTGAGCTTGCTTTAAAAATTTTACTAGAAGAGGTTGTTTTAATGCTCAAATATCTTCAAATCCATTATCTCGACATCAAGATGGACGAACATGAGAAAAAAAATGGATTTCAAGTTTTGAAAATAGTATTTTATAACACATCTTTGGACTGTCAATTTCTAAGATTTTCAAGTTTTCAAAGATATGTCGATTTATACTATTTTTGAAGCTTTAAACTTTATAAATGAATATAAAAATATATTTTAAGACTATGACAAAGATTTGCAATATTAAAACCACATTTATATATACTATTAAAGGTAGGCTTTAATTTGATCGTTCAGAGCCTAAGCTCTATACAAACCGCACCCTTATTTATAAAATTGCACATTTCCCCTCAAAACGTGCATGCATTCCCCCCTTCCCCTTCCCTTTTATCAAATCAAATTAAAAGAAAAGTCGTCCTCTTCCACGAGCCAAGAAGACCGGGTCTTGTGAGAAGGTGCGCTCTGCACGCTGCTTCTCTGCATATATATATATATATATATAATGTGTCTCTTTCCTCCTCTCCAACACCCTCGTTATGCGATAGAGTCTTAACATCTCAGATATCAGCTGAAAATGGTATTTTTTTTCTGGTTTCTTCTCATACATGTTTTTTTTTGTGGAGACTCTGCTTTTCTGGCTCCACCATTTTTTGATGCCTGTACCATTTGTTTCTCTGTTCTAATGGCTATAAAATCATGTGTTAGATTTTTTTTTCTATATCTATATTTGGTTGTTATGTAGTTGTGTATATTTGCAGATAATACTTTATTGCTGGATAGTCATTTGGGATTTAGCCGTATTTCCTTCTCAAATCTTGTTCAAACCATTTTGATTTGGGTTTCCTAAATTATAAATCAATTTTAACCCCAAGTTATTTGGCTACTAAGAATTTTTTTACTGATCTTTTTGTCACTCTGCAGCCTATGGTTTCTTCTTTAATCGATCTCTACTCCTGTTTTATGGATCGATTACTGATTCATCAATCCTATAGTCCTGTAATTGGTATTCAATCATTTTTTCTCTGTTATGTCTCTACTTGGATGAATTTTTTTTTCTCATTTTTTTGGTTAAAAAAAGCATCCTTAAAATGTTTGAAGATATTATGGATAGATTATTTTAATCATGGATGCAATGTTTTTTTTTTTTCTGTAACCATTTAATGAGTCCTTTGTTGAAAAACTTTAAGAGAAACATTTTAACCATGTTTTTTGTTTTCTTTCTTTTTTCTTGTGATCATATAAATGGTTGCTTTGTTTTATCCCATGATCATCGATTATTATCAGTTTTATCGCTGCTATTGTTTGTTCGTAGCAATATAATATCTATTTGTGATGATTTTTGGGTGATGTTCTAGTTTTGAATCTAAAAAGAGTATAGCGGTTAGGATTTATGTGTTGGCCCATTTGGATTTGATGTATTTTGTAACAAATCTTTGGACTGTCAATTTTCAGGATTTTCAAGTTTTCATAGATCTGTCGATTTATACTATTTTTGAAGCTTTAAACTTTATAAATGAATATGCAAATATATTTTAAGACTATTACAAACATTTCCAATATTAAAACCACATTTATCGACACTATTGAAGGTAGGCTCTAATTTGATTGTTCAGAGCCTAAGCTCTATACAAACCGCACCCTTCTTTAAAAAATTGCACATTTCCCCTCACAACGTGCATGCATCCCCCCCCCCCCCCTTCCCTTTTATCAAATCAAATTAAAAGAAAAGTTGTCCTATTCCACGAGTCAAGACGACCGAGTCTTGTGAGAAGGTGCACTCTGCACGCTGCTTCTCTGCATATATATACATAATATATCTTTTCCTTCTCTCCAACACCCTCGTTATGCGATAGAGTCTTAACATCTCAGATTTCAGCTGAAAAAGGTATTTTTTTTTCTGGTTTCTTCTCATACATGTTTTTTTGGTGCAGACTCTACTTTTTTGGCTCCACCATTTATTGATGCCTGTACCATTTGTTTCTCCGTTCTAATAGCTATAAAATCATGTGTTAGATTTTTTTTTTTTAATATATATTTGGTTGTTATGTAGTTGTGTATATTTGCAGATAATACTTTATTGCTGGATAGTCATTTGGGATTTAGCCGTATTTCCTTCTCAAATCTTGTTCAAACCATTTAGATTTGGGTTTCCTAAATTATAAATCAATTTTAACCCCAAGTTATTTGGCTACTAAGAATTGTTTTACGGATCTTTTTGTCACTTTGCAGCCTATGGTTTCTTCTTTTTCTGCCGAAATTAATTTCGTGTTGATGGGTCATTTGGTCTACAATAAGAATATTTGTTTGGACAAAGAGAACTTGTCTCTCCATCATATATTCCAAAATCCCCATTGTCATAGATATGGTCCTAAAGAACAAAAGGACGATCATCAACGTCCATTTTGAAGCAACTTATGCATTATGACTCATGTCTCATGTGACCTACGCTTCATGGCCCATTTTTAAAAGTACTAATACATTATGACACATAAACCATGTGACTTATGCCTTATGACTCATGTCTTATAGGATTCATATCTCATGGTTCTACATAACATGCCTTAGTGCTCATGTCCTATATGACTTGTGCCTCATGGACCTGGTCCTATATGACTTGTCCTTGATGGCTTATGTTCTATGAAATTCATAGGCTAAAAAAGGCAAGGCCCAACCATGGTAAGGAGGGTCTGCTTGAAAGATACCTATTCTCTTATAAATAATGGTGAATATGCTATGCCTCCTAATTATGCATGCTTTCTAAAGAAGTACTATATACAATCCCCTCTTATAAGCCCCTACATGGAGCATATTAAATTGTTTAGGTATCCATATAGGCATGATTGGCTCAGCCCCATATTGGTCCACATTGCATGACCCTAAACTATTTGATATTATGGCACATGACCCTAAATTTCTTGTTATTATAGTTCTTATCTTAAGGGTTAAATTCTTATATAGTGTTCATTCTCCAGTACGTCATGTTGTCTATACACAGCCCACACTATGTGACCTTAAATTGCTTTGTATTATTGGTGTATATTATCTGATGCAGCGTACAACCTCATTCATGGTCCATGCCACATGACCTTATGTTGCTTGATGCAGCTCAGGCACATGCACCTAGGTCTACTCCATGTTATGATCTCTTAAGGTGAATGAGCATAGCAAAAAAACCCCAGATCTTACCATCTTATGATTTATTGTCCCATAAACCACAAATGGATATGCCCAATTAAATGTTCATGTCATTTATGTTATGTTTTTTCATTCTTGTATGTCCATTGTAAATGGTCTATAGACCATGTTAAGTCCCTTTTTATTTATACAATTTTATGTACCGTCCTTACAGTACGACATTAAACTGCATGATTGATCTCAAGTTTCGAATTAAAGTATAGGCCACCCATCTCAAGCTTTATGTAAGAGAAGTAGAAGGCCCAAAACATCTTCATCCAATATCGTCATAATGCTAGACTGTGGATACTTGTCCTAGTTGCATTACCTTAAAAGGCATCAGGACTGGCTCTGGATGCATGATTCCAAACTGTTAAGGAGAGAGAAGATGATAAACCATGAACTTATAACTTATGGTAGAAGTTGGTAGAATGGATCATCGACGTATTGGGATGGCATTGTTGTGATATTACAAGACCGATTCAGTGAGATACCTTCCCTTGGAAAGTACAAGTTTTGGCATCAAATACTCAATAGCCGTAATCTTTATGAAAATATCCAAATATTAATGTCTCATGGCTAATGCTCCATGAACAATAATATCTTAAATGACCAATGCTCAATGACTCATGTCCCAGAACGAAATCCTAAGGTGGGTTAATCACCTTGATAGATTAAAGCTTAGTAGTTTTTTTTTTGGGTTAAGTCAGTGGGGGAGAAGGCCCCCTACCCATTTTTCATTAGTAAAAAATCAAGAAGAGACATTTCATTATTTTACAACCCTATAATAAGACAGTTGCATCCAATCATGAAATAAAAACAACGAAAGAAAGTCCGGCTGTTGGAAGCGCTAAATAGTAGCTCCAGAACTAAAAGAGACCTTCTTAGCAAGGGCATCGGCTACCATATTCGTCTCAAGAAAAATATGGGAAATTGACCATGTACTACTTGAAAGTCTACTCCGATAATTTGCGGCAATCGGATGCAATCTCCATGGGGCACGACAACGATCGTGAATTATATTCACATGCAAGTATGACACTTTCTATTTGGAGAGGAAAGCAATCCCTCTTGATGGCCAGATGAATACCTTCGTCAAGTGCAAGAAACATATCCAAATGGCTTAGAAAAGGCAACAACAAAAACACCAGTACTATCTCTGATAACATCACCACCACCTGTCAAACCTGGGCTCTGTAAAGAAGCACCATCGATATTTAACTTGAAATGTTGGGGCTCAGGGAATGACCACGCACCAGAATAATGGATCTAGGTTTCTGCTGACACCATGTGATCTGAAAATTATCAATGATTGCTCTTTTTGACAAATGAAAAGCCCAATTTTTTGCATATGCCAACTCCTTAATATGTGACAAAATTCGGTTAACAAGCTGTTCCTTTCTTGTAGACCTTGGCTAAAGCTTAGTCGTTAGTGTAGTAACTTAACCCAACTGAGGTATCTTGCAAATCGGGCCGAATCCTATAGGAGTCCATACCCAGTATGAAGGGTTTCAATAAACGACATATGCCGAGTCACTCCTGAGAAGTTTTGCTTGCATATATGCACTTAGTTACTCTAGTGGTTCATACAAACATGGGGATTTTGGTGATATATGCATGTTATGAGGTCAGATCATCACGAGAATACTCAGAAGCATGTCATGCGTTTGTGTTGAGAAATAGATTCCAGTTGCATAAGAGGGATGTTTGTGTATGCCTTCATACGATATTAGAAAATTGGGTTTAAATTCACGTACCACCTTGGATGGGTGAATTAGAAGACCCAATCTGTAGTTTGTTATTGTTATCACTACTTTTCTTTTATACTGATCTCATCCCTCAATCAAGGAGAGGGCCCCTACCTTTTTGGTAGGCATCGAGCATGCGACGTAGCGTTGCTCTGATACCATATTAGGTACTTGGTTTTGAATTCACGTACCACCTTGGATTGGTCTGAATTCAAGTTTTGAATTCACGTACCACCTTGGATGTGTTTGAATTGGAAGACCCAATATGTAGTTTGTTATCATTATCATTACTTTCCCTTTATACTATTCTCATCCCTCTCTCTTCTTACTACCGATCCTTGTTGATGTGTCGGTAACATGATCTTTATTCTTCCATGACATCTGGGGATCGAGTTGGTAAAAAGAGCGAGGGATGAGATCAATATAAAAGGAAAGTTGTCATAACAATAACAAACTACAAATTGGGTCTTCTAGTTCAAACCCATCCAAGGTGGTTCGTGAATTCAAACCCATCCAATGTGGTGCTGAATTCAAAACTTGAATTCAAACCCATCCAAGATGGTACGTGAATTCAAATCCAATTTCCTAATATATAGTCATATTGAGCCATTTGCAAGTTAGAACTGATGCAAGGTTACAGATATGTATGCATGTTGAGGCTTTTACAAAAGATCGCATTTGCCATGGGCTTTGGTCCTGTGTTAGGTGGATATCTTAAATTAAACTGGTAATGCTAGGTACTCATATAAGTCCTATAGGCAGATGGATAAGCTAATCCCATTTTTTATTCTGAGTATGAGTCCATATTGGCTCATAACTCAGGAATATGAGGAGAACTGGATGAATATCACACTTAGTGATGAGCCAATGCAACCTTTGGGGGGCATTTGTTTAGGGGTGTTTCATGATGCATTCAAACATACTAAAAAATTAACACATAGCCCTTGTTGAAGAAACCATGATAATTTTCTCTAATTGATCTAGAACTTGACAAGGCCATTGAGATGGCAAAGAAAGTTGTATATGGAAAATCAACTGATTTGGATGAGAAAATAAGGCTTTTGACGGGTCTGCCGCACGATGAATAATGTTCTGCGGCAGACTTGACAAATTGGGTCAAATGATTCCCGAATGAGACCAAAGTTGGTGGTGGGAGTTGGGATGATATTTTAGAAGGTTTCTAAAATCTTGGTCAATTTAGAGATCATAGATCATCAAGGAGGTAAAAAAAAAAAAATGGAGAAATCCTCATCTGTTACAGTTTGCAGCAAATACTGAAATGGTGTTCATCTTGATTTCGAATTGGTTACTTGATGACTTCCAATCAATTGAGTCAAGTTTTTTTTTGGTTAGAGCTTCTTGGGGACCTTCATTACAAATTTTGCTCATGTATAGGGCGTCAAAAGAAATAGAGATTAGAAAGTAGACAATATCGGATTGCAGAATGCAATCTGTGGAGAGCAAGTTCATGATGAGTTTAATTTAGCCATGAGTTTGATGCTGAACAAGGCCGATATTTTTTTATGAAGGTGCATAAATTTCTAAGGATGTTTTTATAAAATTTTTATGAATTTTGGAGATCCTTAAGAGGTCCAAATAAATCACTCTCCTAACACTGCTTGCTGTTTATGGTAAACTCTATTTGCACAAAGTAGGGTTGCGGCAGACTTTATTTAACTATGAAAGACATCACAATGAGTCTGAGATTTTGTGAGAATATTTATCAAGTTATTGGAAAAATGCAATAAAAACCTTATGATTTGTGTATATTTCTAGATAATTGGACTTTGATTCATTCTTAGGTAGTATTGTGCAGCATAAAACAACTTGGAAAATAAGTTCTGCCTTGGGAATTATTTGGGGGACCAAATGACTTTGTTTTTAAGATGAAATTTTGTGAAGAAGTTGGGGATTGTGTTGGAATCTCCATTTAAAATTTCATAATTTTTGGACACGAAGAAGGGGGTCATTCCAATTAATCTTCACCCAATGTTAGATTAAATATGACATATTATTTCTGCCTTTGTGATAGAATTATTTTTAGATGCTCTTGTCAATTCTTAACTCCAACTTGATCTTAGTTTATTTTTCAACAATTTTGGTACTTTGGAATCATTTTTTCTCTGTTATGTCTCTACTTGGATGAAATTTTTTTTCTCATTTTTTTGGTTAAAAAAAACATCCTTAAAATGTTTGAAGATATTATGGATAAATTGTTTTAATCATGGATGCAATGGTTTTTTTTTTCTTTAACCATTTAATGAATCCTTTGTTGAAAAACTTTAGGAGAAACATTTTAACCATGTTTTTTGTTTTCTTTCTTTTTTCTTGTGATCATATAAATGGTTGCTTTGTTTTATCCCATGATCATCGATTATTATCAGTTTTATCGCTGCTATTGTTTGTTCGTAGCAATATAATATCTATTTGGGATGATTTTCTGGAGATGTTCTAGTTTTGAATCTAAAAAGAATATAGCGGTTAGGATTTATGTGTTGGCCCATTTGGATTTGATGTATTATGTAACAAATCTTTGGACTGTCAATTTTCAAGATTTTCATGTTTTCATAGATCTGTCGATTTATACTTTTTTTGAAGCTTGAAACTTTATAAAATGAATATGAAAATATATTTTAAGACTATTACAAAGATTTCCAATATGAAAACCACATTTATCGACACTATTGAAGGTAGTCTCTAATTTGATTGTTCAGAGCCTAGGCTCTATACAAACCACACCCTTCTTTAAAAAATTGCACATTTCCCCTCACAACATGCATGCATTCCCCCCTTCCTTCTTCCCTTTTATCAAATCAAAATTAAAGGAAAAGTCGTCCTCTTCCACGACCCAAGAAGACCGGGTCTTGTGAGAAGGTGCGCTCTGCACGCTGCTTCTTTGCATATATATACATAATATATCTCTTTCCTCCTCTCCAACACCCTCGTTATGCGATAGAGTCTTAACATCTCTGATATTAGCTGAAAAAGGTATTTTTTTTTTGGTTTCTTCTCATACATGTTTTTTTGGTGGAGACTCTACTTTTCTGGCTCCACCAGTTTTTTGATGCCTGTACCATTTGTTTCTCTGTCCTAATGGCTATAAAATCATGTGTTAGATTTTTTTTTTTTTATATATATTTGGTTGTTATGTAGTTGTGTATATTTGCAGATAATACTTTATTGCTGGATAGTCATTTGGGATTTAGCCGTATGTCCTTCTCAAATCTTGTTCAAACCATTTTGATTTGGGTTTCCTAAATTATAAATCAATTTTAACCCCAAGTTATTTGGCTACTAAGAATTTTTTTACTGATCTTTTAGTCACTCTGCAGCCTATGGTTTCTTTTTTTTCTGCCGAAATTAATTTCGTGTTGATGGGTCATTTGGTCTACAATAAGAATATTTGTTTGGAAAAAGAGATCCCATCTCTCCATCATACATTCCAAAATCTTTTGAAAGGGGGATTGCTGGTTATTGTTATTATTTATTTGGAAATTTGGTTCAACTGAGTTTTTTTTGTCTAACTTCTCTAATCGAGCTTTAATTGATACTTGTAATCGAACTCCACTACTGTTTTATGGATCGATTACTGATTCATCAATCCTATACCAATTGAAAGACATTCCATTGAAAGACATTCAGACATAAGATAGATATAAACATCAAACAGAAGACATGCTGAAAGCAAGCACACAAGAACTACAAGGCTGAGAGGCTCTAGAAGCACCTTGCCGTTTACAATGCCTCATGAGGCCTTTTATAGACTCCGGACGTGAAAGCCGGACTTCAAATAAAATTAAAAGCACACAACTTGGCCAGGACAGCTGGCATTTGGAAACAGTAAAAGGTGAATAGTACAAAGCAAAAGTATATCTACAGTAACAGACAGGTGGGTCTGACAGAATAGTGCTCCACAGTGTCTGCCGATAAAATAGTGCTCCACAGTGTCTGCCGACAAAATAGTGCTCCGCAGTGTCTGCCGACAAAATAGTGTTCCACAGTGTCTCAGTCTGTATCTGGATACATGTCGTATGGATAACCGTTTGAGTCGTAGCTTCCTGCAGATGGGCTATGAGAAGGTCCACTGTATGAGTCATCACTTGAGCTATCAGTTGGTGCATCTTATGGTGGTGGATGGTCAGCAAGCCAATGGTAAAGTTGGTGGAGTAAAGCTGCTCCTCGAGGGGTTGTGTCATTCCATACTTCTTGTCTTGTATAAACATGCAGAGGAATAGTATCTGGAGAGACTCTGTTAATGTAACACATTGTAGCTTTGAGTTCGGACCAAATTTCTGCATTATTAGGCCAGAAATTAAGGAGATTAGAATCATACCATCCAATAGTTTCTATAAGGGGATGTTGGGTGATATAGGTATAATCTGGATAAAGAAGCGGTTTGAGAGTTTGGTGGAAACTGATAACAACATAAGGTTTCAGAAAGGGTCTGAAAGAATCCATCCAGTGAGTGTAGTGGTAATGTTTTAGGAAGAATCTATAAAAATTCAGGGCTCTGGGATTATGGTGTATATAATTATTCCATTGAAGAAAATGGCAGTGCCTTAGGTAGGAAATGAGTTTTCTTACATGGAATATAAAACAAATATGGTAGTTTTGGGTTAAGTACCATAAGATGCAGAGTACTTCTTTAGGCATAATAATGCCTGGTTTCAAAGAGGGTAAGATAAGGGTAAGATGGATGGCATCGAATTCCATGCATGCAATCTCCATGATTTCTTAAGACTATTTCATGCATTTTCTGTTGCATTTGGTCACTTCTGGAGGCTAGAGTTTTATCCAGAATCAATTCATATATTTCATCGGGAAGGTCATGATCTGTGTCATCAATGCGGATAATAGCTCCTGTGAAAGGAATGACTGAGAAAGTTGATTGTTCTGAAAATTGCCGCCGAGAAAACATATCAGCTAACACATTGTTTTTCCCCGAAATGTGTTTATATTCGAAATCCCATTGAGAAAACCAATTCGACCAGCGTAGAAGTTGGGGATTTGGTAATATTTTGTTTTTAAACTTCAGCATGTGTGGGAAAGCGGATAAGTCCATTTCAACCAGAATTCGGTAACCAATAAGGTGGAATTGGAACTTTTCTATTCCACGTTTTACAGCCAGAATTTCTTTAAAAGTGGAATGGTAGTGTAATTCAGACTGTTTAAATTTTCCACTTTTATAACCACAAATCATCCTTGTTTTGTCAATTTCCTCAAGAAGAATGCAAGCCCAAAATTCATCTGCGGCGTCTGTTTGCAAAATCCGTTTTCCAGAAGAGGGTATTTTTAATGAAGGCAAAGTTTTAGAAATGGATTTCAGTGCACGAACACTCTCAGTTTGCTTATAAGTCCATGGTGGTGCTTTCTTTTTTAAGAGCAAGTAAAGAGGGCTGGTATGGAGAGATAATCTTGGAATAAAGGGTGACATATAATTGACAATGCCAAGAAATTGATGTATTTGTTTAACAGAAGATAAGGTGTCAGGGAATTCTGACAAATGATTGGCAATATGAGGTTGAAGTTTGTACATCCCATTATGAAAATGCAGTCCAAGGAAATCAATTTCAGTAGCAGCAAAGACACATTTTTTCTCAGAAAGCATAATGCCAAATTGACAACAAAGAGAGTGGAATTTGGTTAACAAATTGATATGGCTTTGCAAGTTTGGAGAGAATAAGAGAATGTCATCAACATATATCAGAGTTTGTGTTGAGATGGGTTAAAAAATGGTAGTTAAAACCTTTTGAAAATAGGTTGGTGCATTTTTTAAACCAAAGGGCATGACAGTCCACTGAAAATGATAATTTGGTAAACAAAAAGTTGTTTTGTGTCTGTCATCTGGATGTATCCCTATTTGCCAAAAACCAGATTTTAAATCAAACTTTGAAAATATATGTGCATGATAAATTTGAGAAAATAATGCAGTTTGGTTGGGCAAAGGGAATTTATCATCAGCAAGAAAAGAGTTTAAGGGTTGGTAGTTGATTACCAATCTAAGTTTCCCTCGAACTTGTTCTGCTCTTTTATTGACATAAAAAGCTTCACAAGCCCATGGGGAGCTAGTTGGTTCAATTAATCCTTCCTTAATCAAGTCATGTATTTCTTGCTTTACCTGGTCTAGCATTGCAGGATTAAGTCCTCTGTGAGAGGCTTTTGTGGGGTTTATGTCTTCATTCCTTTTGAATGAAGAAATATTCAGATTAGTATGCTCTACGTCTACGTAGCTGGTCTACGATCTCTCATATCAGAACACAGAATATAACTTGAAGGTTAATTTCAGTGACTTTATTCCACTGCTACAAACTTTCTTGAGTTACATGTTAATAATAGGAACTCTGAGGGGCTGAGGAATGGCCTAAGAATGGAGATCATACCTTTAACATGAAGTGAAAGAAAGTTGGCCTTTTCAACCCAAAACCAAAATCATAGTCAACAAGCAAGATATTTTTGAACTCATGGCAGGAGATATTTCTTCAGAAGTAAGTTTAGATACTCCTCGTTCATCCACCTCTGAACCTATGTTTTCAAAACAAGAACATCGTTTTGAAATTACCTATACTCTTGAAAATTTTTCTGAAACTCGATCTCAGTTGATCAATCCTTATCATGTTTATGATAAATCAAGCTTAAACTGGACTAAAAGGATTAAGAAACTTTGTGGAAAGAGAAACTTTGAGTCCATAAAAGAGTATGTCCAAGCCTCTTCTTTTGATCAACATCATATCCCAGCCACCCAGTCTGAACAATATGTTACAATAACCTACCAAAACATCTTTTCCCTTTATGGTTAAAAGAAGGATATACCCATATCCATTTTGGAGCCATAAAATTAGCCTTAACCTTTTATGGCAGAAAAGGGATGGAAGCAGTAACCAGAATTGCTTTGCTAGATACAAGATTTCTTGAATATCAACATGCTTGTATAGGCACCATTCAAACCACCTTAAATGTAGGCACCATCTTTGTTACCTTCTTCCCAAATTTCAATATTCCTATAAAAGACCCCAATCTGAGTTCAGCGTTCAAAGTTCAGTTACAAATAACTGGAACTAAACAAATTGAGACCTCTTCAGTAGCTACTCTTCATTACCAAATGGTCTATCGTTTGCAAAACCATGCATTCGATATTGTTACACCTTTAACCCCTGAAACAGAAAACACTGCTTTGTTCATCAAAGTTGATAACAATTCTCAGCCAGTTTGCCACTGTCCCCAGACAAATATCCAGGGAAAGATTGATTGAATTAATACCCTCCACTTGGGTTACAAACTATGAGAATTTACAAGCTCAAAGCCAACCAGTGTTACAAACTGAGTCCAGAATGACTAGATTGACAGATGGTCAGGTCCAAGTTGATTTCCTACCTTCAGGACAAGAAAGTCAAACCAGAGATATTTTTCCAACTCATTTCCAAGGAATACTCGAAAAAGTTCCAATTCTTGCATTTAACAAACTTGGCCAACCCATTTATGAACAGAAAACCATAGATGGCCATAATTGGTTTGACTGCTGCAACTGTGACTCTTGTCTTCAAACTGATGATGAAATGGAAATAAAGAAAAACAGAAGAACATCAAAGAAAAAATCTTCTTCTCAACGATTGCATCAAAGATATCAGGATGGAGATCCTACAGTTGATCTCTTAGGAGAAAGTTCAGGTAAGTGGGATTATTATGTGACTTATGGTACTTCTCAACTTCCAGTCCCACAATCTTCTCCTATCATTCCCACTGGATGGGATGATAAAGATGATAAAGATGATTCCACAATACAAAACAGCTGTTTAATGTTTGACCCTTCCAGTTCAAATTATGCAGATAGTTTTCCTCCTCTTCGTGATTTTGAAAAAATCCAAGAGAATGAAAAGCGTGTTTGGAAAATAAAAACCCCTCCGGCAAGAGACTCCTCTGGTACTTCTAAACAGATTTCATCTGCTGAAGCAAGCCTAAACTGGCAAGCTGAGAATGCTAAGTTTCAAAATTTGGCATTACTGCGACTAGAAACTACCCAAAATTCTATGAAAGCCCAGTTGGAAACTACCCAGAACACCTTTACGTCTCACACCCAAGGGTTGACACGCATAATTATGGAATTGAAAGAAAAAATTTAACTGTTACATGAAGAACTTTTGCAAATATTGTATTGTGTGAAAGACATGCATGAACAATCTTATTTGTTGTCCGTCAAACGGAAAGAAAAAACATTTTTGGAGAAACAATTATAAAGCCTTGAAAAGGACTATTGGATGAAATCCCAATATCAATCTCCATACCAAACCCAATATCAGCCTTTGCCAACCTTTTCTCCTCAACCAAGTTATCCAACCTTGAGAAACCCATATCCTTTTCCACCAACAAGAACTTTGTATCCCCCTACTAGAATTATTCACCCTAGACCTTTTGGACTAAGATCCTATAATCCTTATGAAGATGAAAGAAGATTTCCAGAAGAAATGTTCTTTCCTCAATTAAGGAAACCACAACCTAGATCAGAACCTAGTCCTTCCCAAACCAAAAAACCAAACCAGACACCTCCTACAGAGAAGCCTCCCAAACAAGAAACCCAGATGTTCCAACCCTCAGAAATTGATTCTGAAATAGTTGCCTCATCCACTTCTCATTCCATACAGCTACCCGAACCTGAACCTCTTGGTAATATGAGCACCTTCTTAAAAAATCTTACCAAACCCTCTGAGATAAACCTTCATTCTGAAACCCAGTCTTCCTCTGACTCATTATCAGAAACTTCTACAGCTACAACATTGTCTGAAACTTCTGAAACTTCTGATACTTCTGATCCCCTTTACATGTTGAACCAACCAGAAGCTGACCCTCCAGAAGAACCTTTGGAACCAGATCCAGATCCCATACTTGCAGAAGAATTTAGACTTCCCAATATTCCACTCCCAACCTATGGAGATTCCTCAAAAGGTTTTACTATAAATGACATCCCTCCTTCGAAATGGATAGACAGATTCAAAGAGATCCAAGGATGGATGCATGCTGAAATGTTAAATCCAGCAAATACTTTGACCAACACAATTGCGAAAGTCATTGTTCGTTTTCGTGGAAGACTATTTGACTGGTATGTAAGCCTTGGAGAATATAGGCAAACTCAATTAAGAAATAGTCAGTCCATTATTGAATTTTTCAGCTATCTCATTGCTGAATTCACAGGGCCAGTCAGACATGAACAGATTACTGCAAGAGAAGAATTTTTCCAACTTAAATGCTGTTCTTTCAAACGGCATGATTTGGAAAAACATTTTATGGAAATGAACAAAAGATACCATAAGATTGGAGGAATCGATGATGTTAATCTCAAGCAATATTATTTAGAATCTATTCCTTCTACTTTGGGCAAAGAGGCCACCAAGACCATGGAAAACCAAGGACTCACAATTCAAATTGTTAGTTTTGGAGAAATTTATCAGTTTGTTTTACATGCTTTAGAACGGTTATGTAACCAAGTAGAATTTGTCAAGCAAATGGAGAAAAACAAGTATCTTCTTGGGAAATCCTGTGACAAGCCGTATTTAAAGATTAAATGTGACATTGAGAAACATTGTAGATGTCCTTCTCTTGGAAGAAAAGCAAAACAGAAATATCGCCATACTATGGACCACAAGAAGAAGAAAAAAAAATTCGAAACTTATAAATTTCTTCGCCGATCCAAAATCCAAAAGCATCGAACCAAAGGAGACCGATGTTATGTTTGCGGCCAAAAAGGACATTTTGCAAACAATTGTCCCAACCAACAAAAAAAGAAGAAGCTCATCCATCTTCTTTCACAGGCACTAGATGAATCTATTAATGATGATTTGGAATCAGTGTTTTTGCTGGATGATGAACACAATGATGAGACTTTGATCTCAATCTCCTACACAGTGGACTCTGAGCTTAATGAAATCTCAAATTCAGTCATACCTGAGGTATTTTGTCCCCCTGAATATTCCCTGAACCTCTAAACCAAATACCTGCTGACTCCTATCCACTCTGTCAACCAACCCCAATAGCCATGGTTCAACTCCTACATGAACACTATTCCAAACCACTTACCCTCCCTGCCTTTTTTGATACTGGCGCATCTGCAAGCATATTAAAACCTGATCTGCTCCCTAAACAATTTTGGGATCTGTAATTGGTATTCAATCATTTTTTCTCTGTTATGTCTCTACTTGGATGAATTTTTTTTTCTCATTTTTTTGGTTAAAAAAGACATCCTTAAAATGTTTGAAGATATTATGGATAGATTGTTTTAATCATGGATGCAATGTTTTTTTTTTTTCTTTTACCATTTAATGAGTCCTTTGTTGAAAAACTTTAGGAGAAACATTTTAACCACGTTTTTTGTTTTCTTTCTTTTTTCTTGTGATCATATAAATGGTTGCTTTGTTTTATCCCATGATCATCGATTATTATCAGTTTTATCACTGCTATTGTTTGTTCGTAGCAATATAATATCTATTTGTGATGATTTTTGGGTGATGTTCTAGTTTTGAATAGTGGTTAGTATTTATGTGTTGGCCCACTTGGATTTGATTATTTTGCTGGTTATGTGGGTATGTAGCTTGTATTTGGGTGCGTCGCTCTAGATATAATTAGGAGGTATAATCCATGAGTTGGTTCATTTGATTCACATCTTTATTAGTGATTCTGTTTTTTTTTGCTTCAATATATGTTTTTTGTTTCTTTTTCCTTTTTTTTTCCCCTTTTCCTGGTTATTTGGGTAGGTAGCTCTAAAAATAATATAGGAGTTACAATCCATTATTCATATTTGTATAAGTTTTTTATTTTTATTTTTATTTTTTTTGGTCTAGTATGCTTGCTTGAAATGAGGATGACTGTACCTAAATGAGGAAGTTGAGATGGATGAGTGGCAAGACCAAGAAGGAAAAAAATTGGAATGAACAAATTCAAGGAAATTTAGGGGTAGCTCTAATAGCAATTAAAATGCGGAAAAATAGACTTAAATTGACATGGATGAAAGTAGTAAGAAAAGATATGATGACTTATTTTTTTAAAAAAATGTTAACTACAAATGCTGAAAAATCCAGAAGTTTTTTTTGGTATTATCGGTTCATACAATACATATTTTAGATCATATTACCTTCTTTTAGTTTTTTTATTTCCCATTGTACCTTTGGTTTGAAAATTTAAGTATGGAACCACAAAATTGGATATATTTGAGCAGTTCCAATGTCCAACTTTTGAATTATTTGAGGGAATTTTGTGGAAGTAAAAGATGAACAAAATAAGCAAGTGGGATCTATGAAAATTTTGAGAAACTTGAATGGAAGATTTTAAATACTGTAAAGAAGGGTGGTAATTTTGAAGTTTTTACAATTGATGGTGTTGAAAGTACAATTTACTCTTTTCAAAATTAATTAAAAATTGATTATACAGCCTAGTCCAATCTCGTGATTAAGTTGTTTAGCCTGCCAGAAATGTGGTTAGAAGGATTTTTGTGGTCTTAAGTTGATTCGTCGTCTGAATACACAATAGAAAATAGTGTTTTTGAGTTTTTGAAAGTCTAGATCTATTGTCCCCCTCAAATTGATGAAGTCCATTTTGAGTGCGCAGGGTTGGATTTACAACACTTTTGAGTTCCTAATGTCTTTATTTTTCAAGTAATTAGAGAACTTTATCAAATCACATAAAAATTTAAACCATTTGACTTTTCACATTGGTGTGATTGATAAATTTCTAAACCCCTAAGAGTGTATCATTTGATGGGCTATTTGAAATTTGATCAAACGAATGATTAAGCTATTTGAATTAGATGAATAGGTAGGAGTTAGACGTTAAATAGTTCAACTCTTACTGTGATTTGACGAATTTCTTAATTATTAATATGAGGCATGTAATCGAAAACTTCCTAGATAAAAATATTCTCCTTGACTGCACTTTTTTCTTTTTCTTTTTTTCCTTTGAGTGGGGTGAGTGGAGGATGATCATGTGCTGTGGGTGATTGGGCTTCTAATTGGTGGCCAAATTTATTCCATCAAAAATTATAAACTTTAATGTTCTTATGCTCCCAAGTAACGAGTGAACATTAATGTGACTGTGGTATGAAGTGCATTGGAGCTACTAAATTTATTAGTTAGTAAGCCTAATAATGAACCATGACTCATCTTGGATTGCAGGCATAAGCTAGTTTCTTTAAGAGAAGTGCTGGTGCATGTTTGCTTGTTTGATTTGGATCAAAAGTTTGGATTGAATTGGATTGTTAAGTGGTAAGAAAGAAGAAGAGAAAGAAAATGAGTGAAGGTAGCAAAAATGGATTATCAGCTATGGAATCAGAGAAACGTCCTACTCCGCGATTGAACGAGAGGATCCTTTCTTCCTTGTCGAGGAGATCGGTAGCCGCGCACCCATGGCATGATCTCGATATAGGTACCCTTGTACCCCACGTAAACAACAATTTCCGTCCCTCTTCACTCTTATTATCACACCTTCTTTCTCATATACTCATCCACATTTTCTCTGTCTCCCAATCTTCTCACTCCCTCCCTTCCATACAAACTCTCTCTCCTAAACTCACTACGTCTTTATGCCTTGCACGTAGGACCTGGGGCTCCCTCGGTTGTCAATTGCGTAAGTATTCTTTACCATGGCATTTGATAATTGTGTATGGGGTCATGAGGATTTGATAATTGCGGAAGAGAGGCAGTTGATCTTTATTGCCACATGAAATATGGGGTTATGAGGATCATCATCATCAAATCAATAAGTTGGAAAGTGAGGGGAGAAAGTGGGACCGCCAGAGCATAAAAGAACGTTATTAGTGGATCCCACTCTATCTCACCCACCAACTCATTGATTAGGAGGAGATGACTCTTATGACCATAATCATGAGGATTATAATTTACTTTTAGTAATTTGTAATGCCTCTCAAAACTGATATCCTCTCAAATGCCAAACCTTATCAACGACTTGGCTCCCATCTTGGTAACTGTTCAAATCTCACAAAATATACAACATGTTGACTGGTCTTGAGAGGAAAAGTATACATATTACATACTTTTCAGAGAGAAATTTGTATTAAAAATAGATAAAACAATAAATGTATCAAATTTTTTTCCAATATTATCATGAAAGTATAGTAACTAAAGCAAAATGATTGGGTTGGATTGTCATCTTTTAAAAGATTGAGCTGCACATCCTCACTTTAATTATTAAGATAAAATAACATCTTCATGCAATCTTAATTTATTTTTAATTTTTAAAAAGGATTAGTAAAAATTCCTAATCTTCAAAACCCTATCCTCTCAAAATCGATTTAGAGTTGGTCCACCATGGATATTGGTCTGCAGAGGTGTCACTGTGTGACCTTTTGTTGTTCATTTATAAAGGAACAACGAGGAATGGAAAAATAGAGATATGATTGTATCACTAGCATAAAACATGTTATGGGCATAATTAATTCCTATTCCTAACTAGACTACATTGTGTCATATATAGGTTGTGGAGATAGGAAAAGGAAGCAAGGTCAAGTACGAGCTGGACAAGAAAACTGGGCTCATTAAGGTATTACGCTTGTTCTACTAGTGAGAATAACATTTCTTCATTGATTTTTTCAACATTTTCACCCTTTGTCTTTGACAAATTACTCATTATTTCTTTTCTATTTTTGCTCTTCGAATGAAAACTTAATGAAGAATTGACACATGCACAGGTTGATCGTATATTGTATTCTTCGGTGGTTTATCCTCACAACTACGGTTTCATCCCTCGAACACTTTGTGAAGACAATGACCCTATGGATGTCTTGGTTCTAATGCAGGTAAGACAAACTCTAAACCATCCTCTGGAATCAATTCCAAGAGTATCTAGGTAACTTCAGATAAATAACTATACAACACTGATAACTTTGGGACAATTAAACAAATTGGTAACATGCAACCAACTTGTTCTTGGCAAGCCTATGGATGTCTTGGTTCTAATGCATGTAAAACAAACTCTAAACCATCCTCTGGAATCAATTCCAAGAGTATCTCGGTGACTTCAGATAAATAACTATACATCACTGATAACTTTGGGACAATTAAACAAAATTGGTAACATGCAACCAACATGTTCTTGGCGAGTTTTGACAAATACATCTAGAATGGATTGGTGGATATATAAGTTGGACATACGTGTTCATTCTTCTTGCAAGTTTTGACACTCCAAGAATGTGCTATGTGTGCCTTACACTTTAGAAACCTGGGCACTTTTGCTTAGGTTTGCAAACTGTCCCTGCTCAGGACCGACCTGACAGACTTGGTGTGGCTTGAGCTTGACCTAGGCCTGAACTATATGTAAAAGGCCCCAGCCTAAGGAACTGCCTATGGGCCAACCATGGTGGCCCAAAGCTCGTATGAAAATAGGCCTAGCCGAAGCTTGCAGACAAGACCAGAACTTAAGGCTGCCAATAAAATGAGTCCAGGCCAGGCCAAGCTTGCCCTGGGGCTAGCCTGAACCTTCACAGCCAGGCCCGGTCCTGCTCATGACAATTTAGACCCAAGTGTGGCTGGAGCTGGCCCATGGCCATTCTTGGTGGTTTGAAATTGGGAAAGTCTATTCAAATCTTATTTGGAAAAATTTATTTCTGACCTGATTTTTCCCAAATACCGTAACCATAGTTTGAATTGGATTAGACAGGCTTGTTCGGCTCTAGTTTTAGCCATAAAGATATTTCATTATAATAAATGTAACAATAGTATTAGAGTAAGCAATAATTAACCCAAAGCCACGTATACTGAGTACTGTGTTTCTGGCTAACATGTGTCAAGCATGTCACCCAATATCTTTCTCATATTTTTTAATTTGATATGGGTCTGAAGAATATCAGGAAGGAATTCTTGGGTCAGGGAACCCCTTAGATAATGGGATCACAGGCAACATGTTTAATGCATACTACTCAAATATGACCTAATATATCAGCTCCTTTATCATTGAATTAAAATAAATCAACTCATTTGATAATCTGGCCAGAAATAACCAATTCATTGCCTAGCATGCTTTTAATAAAATTAGATGGCATTGATATTATGTCCTTTTCCTTTTCCTTTTCCTTTTCTGATAATTGTTTAATTTTTAGCTTTAGTTAATTTCTGCCCTCATTTACTGCTTAAATATTTCTAAGGTCATGATATTTTGAGATAGCTAGTTTGCTATATCAAAAACACAATATAACTTTCCTTCTAGTTTCTGTGGTGACTTTGCAACTACTTATTGTCTGCAAAGTATATCTGTTATATAACATTGGTACTTATATTAATTTAATGATTACCAGGAACCAGTTCTTCCAGGTTGCTTTCTTCGAGCTCGAGCTATAGGACTAATGCCCATGATTGACCAGGTATTTGATTACTAGAGGAGAACATGCAGAATTCGAACACTTGGCATTTTTCATTTTTCCAATTTCATTTAGTTATCAACTATTATCTGAATGTATTTTGTTGTTTCTGGGCATGGAAAACAGGGTGAGAAGGATGATAAGATAATTGCAGTGTGTGCGGATGATCCAGAATATCGACACTACACTGACATCAAAGAACTCCCTCCTCACCGTCTACAAGAGATTAGGCGATTCTTTGAAGACTGTATCTTTTTTATCATTTCTCATATATAATGGTTTCTATTGAGGTGAAGTACACCATATATCTGGCCCTTTATGGTATATTGTACACCACAGTGGCATCCATGATCCATTATTGATGATGGACATGGGAATAAGCATTTGAGTGCTTGTAGTTTATCTTTGTTCTCCATCACTGGAAACAGACAGGCGATCCACCTATGTTATACTCTGCCTTCAATTATTAGCAGTCTTTCTCAATTATTACTTAGTACTTGGGTTTCCTTTACCATAGTGTAACTTAGACAAGAAGAACGAGAACAAGGAAGTTGCAGTGAATGACTTTCTCCCTTCCACAGCTGCATATGAAGCCATCCAATACTCCATGTGAGTCTTTTCTCTTTTCACATTTCATGGCACATCAAATGTTATAGAATACAAATATGCATATGCATAGAACTTGAACTATCAACACAAACTCCAAATAAATTAATCTCTCGTAATCACATTTACATTTGCTTATCACTGACATATCACGATCGTTCATATACATGTATAAAAATGCATAGAGAACAGACTCCTCACCTTACATAGTTTGAACTACTGTAATTCATTAAAATGTATGATATGTAATAGAAGGGGCAGGTACACCCGTTTATCACTGATATTTCGTGATCATTTTCATATGCATGTATTAAAATGCCTAGAGAACAAACTGCTCCTCTCACATAGTTTGAAATTACTGTAATTCATTAAAATGTATGGTATGTGATAGTAGGGGTTTATTTTGTTTCTTATTTAAGTAGGTTTAACATGTGGTCTGTGGTGCAGGAATCTTTATGCAACCTACATCTTGCAAAGCTTGAGACGTTAATGGACACTACGATTGGATATCTATCGATTATCAAAAGCTAATATATAATAATTCGTATTCTTTACTTCATAAAATCACTTGGACTGTATATTCCTTTGATGTGCCAATAGTTGAATAAATCCATCGAGCTATTGCTTTTTCGTTTTTTATTTATTTCAAATTTGTCTCTTGATCTTTGCTCTACAGTACATTTGTGGAGTTGTATTTCTTGTTTGGCGAAATTCATGGACCTCTATCCTTGAAAGAGGTTGAGATTTTTTATTTGCTTTGCCATGTACAAGTCGTTTTGGCTCATCAATTCAGTACTTCGAACCAGATAGTTCTGGCAAATATATATGGCCACAAAAACAACTATTTTTGTTGGGCCTTGGGCTACATATAAATATTGATGATTGTAAATGCTTTTTTCACAACAGTGATTGAGATTCCATTCTTGGCTTTCCATTTGTTGAACCCGGAAACATAATTAGGCTTCATCGATTGTTTCTTTTATTTCTCTCTTAGATGCGTGAAGTATCCATTATATTGTCTCATCATAGGGATGACAATGGGCTGAGTGGCCTGGCCAGGCTCGGCCCTAAAAAACTAGGGCTTGGGCCACATAATGTGGTCTGCGGGCTAGGCTAGGGATGGGCAATTATGGCCACTAGGGTAGGGCTAGGTCAGGTTTGGGCCAAGGCTGGCCTGGTTTAGCTTGGTCTGCTCTCTTATTCCTTGTATTCTTTTTTTATCTTTAGATTTTATTTGGCATAGCCTAGCGTGGCCCAACCTTGATAGAGGGCAGGGGGTTGGGCCTCGTCCAGGGCCTCTTTTGCTCGGTCAGGGCTTGAGCAGGCCCTATGGGGACATGGGCTGAGCTAGGGCCAAGGCTGGCCTGGCGTAGGTTTGGTCGTTGCTAGCTCTATCTCTTCATTGCCTTCATACCCATAAATAGGACCTGATGAGCCATGCACATGTGACCACATGATCTATATGGTGACATGGATTACATAATTCCTTCCCTAGCAGCTATAGAACAAGCTTGTCGAAATGCCTTTTGGGTAGGTGTTTTCCTACACACCAAAGGGAGATAAAATGAAAAAAAGATAGGGTAAAAAGGGTATTAAAACATGGATCGACTGCCTGGTTCGGCCTTCCTTGTACTTATCTCGGCCCTCCTTTGTACTAATCCAGATTGGTCGAATTGGAGAGAGAAAACGAAAAAAAGATAGGGTAAAAAGGGTATTAAAGCATGGATCGGCTGCTTGTTTCGGCTCTCCTTGTACTTATCTCGGTCCTCCTTTTGTACTTATCTCGGTCCTCCTTTGTACTAATCCAGATTGGTCGAATTGTACTAGCCAAATTGGCGTGTGGTTTGTATAGAGTTTAGGCTCTAAACAATCAAATTAGAGCCTACCTTTAAATACTGTCGAGCAATGTGGTTTTACTATTGGAAATTTTTGTGATAGCTTTAAAATATATGTTCATATTTGTTTATAAAGTTTAAAGCTTCAAAAATAGTGTAGATCGACATATCTATGAAAACTTGAAAATTTTGAAAATTGACGGTCCAAAAATGCGATACAAAATACATTATTTCTAAAACTTTGAAATCCATTTTTTTCTCATGTCCATACATCTTGATGTCGAGATGATCAATTTGAAGATATTTGGGCATCAAAACAACCTTTTCTAATGAGATTTTTGAGGTAGGCTCAAATTTGATTGTTTAGAGCCACAACTCTCTATATATAAACTTTTCCCTAAAATTAAAATTGATAAAATAGGGAGAGAAAAATTGCATAAATTATTTCATTCTATAAAATTTTTGTTCGATAACATAGATCAACAAAAAAGTATATTATAGAAGGGGAATAGTGGGTTTGGGAAAGAATATTATTGATTGTCAATTCGGCCCAAAGAAGTATAAAAAATATGACCAAATCGAATGTTCCCAATGAGTGTTGACTATTTTTAAAAGGGTGTGGCTTGTATGAGGTTGAACAACCCAATTAAGGTGCACCTCCAAATTTTATCATAATATGTAATTTTGGTGTAAAACATTCTTAGGATTATTTGAAAATCTATTTTTATTTTTAATTATAAAATTTTAAAGTCCAAAAATGGTTAAAATCAAGGAGTTGTATAAACATATAAAAATCTTGAAAGTGGTCGGTCTAGATAGTGTGTTGCAAGATGCAGTATTTTTCGGAGTCAAAAAATATTTAATTTATTTTTTCATATCAATACATCTCGATACTGAAATGATCAATTATTTAACCTTAAAACAACATTTTCTGATGGATTTTTTATATGCATTTCTAATTCTATATTTTAAGGTTGCAACCACATATATAAACTTTTTTCTTTTTAAATATCAACAACTTTTCAATCCCTTGGCAAAACCATATCCATTCATGAACTCTTTTAAGATATAGGGCTCTTCTATCTTCTATATGAATGTTGCATGCGTTTACCCTAAATTATTGCTTTATGCAAATAGAAATTAGTAGTAGTCCTCTCTATCTCTATCAGACCATTTGTTCTGCTTTGACACATGTTATTTCTTTTTAAAAGTTACGACAAGGCCCCTTCATTACATTATCTAGACCGCCAATTTTCAATATTTTCAAGTGTTTTTATATCTAATAGACTTGCATTATTTTAAGAGGCTTAAGTTTCACAATTATAGGTTAAAAACACGTTTTTAGGCCGCCACAAACTTTTCTAACACCAAAACTACGTCTTCTAGTATAATTTAAATGCGCACTAGATTGTTTAAGGTTGATACCTTATACAAATGGCACCCTAAGAAACAATAAAGTTCAAACCATTTTTAATTGGACCACGATTGTACTGTATGACATATGCTTACGATTTTCACTCGTCCGCATCTCTATTTTCTATGGGATATTTATAGGTTGAATAAGGGTTAAGCTGGAAATTAGTTCTTATAATCTCTGGGCTTTGAGGGATTCTTTTTTTAAATTTTTTGGATTTTTTGATAAACAATCGACCCAAAATAAATCAAAACAGGTTTAAAACGAACACTTACACATCGGGCCATGCAGCGCATCGCTAAAAGGTGTGCAGGCTCATTGGAGACTAAATCATCATTTCTTTAAACAACATCAACCGTGCCATAAGTTTCTAATCGTAAGTCGAATTCAAGCCATTTTTAGACCATTAGAAATCTTGTAACTTGCTCTATAATTTGAAACCAAATTTGGTAAAAGTTGAGATAGTTTCGAGGGTCTATAAGGCTAGGAATTTAGGGTCTCGGTTTTAGGTTTCTGGATGTTAGATCAGTGTTTTGGGTATGCAGGACTCATGAGTTTCTAAGGTGACTATGTGAGGATATTAGGATAAGATGATTGGGTTTAATTAAACTATGGTTTACTAGGGTTTGTGTGGTCTTGTTTTTTAGGAATTGCCGTAACCAGAGGGAGGTATCTGCACATGTCAATGAGGATTTGGCAACAATACTTTTATCCAAACTTAATAACTTATATATGTCAAAGTTCCTCACAAATTGATCATACTAGACGTAACAACAATACACCTTATGACGAGGATAGGGCTCTAATCTTGTTTTTCTCGTTCGTTTGAGCAATCATGTTATTACGCTACTCGATGGAAAATTTATCACAAAGATGGATAGGGCGATTGTGACACTATGCACTTATGGAAATATAGAGATGATACACTTTTGTTGTCTTTTTTTTCTCTCTCTAGAAAGAGAAAGGTCAAAATTATAGAGAGGCATTGGGTGATGCGAGAGAAAGCGTGGAGAGAGGTTTTGTGAGAGGCACTGGTTCTCTTTGGTAAGAGTCACTCGCATTTTTCGTTTGATTTATTTTTCTAGCTTGTTCTTTGCTTGTGGCCATTTTATTATTTTTTGGCTCTTTGCCAAAAATCAAGTCATCAGCTTTTAGAGCTTTCACACACAACACTGAGAATTACAAGAACAAAATAATGATATGTAGTCTCTCAAGTTTATTCATGAATACATATGGGCAATAAAAATAATCAAAAGTTGTCTACAAAGAAAGTGCTAGATATGGTGCTCTTGGTTTTTCATGCCATAAAGGTGATAACTATGCATATTTTCAGGGAAGCAAATAAACCCATGATAAGCTCGTCAGATTCAATCTGACATAAATGGAATAAACTTCAAAAAGGTCAGCTCAAACCTAGACATGGGCTTGTAACAATGGCGAAACATAATCGCCACAAGAGCTTCAATCACATAAATTTAATACAAAAACTTGGTCACAACTGCGAATTCTTAATACATAGCATAGGATAAAATGATATGAAGAACATTAAATATCTAATTGTTCTCATAATTCTTAAAAAGGACTTCCCTCACTAAAGCATTTAGATTCTCATAAGAGGAGCCTCCTGGTTTGATAGCCTTCTCTGCTATCTGTTTCCACTTCATTATTTTGGTCCTCATCTCCTTTCCCTTCGTCCCTTCCATCAACATCCTCACTTTGTCCTCCACCTCTTCCCTTTTGACATTGTTGTCTATCTCCATGCCAAAACCCCACTCAGTGCAGGCATACCTACAATTGGTTGGTTGCTCTCCCAAACATGGCCAACATATGACAGGCACACCATTGCAGATGGCCTCAAGAATAGAGTTCCAACCACTATGCGTCAAAAACCCACCCACTGAAGCGTGAGAAAGCACGTGTTCTTGGTTGCACCAATTTGCAATCAACCCCCTATCCTTAATTTCATCCATGAACTCTTGGCTCAAAATAGCGGCTTCACCCATCATGAGATCTCTACGAGTGATCCATATGAAGGGTTTATGGCTATTAGCAAGGCCCCAAGCAAACTCATTGAGTTGATCAAGAGTTAGCACCGCGACGCTACCAAAGTTCACATATAAAACCGACATAAATTGTTGTTTATCGAGCCAAGCCAAGCACTCATTCTCTTCTTTCCACAAACTCGTCAGAATAGACTTATCCTCTCCTTTGGATTCGTGTTTGCTAAAGGTTAGAAGAAGACCGATTGTGTAAAGTGGGCAAGCGATTCGAGATCTCATAGCTTTAATAACATCCTTCTCCAAATCATCAAATGTGTTGAGAATGAGGGCCGAAGTCCTCAGTGCCATCTGAGATTCTGTTATGCTATAGTTAAGAAGGAAGTCATCTGGATCAGCGGTCCTAACAACAGATACCATGTCCTTGAAACAAACATTGGGCATTCCTGGAACCCAGTCTAGAGTGGTTTCCAAGTACCCTTCAGCAAGGCTGCTTAAATCTGCACTCACACACAATAAAAAATTCAAGCCTAAAACAACCATTAAACAAAGTCCAATCAAATGTACATATGATTAAGCTCCTTTTTGCTAACTAAAGTGACTTAACTTAAAAACTTAGTTTTTGAAAGTTCAACTCAAGAAAAATAATTTCACTCAATAGTAAATTAGAGTTCACGTCCATTTGATGTGAATTTTCTAACACATCCCACTCTTTCAAGCGATTTTCACTCTAATACGAAATGGTAATGCATGCCCTCTGATTTATTAAGAAGACAATTTAGCATTAAAAAAGAAGAAGATATTATTGATAAGCAATCATGTTTCATTATAATTTTGGTGTTAGTTTGCGGTGCATCTCATGAGAATGGAATGCATTTCTGTAAAATACAAATTTATTTGTCTATAGGAAACATTAATTACCCCCTGATCCATTGGTCTACTAGTATTAACATAACCATGTAAATATGCAAGATATTGATAAAGTGACAGAAATTCATAATAGATAAGTGTTTCATAACTACTAAAAAAAATAAAAAGATTTAGAAATTAAGGAAATAGAAAGAGGGGGAGAGAGAGACATATATTATGATATAAGCAATCCCAGACGCCTATTCAGATCAAATGGCTAAGAAATGGGATCAAGTGGGTGGGGTCTCTTAGAAAGTTTTCCCTTAAGCATATTCCTTAAGCCTTCAATTCTAACAAAATGCTTTCTTTCTGTAGAATGAAAGGGCTCATGTTCATGCATTGTCTCCACTCAAGAAAATTATTTTTTACTCCTTTCCAATATTTGCCTTTAAAATCTTCTTGGACCAAACCAAGATCCTGTGACTACCAAATTTGGGGCGAAATAAATGCCTTGAGACCCCTAAAATGGGAGAGGGACAAATATTGTTTTGGTCGAAACATGGGCAGACCAAATGTCCTTCTCTAGTTATTTACTTCTTTTTTATAAACAAATTTTGACCATTTGTAGGCAAATGCAGTTCATGTTTCTCTCAGTGACTACAATCTCAAAATGGAAAGAGGAAACGAAAAAAACTGCATTCATTCAAAAGTAGTGTCTTTTGGTGGTGTTGAGAAAGGGGTAGGAGTCGTGGTGGTAGCCACCCCACACCCTAATCACCATATTGTGGTTTTTATTTCCACGTATACCGTCCCACTAACACCTTGACAAAACTAACTCCTAAATTATTTGAAAAAATGGGTTGGGGCATGTTTTCCCCACTAAATTACCCAAAAACAAAGAAAATGTATCTTTTGGTGTCTAATATAAAGGGTATATAACTTACAATCTCATGACTTTTCATTTTTGTTAACATTTTGTTGTTGATTAAGGGTCTCGTCATTATTTTAAACTTTCTTTTTGTTTTGAGAAGTTCAATATAGGAATTAAATTTGAGATGTAGAGTTGTTTGACATGGCCAATCACTCAAGCCCAAGCCCGATCCTCATTATTTTAAACTTCCACTAAATACATTTTGTTACTTATTATTATTTTCTTTCAGTTGTAAAAACTCAATGGCCTAATGTGGATTGATGGTATTGGTCACATAACAAATCTTTCTCCACTCTTACATGAATAAATTTCTACATGCCACTACAATTCAAATTTGGAAACCGAATTGATGTAAAGAGAAGCGGACAAAAATGACTCCACTATAATTCAAACGTTTTTATATATGATATGTTGGTTCATTATCATCGGAACCTTTGTTAAACTATTTGGGGTTGGCTACATGATATATGAGATATTGATTATACTCTGAAGATTTGAAATTGCAAGAGACACTCCAAGATAGTTCTCTAATAGGGGAAGTGAATGTAGATTATGCTCGAGCTTGAGGATATAATTTAGAAAAAATATCTCTTTATCTTCTATTTTTAACTTTTATATCTCATGAGACCCAAGAATTGAAAAATATTACTTGTAAGCAAAAGGTCTCTATTTTTTATATCTTACAACCCTTGGACCCCTTTGACCCTAAATTTTTTATCTCAAAAAACACTAAAATGATACCCTATCCAAACTTTTCTTCTTCGGCAAAACTCCATCTTGCTCCAACTCTAAAACTCAAAGTTGCGAACAAATTCGCCTCTACATCATCTCTTTCTCCTCTCTATCTCTAAAAATTATCTAGCATTGTGGCCTCAAAAAATGGAATCTGAGGTATATGTGCCATATATCCCCAGAAAAGGTACTCAGATCGGTTCTTCACCTTTGTTTCTTGGGGAAGACCAAAGAATTCCTTAATAGCATAGAACATTTCCTTCTGCAGAGACTCAAGGACTGCAATATTGTACACAACCTCGAAATACCCTGGTCTCAAGGCCCTCCAGAGCATCTCGCACCTCTCGTGTTAGGGTTTTCCATCTCCATCTCTCAGTGCCTGGTATCAAATTACCAGAGAAATCAAGTACTGCTATTTTCATGCCTGAATCAGAGCCCATGTTCAAACAAATGGAGCTGATTTTTTTTTGGTTGAATGGGGATAGATTTGATTTTTTGGTGGGTTTGTTTGCAAAAGGTGCGGTGTATATATAGAGCAGGCCACAAGCTCTTTCCCTTTAGATACAAGCGCAAATATTAGTTTCTTAGTAAGAGCAGCTGGAGAAGAAAGCAACAGGAATTCTTTAATTAGACAGCCCATATAAGTCAAAAATGGCCATTGGTTCCTCTATTACCCTAGGAAAACATAGAAAGACAAAAACCCAAAGTTGCTGGAGAGAGAAAATGGCCACTAGTTCTTCTATTACCTAAGGAAAAAGAAATCAGAACCTGACGTAGTGATCGGAAGCCATTATAGTTCAAGTGTAAGGAAAAAGGAACGATTGGAGAGATATATATGAACAATAGGATCGGAAGCCATTATAGTTCAAGTGTCAGGAAAAAAGAACGATTGGAGAGATATATATGAACAACAGGAGGGTATATATATATATATATATAAGCGAGGGTTGCATACTTGCTATTAGTGTTTCTCTCCCTAGATAAGAAAGCCATGCCCAATAAACTGATAACCCTAAAGTTACATATAAATTAGATGCCTACTCAAAAGGTTAGACATACATGCAACATACCTTTGAGGGGTGCGTATCCTCTCTCTATGAGCTCAGGAATCTGAAGGTACGCCCAATATCCACAAGCACTCGTGGTCCAAAAGGTCACTCTTGGGACCCCAAACTCCTCGGCAACCTCTTGAGTGAAGTTCATAAGCCCATCGGAGATCACACACGTCACGCCAGGCACACCTAGACTACACTTGAGCCTAGTCATGAGTTCCCTAAAGGGAGCCTTCATGTTCTTCCTAGTTGACTCACAAAGCTCAATCACATTTGTGGTCCTTCCATGGCACGAGGGTAGCCCATCGGGTATTGTTTCTAGCAGAAAATCATCGAATCCGGTGGCCGCAACTTGACCGTTTGCTTCAGTAATCCGATCTTGGATGAACTCAGAGTTGACAAATGTTATGTAAAAGCCTTTGGAATGCAAGAGCCTGGCTAGCTGCATCATGGGCTTTATGTGCCCTTGTGCAGGGAAGGGGACGCATAGGGCGTGGGTTTTACCAGCTACATGAGATCCCATCTTTGATCTAAGGATGCCTATGATTTGTGTAGAAAGAGGGGGATTTATAGAGGCTATCTTGATGGACGCATCCCCTGTTTATTAAATTTTGAGCTCAATTTGTTTATCAAGGATAATGATATTTCAGGTGATTTTAGGTCGTACTAATGACCAAAGGCCCTGATCTAGTGTTCCAGCCGCCAGACCAAGTGTACAATTTAGTCTTTGGTCCAGGGAGACCACTATATGCACACCACATAAAATTCTATTAATCCAATGAAATTACAAAACCTTGAATAAAAGTACTGACGGCGGCTCGCTCATACCTTGAAGAAAATAATTGAGAGGCGGCTCGCTCCTTTGTGGGACCCAATGGTATAAAAAGCGACCCAGACAAATCGGGCATATCAAAAATCGATTTGTATCGGTGAATCGATTACAGAGATCGGGAATCGACTGAATCGGTCAGATTAAAGTTTCAAAAAAATTCGAAAAAATTATTAAAATTCATTATAAATGTGGTTTTTTAGGAATCCAATAAGAAATGAGAGTATTACATTATTAACTTTCATTTTTTTCATTAATTTGTGAATATTGAGATGCTCTTTCCCTATATAAACTTCAGTATTAAATTTACATCATATAAAAGAAAAATCATAGAATTATCATGGATAAAATATATAATTATACATAAACTATAATAAAGAGTAGACTAAATCAATGAAAGAATGGCCATTAAAATCTCGTTTTGGCGAAAAACCCT
>NW_006500351.1:3389259-3422271 GCF_000471905.2 Amborella trichopoda
ACCATCATGTTATAAAAAATAAAAAAATATAATTAAACTATTTATTCATAGGTTGTATGAAGAAATACCTTTTATGTTTTTGACAAGAAATACTTATTGTGTTATTCGTTTTTTTTTTTTTTTACAAGAAAAATATGATACTTGTTGATTATCTTTGTTTTTTTTTTGACAAAAGAAGAAGATGTTGTACTACATTTTTTTTTGCTTGTTGTATTACTTTTTATTTTATTTTACAAGAAAAATAAAAAAATGATGCTGCCAAAGTACATTTTATTTTTTATGCCTTTTGTTTTATTTTTTTGCAAGAAATACTTGTTATATTACCTTGTATTTTTCTTACAAGAAAAATAAAAAATGTTGTATTGTCTTTTTTATGTTTATCTTGAAAAGCCTTTTATTTTATATTTTTTTTATTTTTTTACAACAGTATTTTCTGCCTTTGTTTATTTTTTTGACAACAATTTTTATTTTTTTATAAGAAAAATAAAAAAAATATTGTATTATCTTTTTTATCTTTATCTTGAAAAGCCTTTTATTTTATATTTTTTCTATTTTTTTACAATAGTATTTTCTGCCTTTGTTTATTTTTTTGACAACAAAATTTTTTTTGTATTTTTTTGTTGTGTGCTAATGGGTTCGAACTCAAAATTGTGTGCTAAGGGTTCAAACTCAAGATGTCCACCGAAAAATCGGTGTTGTCAACCAACACGACCACATCGCCTCACGTGATTCTATTAGCTTCTATAATAATATATATTCAATCATCTTGCTTTAATGCTTTTTTGTGGGAATTATCCCACATCGAAGGATAAGTGTTGCTTGGTTCTCTATAAAGGCATGTGTAACCCTATTGTACGTGTAGGAAAGTGAGGGGGCAGACGTGAGGTGAGTTACCATGTGTGGCCACGTGTTGCTTCCGTGAAGTGGCCACGTGTCACTCCCGTGAGGTAGCCTCGTGTAAACTCAAAAAATACAAGTTTTTTTGGTGAGACTCGCGATTCACTATTTTTTCGGTTAGACTCGCGATCCACTATTGGGTCGGTGAGACTCGCGATTCACTATTTTTTTGGTGAGACTTGCTATCCACTATTGGGAATCGCCCGATTCTCTTTAGACATGGGCGATTCCGGGGTTTTTCGTAGAACCGGCTCGGTAGCAAACCATTTTCGAGTCTAACCGGGCGAGTCCGGCTCGACTCGACGAGTTTTCAAACACTGGTGAAAACACTAGGGCATCCATACACATACACGCATGCATGTGTGTGTCACACGTGCGACACGTACACACGTGTGAAGGTGCTTTTGAGGCTTGAACCGGCTAGAACTGCATGCACGTGCATGTCGCACATATGGAACCAACTAGAACCGGTGCACATGTGCACGCGTACATGTGCGTGTCGCACGTATGGCACGTGTGGGAGTGTGTGTGGCACACGTACACGTGTGCATGTGCGTGTCGCAAGTATGGCACGTGTGGGAGTGTGTGTGGCACTAAGGCATCCGTGCACATGCACGCGTGCATGTGCGTGTCACACATGTGGGAGTGGTGTGTGTCGCACGTGTGACGGGTTGTGTATGTCGCACATATGGCACGTGTGGGAGTATGTGTGGCACACGTGCACGCGTACATGTGCGTGTCGCACGTATGACACATGTGGGAGTGGGAGTGTGTGTGGCACTAGGGCATCCGTACACATGCACGCGTGCATGTCGCACGTGTGGCACATGTAGGAGTGGTGTGTGTCGCACGTGTGACGCGTACACACGTGTGAAGGTGTTTTTGATACCTGAACCGGCTCGAACCGGTGCACACATGCATGGGTGCATGTGCGTGTCGCACGTATGGCACGTGTGGGAGTGTGTGTGGCACACGTGCACGCGTGCACGGGTGGGAACAGGGCGGTTCTCGCTTTTATGCTGGAACCGGCACGGGTTGTGCAGATTCTTGAGTCGAACCGGGCGAGGCCGTGCACACGTGCATGTGCGTGTCGCACGTATGCCACGTGTGGGAGTGTGTGTGGCACGTGTGGGAGCGTGTGTACCGCTTGTGTCACACGTACACACGTGTGGGAGTGGTGCATGACGCACGCGTGACACGTACACGTGTGAAGGTACTTTTGAGGCTAGAACTGGGAGAGAACCATTAGAACCGGACAGAACCGGGTGGGAACCGGCGGTTCTACTCTAGAACCGGGCGGTTCCCGATTTTGTGCTAGAATCGGCACGGGTTGTGCCGATTTTCGAGTCGAATTGGGCCGGGTCGTGCACGCGTGCATGTGAGTGTCGCACGTATGGCACGTGTGGGAGTGTGTGTACCGCTTGGGTCACACGTACACACATGTAGGAGTGGTGCATGTCGCATGCATGACTCATACACATGTGAATATGCTTTTGAGGCTAGAACAGGGAGAGAACCGTTAGAATCGGACAAAACCGGGTAGGAACTGGCGATTCTGCTCTAGAACCGGGCGATTTTTAGTTTTATGCTGAAACTGACACGAGTTGTGCCGATTTTCGAATTGAACCGGATGAGTTCGGTTCGACTCGCCGATTTTTAAATAATTGGTGAGAACTCTTAACAAGAGGACAACACGTCCGCACTTAGTTCTTGACTGGTATTGCATCTTTTATATATAAAATAGGAGGAGCTCTTACTTTCCAAAAAAACAAAAAAAAAATTTATTTTATATATAGGAGGACCTCTTCCGTTACGTAGCAACCAAGGAATAGATCACTTTTACGTGGCAACCAAGAAATAGATCACATCTTGGTGTTGAAGTTTACGTGGCATCCAATGACATTTTAACACCTGTTTTTGTTCACGGTTTAGTATAATACATTAACTTTGAAATTTAATGTTTATAAATTTAAATGTAATTTTTATTTTTAAAATATTTTGGACATTCTAAAATTAATTTTAATATTGAGATAAAATATTTTTAAAATAAAACTTTTCCGCATGCAGTTTGTATACGGTCTAGACTCTAAACAATCAAATTAGAGCCAACCTTTAAATAGTATCGACAAATATAGTTTTAATATTGAAAATCATTGTTATGGCCTTAAAATATATTTTTATATTTATTTATAAAGATTAAAGCTTCAAAGATCGACATATCTATGAAAATTTGAAAATCATGAAAATTGATGATCCACAAATACGTCACACAATATACTATTTTCAAAACTTAAAATCTATGTTTTTTCCCATGTCCATATGATCGCTTTTGAGGGCCATGGGAAAGCGGCCTACTTCAGTAATTTAAGTAATTTAAGGGTCGTTGATTCTTCTTACAACTACGAGATACCCCCGGACTTGGAAATATTTGTGGAGGCACCTAATTGCTATAGCATTTCAATACATGCCAATGATAGGTTCTTTTTTGGAGGGCTTGGTAGAAACTCGGGTTGCGTTTAAGAAAGAAACATCCACTCCACGTGGATTCATAAATGTTATAATCCCTTTTGTAGCAATGACAAGTCAATAATAAAAGGGTAAGGAGTATCCTTTTTTTCTGAAAAACTTTGAAATTATACACAACTTCTTTGAAATCTTCATGCATGCCTATTAATGGGACGATTACTATTTTTCCAATAATACTTTTTACAATTTTATTGAAACTGTAATGGTCCAAGGCCCTCAGGGTCTTGGCAAGTTGATGCAAACATTTTTTAAAGACCATCATGGTTCTTATAAAACCGAGATGGTCCAAGGATACATCTTAGACCATCATGGTTTTAATAGAACTATGATGTTTTAAATAGGCCTCATGGGCCATTATGATTCTAATAAAACTGTGATGGTCATAGCAGGTTCTAGTACAATCCTTAAGAGTCCTAAGGAATCACAATACTGTTATTGTCATGATGCCTTTCTGACCTTCCAAAACCAGCGAGAAAGAGAGGGGGAGAGAGGAGCATCTTTCTTAGAGAGAGAGGGAGAGATGTGTCTTAGTGCGAGAGAGAGCAGTTGTTAGAGAGAGACCAGGAGAGCAACTGAGAGAGAGAATGAGAATGAGAGAGAGCAAGGTTGCTGGCGGGGATGATGGAGGGAGAAAATCTCTCTTTCTCTATCTATATTCTGATCCTAATCAACGTAAGTCTACTTTCCTTCTAATCTCTCTTCTGATCCCAATCATTGAAGTCCACTTTCCTAAGATATTCATGGCTATCAGGTATTTTTCTGGAAAAGTTTCTGGCTACACAGTATATTTTAAATTATTTAAAAGAAACCCAACAATCTGAAACCAGGGAAAAAGACCATTGTTTCCATGATCAAATCATTTCCAAAGCCACCATTTAAACCGCAGAATAGCAACAAACTGCATTGGGCCCATTAATTTGTAGGCAACCTTCTTAGTATTTAATATAAACCTTCAACTCCTTTAAGTGAATCCCATGTTAGCTTTGATGACTACGTGTCCCTTCAAAATGTTTTTGAAGGTTCAATGGGTCGGTCATGTTTAAAATCTCACCTTTAAAATTATACTAAGATTATAGTTTTTGATATCATATGTTATATTATATAGGAAAAATGACTTTCACTCTCCTCCCCGAAATTTTCATCCCTATTAGTCTTTTTGGATCACCAAAATCCCTTGCACCCCGTCAAGTTTAAAACTTTGGGACCATTAGCCCCTTAATTATGTTTTTTTTTGTTCTTTTTACAAATTTGATCATAAGATGTCCAAGTCATACATTAGTCCTCCGTATTTTATTTTTTTTGTTGACTTATATACAAATTTTATTGATGATAATATTAATAACAGTTATAATGAATAATAATTAAAATAATAACAACAACAATATATTAAGGGAAAAGTTTATATAAAGTTGCAACCTTAAAATATAGAATTACAGATGCACCTCAAAAATCAATCGGAAATATTGTTTTAATGTTGAAAAACCTTCTATTTGATCATCTTGACATCGAGATGTATGAATATATATATAAAAAAAAGTTTTTGAGTCTCAGAAATAGTACATCTTGCAACACATTATCTAGGATGTACATTTTCAAGATTTTCATATGTTTATAGATCTCCTTGATTTTACCTATTTTTGGAGTTTAAAATTTTTTAATCAGATATGAAAATAGATTTTAAGATAATCCTAAGAATTTTTTGCAACAAAATTACATGTTATGATAAATTTTAGAGGTACGCCTTAATTGGATTATTTAAGGTTGCAACCTTATGGAAACTGCACCCATATATTAATTGTTAAATAATTCATCTCTTATTGCTATTTGAGAAATTTATTTAATTAAATGAATAAATAAATATTAATAATCCATTAATAATAGTAATAAAGATCTTGATTAATCATTTTCAAGTTCAAAAGATATTGATGCAATAGTAAAATAGTTTATAATATTAGAAAAGAAAATTCATTTTCTTTTCATGTCTAAGTTGATAGAGCGGGATCTACAGAGGTAAGATTGGTTTTAGGCAATAGAAGATAAATGAAAGAAAGTTGACTAATGCAGGGGTTTGGCATTTTGTAAAATAATCATATCAAAATTGTAAAACATAACAAAAAAAACATTATTAGGGGTAACGGTTCCAAAATTTGAAATTCATGGGTACAAGAGATTTTGGTGAACATAAGAGACTAATAAGGATGGAAATTTCTGGGAGGGGTAGAGTTCATCTTCCCTATTATATAATAGGACTATGAACTTCAAGTGATTGTATGCTCCCTTGGGTATATGCTCTCTCACCAAATTTTTGTTTTTGGGATATCTAGAAAGTCAAAATTTAAATGTTTTATAAAAATACTTATATGGTGATTCAAAAACTCTAGGTCCCTAAATTTTTTATCTAGATAGTACCTTTAAGCAGGCCTTTTTCATGGGATTAAGTGTACAATATGCACCCTAGGGAACATATTATACAAATTATTTTGTACTTTTCACGCCCGTACAACAAATATTACAAGGTCGATCCTCATCATAAATAAACGTTTTTGGCTTTGTGCAAAACAACCAATGTACTAATACCATACCAAAAGACAATGGAGTTATCAATTTCATAAAGTTTATCAATTTTATAATTTCTCAAGAAGGAACATTTCATGGAAAACAAATTTGAATTGTATCATGAAACAACATATTCAATTCAAGTTTGAGTGGAAAACAAATTTGGATTGTAACATGAAACAACAAATTCAATTCAAGTAAATTCAACATTCCTGATTTCATACTATTTGTTTTAAAAGCTAAAAACTTATAGGAAAAATTACGTAAATATCCGTTGTAGTTTATGTTATTATCAAAATACAAAATACTTTTTGTTATTACTGATACGTCTCATTTTTGGACTTCATAACCATTTTAAAAAAAAAAAAACGAAACTACCCAATTTCGGTTTCTCAAAAAACCGAAATCATGCCAATTACGGTTTTTGAAGAACCTAAAATTTTAAATTTTATCTTTTGGGTTCTCAGCGTATTCTCTCTCTACCTCTCTCTCTCTCTTTACATTACATGGGGATTTCAAACAAGGCCTGAAGACAATAAGAATAGGGAAGATTCAAAGCAATAACTTCCATCTCTCCCTCTACACCATTGTTGGACTCTTGGACCAACGAGAAGAAGATGTATCCCTATCGCTCAACCCCATATCTCTTCATTAGCAATCCATCTTCCTCCTATCATTACCCACAGAGAAAAAAGGTAAAAAAAAAAACCAAAATCTAGAGAGAGAAAATATACAAAAATGAATCATTCAACCCGTTTCTTTCTAAAACTTCACATAACATGAACATAAAGATGATACTTTTGGTTGTACTCTTCAGAAAGATTCATATATTGTAGGTTTCTCTCTCCTCTTCTTACCCCTTGTTTTTTCTTCTCTCTTCGAAGAGGTTTTTCTGTGCTGTGATGATTTTCGATAAGCCTCTTCTTACCCCTCTTTTTTCTTCTCTCTTCGAAGAGGTTTTTCCGTATTCAAGTAACTCCCTCTCTCTCAGCTCAATCCCTCTTACACCTCTTTACATAAGAATAGGATTCAGATTCACGACTTACTCGAGCAGGCTTTTGAGCACACAACAATTTGGTATCAGAGCTAGACATGGCAGATCAATGTCTTGATCGCTTAGAGATGGAGATGGGAAACCTTGCAGCCGCGCAAGATAGTTAATTCAAAGAGATGATGGAGTCGATGCTTCAGATGTTTGCTGCTATTAACACCAAGCTTGACAATGTTGCAGGTAGTCGAGAGTAAGGTGAAATTTCCCATAGCATTTCTGTGCGTGATGGAAGATCTCCAATGGGAACGACTGGTGGTTTTTTACCTAAGGTAGTGAAATTGGACTTCCCAAACTTTAACAGCGATGAGGACCCTATCAGTTGGGTTTGTCTTGCAGACCAATTTTTTGAGTACCACCAAACATCGACTGCTAAACAGGTTTCTTTAGCATCTTGGAATCTTGAAGGAGATGCTCAATTATGGTACCAACTACTGAAGGAGGAGCGGGAAAACGAATCTCATGGCATGTATTCAAGGAGGAACGTTTTGAGAGGTATGGCCCTTCATGTTACCAAGATTTTTTCGGTGATCTTACCAAACTACGGCAAATCGAAACTCTGAGAGACTACCAAACTGATTTTTTCAGACTGTTGTTACGAGCCAGAAAACTCTCAGAGGAGCACCAAGTGGGGTGTTTTGTTAATGGATTGAAGCAAAATATGAAGGTTGATGTCCAAGCTTGCATGCTTACTACGTTATCTACAGCGATTAGACTTGCTCGACTTTATGAATCACACAATCAGTCCGACAAGAACCTTGCCTCAGCTTTGTTAAAGAAGGCTTCTAATGAGGCATCAAGTTCCAGCCCCATATCCTTGCCCATAAGAAGCTTACTCCTGCTGAGTTGAGTGAACGTAGAGCCAAGGGCTTGTGTTACAATTGCAATGAGAAGTTTGCACCAGACCATCGTTGCAAGAAACTCTTCCTCATCAAAGGAAGTTGAACAAGTGATGAGGAGGAGGGCCTGGTTGAAGCAGATGCAACTCCTACGAATGGCGAGACACTAGAAATTCCACCTGCGCCAGGAATCAGAAGTTCACAGACGATGTGAGTTCAATGAGTAGTGGGCCCACAACGAGTAATCTTTCTGATAGACTCTGGCAGTATACACAATTTCATTAGAAATAAGGTGGCTGAAAGGGTGGGACTGTCACCTAAAAAAGAAGGAAACTTTGAAGTGGCGGTGGCTAGTGGAGAGGAACTGTCAAGCCCGGGCTGTTGTAAGGATGTATGTGTTAAATTACAAGGGATCCCCATCAAGGTAGATTTTTTTCTACTTCCCCTCAAGGGTTGTGATGTGTTGGCAAAATTTGAAGAAGCGTGTATAAGATCAAACCCGAATTCAGAGAACGGGTACCGTGAGGCTGGTGATCGCAGAGCTCGGATTTTTTATCTCTTCGCCTTTTAGAGAGATGTACGTCATTTTCTTGTTGTACACATTCTCTCTCAGGCTTCCCATTTTATAGGGAGAAGAAGGGGTAACAATTGTATTTCTCCAATGGGTCTCTCAGAAACAAAAGGGTTCCCTGATCTTCAACAGGTTTCTAAAGGGTTACGTTTATATGGATATGACCGTTGGACGAAGTGTTATGTTCATATGGATATGACCGTTGGATATATGAAATTCTCATAAATGTAGGCTAAGGCACGTACGGCCTCATAACCATATATGTCAACATCTCCCACTTGGCTATGACGGTCAAGCATAATAGGTCACATGCATACTCCCGCTTTTGAGTATGATCTTTTAGAAAATATCTTGTCATGAGGTTTTTCTCACACTTTTGCAGATATGTCTTTCATAACGAATGTCCATCATGAGGATTTTCACGCTAATGCGAATTTGTCACTCATAAAAATTGTCCGACTTAAAATTTTTTAAGTCCGAACCAGATAAGGCATATGCCTCTCCATACATCTACAACACTCATAATGCAACTTGATGTATGCCTCTAGTGAATAACCTCTAAGTATAAAATAACAGTAGTTATAATACTAATTCAAACAGTTGCCTTAAGTGCCAGAAAGAATTCATGGCTGTATTAATAAAATGCATTATATATATATATATACACACACACACACACACAATAACAAATTACGAATTGCAACAGTATACAATAGAATTGAACAACCATTTGATCATTCATGCAAATGCAAATTGTAGATTTGTACAAACCTTCTAAAAAAAACAAACACTTGTAGTTGGTTTTTTGGGGAAAGATTTAACCTTTCCAATGTCTTTAGAAGTTTGGAATTTTGGAGAAAGTAGTGTTTAAAAGGCATCAACATTCTCTCTCTCTCTAACACACAGATCCTTACTGATCTAGCAAGCCAGGCCAAGCACCACCATGGGTAGAGAAAGATTGCAGATTTGATTTTTTTTTTGAAACTATTGCCACATTCCCAATTCTTTGTAAAATATTTTGTAACATTTTGTTCAAAATAAAGAGAGGTGAAAGCTTGCCTAGGAAGATGGAAAGTGATTTGGGAAGCCTAAAGAATGGGTTGCTTATTGTGGGGGTCTCATGAGTAGCATTAATAAGGCTGCATTTGAGAGGTGGTGTTGCCAATATAGGCAGGGCAACCTCTCCTGTTTTTTCTCCTGTGGCACAAAGTCTTCCTTTGGATACAATCCTCTGTTATTGATGGGGATGGAAGGACTTCAGCTTTAGCAGAAGTTCCTGTTATAATTGGAAACAATGCTTGCATGCCTTCATCTGTTCTTTTGTGGCTCCAAACTCAATAACTGGGCTCAATATGGCTGAAACATTGGCTCAAGCACCTACACAATCACGTTCACTTCCCTAAACAAGTACATTTTGCATTCAGCCCGTTTGCATCTTATCTTTTTTTATTGCTTGGATGCAACAATTTATATTTTGAAGCATGAGATATGATCTTATCGCTCATGCCTGCCCTTCACAAAGCACCTGAAAGAGATATGTTTTCATTGCGATGTATCCCCAGAGCATCATCTCCTTAAATTGCTAAAGAGATATGTTTTCATTGCGATGTATCCCCAGAGCATCATCTCCTTAAATTGCTAAAAGGCGACTCTCATTTGTTGATGATAACTCTAGATCACCTTCTGATCAATCTATTGGTCCAGGCGTAAATATTTAAATAAAGAAATAAATATATATATAAATAAGCCGAGAGGATTCTTCTCTCTCAAGCAAGGAGCACATCCCAAGCCAAGCTAGGGGCACATCTCAAGCCAAGCCAAGGGGAAGCCAAGGGACATGTCTCAAGCCAAAAGCCAATGGGCACGTCTCAAGTCAAAAGCCAAAAGGGACGTCTCAAGCCAAAAGCTAAGACTCAGCTATAATGTGTTCCCACGTGTAAATTATAGACACAATTATTATGGTACATGGGTACATATTAATGTTTATACCACATATGGCACAAAATCACGGTTGCACAATTGCAACTTATGGCAAATCGTAGGACCATGAAGTGTACCCCATAACAACTTAAGTATAAAATAATTTTTGTAATTATCTTGATGCCAAATAGAAGTCCTATTTTGTAGTAAATTAATTGATTTTAGATATGGAAGATCTAATCAAAGTAGGAATGAGCAAAGATGGGTCAAAACCATGTGATTATCTTGATGCAAAATATAAGTCATATTTTATAGCAAATTAAATCCTATTAGATAAAGCAAACAACATAACCGTAACCGGAGCCAAATCACCCTCACAATTCAAATACTAAACCAAAACCCATAAAAAATGGGATAGAGGTGATTTGAAATTGATCAATACAAAAGGAGTGCATGCATACTTATCGTTTAATTAATTAACACTGTGAACCAAGATAACACTGTGAATGAAGATAAGATAGCAACAAGTGATATTTCGAAGCACGATTAATACACAAAATTTTTGGGCATCGATCATAACAAGCAAATCACATAAGCTTTATCGTTAAAAAAAATTCAGAGTAAAAAATAGAGAAAATGGAACCTGGGTGCTCTGATATCATTATTGCAAAATTTGAAGAAGTGTGGATAAGATCAAACCTGAGATCAGAGAAGGGGTACCATGAGGCTGGTGATCGTAGAGCCCGGATTTTTTTATCCCTTCTCCTTTTAGAAAGATGTACGCCTTTTCCTTGTTGTGCACATACTCTCTTTGGCTTTCCATTTTATAGGGAGAAGAAGGAGTAACCGTTGTATTTCTCTAACGGGTCTTTGATAAACGAAAGGGTTCCCTGATCTCCAACGGGTTTCTGAAGAGTTACGTTCATATGGATATGACAGTTGGATGAAAGGTTACGTTCATATGGATATGACAGTTTGATATATGGAATTTCCACAAATGTAGGCTAAGACACATAAGAGCTCATAGCCTTACATGTCAACATGATGCAGCGTTGGGTGTGCAGTGGCTGAGTTCCTTGGGTCCTATCTTGTGGATTTCTCCAAGTTACAAATGACCTTTAAGGTGGATGGTAAAAAAGTAATATTAAATGGATCACACACTCTTGATGATAACGTGATTGATGATGTGGAGTTTGATAAGAAGACCAAGCAGAGCAAAGAAGGACTCTTACTACAAATATTCACATTATCTTTTCAAGTACCACCAAGTAACTCACGACCCACAATCTCAAAAGTTACTACTAAGCCAATCCTCGAGTCAGTATTGCGGAAGTATAGGGACGTGTTCCAGGAACCGAAAGGGTTGCCAATTTAGAGAGCGTAGGACGATCAAATTCCACTAAAGGCTGGGAGCGAGCCAATATCCATAAGACCATATCGGTACCCACACAATCAAAAGGCCAAGATAGAGAAGTTGGTGGCGGAACTATTGAGATCTGGGGTGGTTAGACCCAGTAACAGCCGTATTCCTCAATGGTAATACTGGTAAAGAAACATAACACGTCATGGCACATGTGCGTTGATTACAGGCCACTCAACCACACGACGATCAAAGATAAATTTCCAATGCTGATTATTGACAAGTTGTTGGACGAGTTGCACAGAGCATCGTACTTCACCAAACTCGACTTAAGGTCGGGTTATCATCAAATCCCAATGCATCCTACTGATGTACCGAAAACTACATTCTGGATCCACCATGGTCATTATGAATTCCTAGTGATGCCGTTTGGGCTAACAAATGCACCATCCACTTTTCAAGCATTGATGAATTCCATTGTCAAAAATTACATTCGTAACTTTATACTAGTATTTTTGGAGTTTATAGCCCCAATTGAGAAGATCATTTAAAACATATGGAAACTACGTTTTCAATTTTGAGGGCTAATCCGTTGTTTGTGAAGAAGGAGAAATGTGACTTTGGTCAAAGGGAAGTAAAATATATGGGGCACATCATTAACCAGGATGGAGTAGCCGTGGACCCAAAAAAAATTTCAGCAATGAGGGAGTGGCCGAAACCTGCAACTCTTAAAGCTTTACGTGGGTTTTTTGGACTAACTAGGTATTATCATAAGTTTATCCAGAACTATGGCAAAATTGTAGCTCCGCTAACAAACATGCTCAAGAAAGATGAATTCCAGTGGTCGTCGCGTGCTGAAGAGGCTTTCGAGCAGCTCAAGGAAGCCATGACCAACGCTCTGGTGCTCACCTTGCCTGACTTCGCCAAACCATTCATCATCGAGAGCGATGCTTCTGGGCATGGAGTAGGAGGGGTGCTGATGCAAGGCAACATGCCCATTGCATTATTTAGCTAAGCACTATAAGGGAGAAATTTACTTTTGTCCACTTAGGAGAAGGAGATGTTAGCCTTGATACTTGCAGTGCAAAAATGGAGACATTATGTGTTGGGGAGGCTGGTTGTTGTGAGAATTGATCAAAGGAGTCTGAAGTATTTGTAGGAATAGAAAATTACTACCCCAACCAAACAAAAATGGTTGATGAAGCTCATGAGGCATGATTTCTTCATTGAGTATAAGTCAGGTAAAGCAAATGTAGTAGCATATGCTCTCTCACGACGTCAAGACAGCAGTGAGCTATGCGTAATTTCGAGCTCGGTACCAAGGTGGCTTGAGCCCATCAAGGAGGGGGTCGCTAGTAACGATAAGTTACAACAAGTGGTGGAATGTATATAGTAGGGAGAAGCAGTAGGACCCTGGAGATACTCAGAAGGGATTCTATTTTTCAAAGATAGAATCTATCTTTGGCTGAGTCCCCATTGACATCTACAATCGTGGAAGAAATACATGCTAGAAGCCACGAGGGATATCACAAAACCCTGCAGCGGATTAGATCAATTTTCTATTGCCCTGGCATGAGGAAAACCATCAGAGATCATGTCAAACAGTGTGATGTCTGCCAACTTCAAAAATGGGAAAGCACATCGCTAGCCGGTCTTCTTCAACCCCTACTTTAAGATGACATAGATACTATCATAGATTCATGCATAAAAGATAAACTGAAAAAGAGCCAACAAGGTCATAGATATAAAATACCTAGACAGGATTTACATGACTCAGAAGTAGAAAGTCTAAGAGAAGCGCACCAAAGCAGGAAAGCAGTAAACAGGAAAGCAGCACACCATGACTAAATAAAGTTGAGAGGCTCTAGAAGCTCTCTACCTTCATCATAAGGCCTGGGAGGCCTTATATAGACTTTGAATTTCAAATCCAAACTTTAAAAAAAAATAAAAAGCAACCCAAGTGACCGACATGATTTCGTGGATCCATGTGGGTACAATGAAATAGTACAGGACAGCTGGTAGGTACAGTTGCATAAAGTGGGTACAGTGAAATAGTACAGGACAACTGGTAGGTATAGTGACATAAAGTATGTACAGTGACATAAAGTGGTGCAGTGAAATACTACAGGACAACTGGTAGGTATAGTGACATAAAGTAGGTACAGTGACATGGACAACATCCTTATCGTGATCTCTGATTGTGACAATATCTTTATCCTGATTTCTGATTGTGACAGCATCCTTATCTCAATCTGTGTCATAGGCTAGTGGCAATCCATCATAATCATAGCTTGGTGAAGAATGGTTGGAAGGACTATGTGAGGGTCCAATGTAAGAATCGTCATTGGAGCTGGTGTCAATCTGTCCTTCTGGAGGAGGAGGAGGATGGTCAGCTAACCATAGGTGAAGTTGATGGAGAAGGGCAGCTCCGAGAGGGGTCTCATCATTCCATACTGTGATTCCTGTAAAGACATCTAAAGGAATCCATTATGGCTAGATTTTGTTAATGTAGCACATGAAAATTTTCAATTCTTTCCATAGTTCTATGTGAAACATCCAAAAATTAAGGAGATTAGAATCATACCATCTAATTGTTTGGATATGGGGGTATTGGGTAATGAAGGTATGTTCAAGAAAATTCTATGGTCTCAGGTCTAGATGAAAGGCGATAATGACATAGGGTTTGTGGTAATAATCAAAAGACTCAGTCCATTTATTATAATGGTAATGCTTCAAGAGGAACTTACGAAAGTTGAAGACTCTTGGGTTAGGATGGAAATAGTTGTTCCATTGCAAGAAATGACAATGTCTAATTTTGACTGATTTATCGATAGATTTCATAGATGGGCTTACTAAATCAATGGGAAAATCTACCATATTTGTAGTGGTAGATCGATTATCGAAGTTTTCTCATTTCATTCTCATTTCACATCTTTATACATCAGCATCAATAGCACAAGAATTCTTCGACAACATCTTCAAGCTGTACGAATTTCTCAAATCCATAATATGTGACAAGGATCTTGTTTTTACCAATGCTTTTTGGAAAGAATTGTTCAGGCTGCAGGACACGAGCTTCAACTTTTCTTCACCTAACCACCCCCAAATTGACGGCCAAACAAAGGTGGTAAATCGAACTGTTGAGATGTACCTGAGGTGCTTTACTAGTAACAATCCTAAGGAATGAGTTCGATGGATTGCATGGGCTGAGTATTGCTATAATACAAGTGTCCACTCCTCTACCAAGAAGGTGCCATATGAGATTGTATACGGCCGACTTACACCTACACTGCTATCTCATGTTCCCGGAGCCACCTCAGTAGAGTCAGTTGAGAAGGAACTCGTTGACAGAGATCAGGTGCTTAACGAGTTGCAGATTCAACTGCAAGCTGCTCAAAATCGCATGAAACAGTTTTATGATAGAAATATAACTGATAAAAGTTTGAAATAGCAGACTCAGTCTACTTGCATTTCCAGCCATACAAACAGGTATCCATCTCATTAAGAAAAAATTTGAAGTTGTCCCCAAGGTACAACGGCCCGTATGAAATCATCCAAAAGGTGGGACCGGTATCACATAAGCTTCAGTTACCTGACGAGGCAAGGATCCATCCAGTTTTTCATGTGTCTTGCTTGAAGAAGAAGGTGGGAACTTCAGTGCAGGTGTATCATGAATTGCCGACACTCCATGAGGAAGAAGATGCAATTCTAGCACAACCCAAGTTGTACTAAATAGAAGAACTAGGAAGAAACAAGAAGAATTCATTATACATTGGAAGGAGCTTTCACCAGCTGATGCCACTTGGGAGAACGCACAACAGCTAAACTTTGATTTCTTAAGTTCACCCTTGAGGACAACGGTGATGTTTAAGAGGGGAGGTAGGTTACATGTTAGTCATGCTTGTAGTAGTCAGTTAATTGTTTGAGTCCTCGGTTATAGTGGTCAGTTACGTCATGCTTGTAGTGGTAAGTTATTAGTATGTTGTCACATTGTTATTAGTTACTATGAGTCCTAGTTTTAGGGGTTGGGGAAGTGGGTGAAGGATCGTGGAAGGAGTCTATTTATGTGTAACTTTTTATCCCTCTTAGGAGGAAATGGTTATCTAAAGAATGCATAGCATTTGGAGGTTGGTTTCCCTCGAAGAAACTGTTGATTCTATAGATCTCTTTCCTGTGCAGGATTCTTAACAATTCAGCCAAAATAGGTAAGCATAAGAACAACGGTAAGAGTAGAGAGTTATCTTATTTAGTTCAGGAGAATATCCAAGGTGACTTGGATTCAGATTCATGACTTACTCGAGCAGGCTTCCAAGCATACAACAGGAGAGTCGAAAATTGCAGAAGAGAGAGAGAGAGGAGAGCATAAAATTTGAGCGTGATGAGAGAGGGGAGAACATAAAATTTGGGCGTGATGGGCAGAGGAGAGTTGAACTTTCAAAGTTATTGAAACCTCTGGTTATCTGACCATGGTGTAGAGGGAAAAACCTCACCATTAAAATATTACTTGCTAGGAGAATCGATGAATGCTTTCAACCAAATACAGATAAGAATCTCGATCACTCGCTACAAACTCTCCAATTGCAGGAATGACTGAAAATGAGTACATATCATTGTTGGAAGATATTTTTCATCATCATGGGGCCCCCTGCTCAATAAAAGCCTAGCAAACGGTAGAAATCCCGACAGTCTCATAATAGCCCCGGAACTGGCCAAGTTCTTCATGAGGTCTCTCAAAAGTCTCCCTCCAAGTTTCGTCACATTTTGACATGTCTAAGGCAGTGCAAACTGAGAAGCAGTTCGAGCATAATCGGCCTCCAGCACCCTAAAACTGACCCTATAACTAAAGCTACACTCTCGATGTTTTAATTTTTTGTGGGACCACCGCCATTGGATCCAGCACAATAAAAAACTACCAAGGGCCAAATTTCAGCTCAAACGGACACTCCAGAAAGAATTTATTGGCAAAAGAGGGAAACAGGAGAAGCCGCACACTACTCTCGTGCGGCCACCCTGCAACTCTACCATTGAAGGGACAATCTTGAATAGTAAATTTCGACGCTCATATCTCACCCATCTCAAGTCGGATCGTGTTCAAATTTGGTGAGCATGTTCGTCACATCAAGGCGAGTGATTCAATATGTGGCACGCCACGTGACGATACATGAGCGTGAAGAAAAGCAAGAGAGAAGTTGCTGATCCATGAAGAAAGTGCAGGAAATTCTATAGCGTCGTGCCTCGCTCGAGCAGTCGAATCAAGCCGCTCGCGAACCCGATCAATACAAGGCCAATTCCATCGCGTGCGTAAGGTCTCGGATTACCTCTGACCTGAACCCCGTACATGATGAACAGTCGGATTCTGCACACGAAGCCGACGAAGCCACTACAAATTCCGTTGTTGGAATTCCAGATTCCCATAAAAATTCCAAGGTTGCAAATTCTTCGTTCAGGCACGGAATCAAGGTGCGCTTGCTGCCCCACGATCGTAACGGCATGCTCAGTGTGATCTAGTGAAGAAATCATCGAAAAACATTGAGGAATGATCACACTATTGATATGAAGTTTCAAGATCCATTCAAATTTCAAGTCACATGATCGTACACTAAAAACACGATCCATGGCTAGAAGTTGGTGTTAAATCAATCGCCATCCTGAACCCTACAAGAAAACAATCATCTTTCGATCATCCGAGCATCGAAACGACCAGGGATCATCCATGAAAAATCGTGCACGTTCTAAGGCAACATAAGGACTATTTTGAAATTCCGTGAATTGTTAGGAAGGGGCAAATATGTAATTTTGTACCCTATTTTCTAATTTTTTTTAATTCATTTTAATCTTAATTTTCAAAAATTAGGGTTACTTTTGAACATCTACCCATGTTTGGGGCAAATTCTATATATATGTACCATCATTATACGCACCAGAGGACTCAACCTTTCACAAAGGAGAGAGTTTTTACTTAATACAGTTTCTCTTTCTTCTCGTTGTTGGGTCACATTTGAGAGAGAGAGTAAGGTAAGAGAAACTTTTGGACCGGTACCCCTAGGTTCGAGGTAAATCTTCTCCCTCTTCTTTTTCTTTTCTTCTTCTCTCTATTCTCTTCTCTCTTCTTCCTCCCCTCCACCTGAGCTTTCCTCAGGGGCCACACACGGCAGTGGCAGTGCCGTGCATGCCTCTTCAGTGATCTCACAGGTCACACATGGCGATGGCAGCGCCATGCTCGAGCTCTCCTCCCCCTCTGTCTTCATCTCTACCTCTCGGCGAGACTTGCAGACGGCGCTGCTCATCGCCATCCGCAGACGTACCCTCAACGTCTCAACGATGAACGTGGGCAGCGAAGCCTATTGCTGTCTATGGGGGCTTCACCTTGAGGCCAGACTATTGCAGGTGGCGATGTCCATCGCCGTCTGTAGAGGGGTCCCGACAATACCCGTCACCGTGCGCTCTTCCTTTCGTGCCTCGCTGTTCCCGTCATTGTGCACCTCACATAAAGTTATTGTCTTGCACCTCGTCAAGAGTCATCGCCATCCGCAAGGGACATGTTGCTTCCTCGCATTGCCAATGGCGACACTCATTGTCGTCCAGGGTTTCTTCTCGTATTCCATAACTGGCACCGTGTGCCTCACGGGAAGCTATCGTTGTGAGCCTCACTAGAAGTCATCACCGCCCGCAAGGGACATGACATCTTCTCATGATGCCAACGGTGATACCCATTGCCCTATGGGTCCTTCCCCTTCCACCGTCTCGCTCTCTTTCTCTCTGTCCCCTTTTCGTCTCCTCATTCTTTTCTCCCTTTTAGGGTAAACTTAGCCTAGCACTGCCATATCGGTCTCGGTTTAGAGTAGTATTGACGCCGTGCTCGTCTTGAGAACCATGCCCGTCTTGCTACCACTCCGAGTCGGTAGCTTTTCGTTTGTCATGCTAGTCTCATCCCTTTGTCAAGTTTTCTTCTCCTTTCTCTCTCTATTGGAAGCCTTCCATTTCATCACTCCCTCATATGAGCATGCGATGCCCTGAAACAAGGGTGGGTCTCTTCGACCCACTTGTCTCACTAATTAACCATAGAAGTGTTGTGCAGAAAACAAGAGGATTGCAGGCCAAGGGAGGCGATTCTGAACCAGCTAAAGCAGCTAAGGAGCTTTCTTCATGATTTAAGAGGGCGCCCACAAGAGCTAGCCCGAGTAAGTCCTGAACCCACCTTAAATTCCTCTCTCATCGATTGGTATACCTACCCTTGCTCTTGAGCAAGGTTCAAAGAGAGAGATCTCAAATCCCGGATTCGCTAAAAACCTGAGATACGTGCCACCAGATCATCTAGATCCGGAAGGCGAGATCGAGGCACCTAACCAGCTTGGTGACTCCACTGGGGACTTACGACCCCTTAGTCGGTTTGCTCTTGTTTTATCAGTGTCCTCTTTTACTTTTTGCATTAATTTTTATGGCACCTAAGTTATTCAACCCATTCATCAAAATCAGGGACTTCCTTATCCCCACACTCGTGACTGTCCCAGAGAAGCGAACTGCTCAAGCTTCCTTCCCTACTCTCTTTTTAAGTCAAGACTCACGGTCCGGCTCCCAGGTTCTTGCCTGGGTTAGCACGAGAGGGGACTTAAAAGTCCATGACTCCCTGCTTCCTAGCCGTGGTGGACCCTCCACCAAGGCCCCTTACATCGATGGCACGTCTGCCACCGCACACAGCACGCACCCTACTACTGGCAAGTCTCTTGCCGATCATATTGTTAGGGCACGCCGGAAGGCTGCCCTAACTGCATTCGTGGGAGGCAAGCAAGTTGCCATCGCTCTTGAGGTTTGCTGCAAGGCAACCCCTTATACTCTTTCACCTCTCCGAACCTCTAGACTTAGAGGCTCAACACACCAAGGTGGAGACCCTACAGCCTCTACCTCTTGCACACACACCCAAGGGCTTGTGGTCCATCCACTCGAGCCATACCTTGGGGCAACCCCCACGTTGCCTTGAGTTCACATCAAGGGCTAGGTTTTCTTGAGTCGAACCCTGCGTGTGTCATGCATTCACTTTCCACATCTTGAGGCAGCGCTAGCTCTATGCCACCTCGAGCACACGAGGGTCGACTGCTTCGTCCTCCCTCCCAGCACACACGGTCCCTACTCTATGAGAGATGAGCTTTCGCCTCATCCAACAAGCACAAGCTCGTGGGTCTCGACCTCCTAAGGTTGAACCAATTGATCGAGCCAGGGATGAACCCCAAGTCACCCGAACGGCTAACCCTAAAGGTGCACACGCACCACTTCTGCAGGTTCCTCCACGGTCCAGACTCAAGTAGAGTCATGAACCAATTACTTCCTCTGTCGCTCGCCCGACACCAATCAAGCACCTCGAGCCCTGGTACTCAAAGGTCTTCCCTAAGAGTACCATCTTGAGCCAGCTTCAGGTAAGTCGTGAACATGGGCCCCACAAAGGAACTTGGGGCAGCAGCCTGATGTCAGACAGAGGACTCTAGCCTCCAAGGCAGAGACCCGAGCTGCCTTCTGTCCTTAGACCCAACTCCCTGCTCGAACTCATAGACACAGCCCTTGCAAGCTCAAAGAAGGCGACGCAGACCAAGTCTCAGGCTCAATTTTGAAATGAAATCCATAGCCGTCTTAAGATTAAGCAAAAGAGAGGTCTTCTGATCCTGAGCAAAGAAGCCTTCAGGGCAGTCAAGGTCACCACCCTTTATGACCTCCTACCTCGTAACCCCTTTTTCCCTCTCCAAACTCCAAGACCTGAGCGAGTCCAAGAGTATTGTTGGGTAGTCACTGCCAAGAAACCATGGTCCCAAGACCGTCGAGAACCGATCCTCACAAGATCAGCATACAAGGCTCAAATCCAGTCGACGCAAGCTGAGGCCCAACAACTAACTTGCCACCCATGACTCGCTGACGTCGGCAGTCTGCTCCTCCTCCTGGCTCTAACCTCCCAAAATAGAAGGTTAGCGTCATGGTGATCAATGACCCGGACAAAGCCCAGGAAGACAAAATGATCAGGTTCGAGGTAAATATGCAATCCATCCTTGAAAAGATGGATCGCCTAGAAGCCTCCAGGTCCCTTTCTTCTCATCAAGAGACCGACCCCCCAACTGGTGAGGACACAGTTCCCAGGCAAACTCCTCCACTGGCCTCCCAAGACAGTTCTGCCTCCCGTGGGGTCTCTCAAACCGACATGAAGCTATGATGGCCCATAGCCTCAAGAACAAGGTCACAGGCATGCAAGAGGCCCCACTCTATCAAAAGTCATACCCTTCGTATATTGACCAGGTGTTGTTTCCTTTAAACTACCAAAAGGGGAAGCCCCCCCTGTTCAATGGTACTACTTATTCTCATCAGCGTACCGCCCACTTCTAAGAGACTTGTAGAGAGACAACAACTGACAGGTGACTTCTCCTCCATCAATTCGTTGAGACTCTCGAAGGGCCAGCCTTCCAGTGGTATGCTCGGCTGCCTCTGAACTCGGTGCACACGTGGCAAGAAATGGAGCAGTTGTTCTATCAACGCTTCTACGAAGTCCAACAGAACATGGAAACCATCGAGATTCTCACTTTAATGCAAGACCTTGGTGAGCAGGTTGACAAGTTCATCACTTGATGGAGAGAGTTGGCAATCTTTCATGCCACTCTCATGACCGAGAAGGAAGCGGTTCAGACCTGTACATGGAACATGATTAATGAGATCGCCCTACATGTCGAGGCCTCCAATCCACCCTCCATGGCAGAGCTCATCTCTGAGGAAGTTCGTATTGAGGGATTAATCAAGCACCATGGCAGCTCTCGTCAGCAACCCTCTGGCTCAAACTCCCGTTCCAACGGTTGGAGAAACTAAAAAGCAGTGATCAGCGCGGCTGTCATCGTGATTGGCACTAAGAGCATGGCTCCTCAAACCCTGGACCTTTCTAAGGCACAAATGCCTCAGGCCCCGGGCAAGCAGCAGTCCTACAATGAGGTCCCTCCTCCTAAAAATACTAAGCAAAATTACTTCTGAATTCAACACAAAAATAAAGTTTACCCCTTCGACAAGAAGTGGACTTCTGCGCTGCTTCGACTGCTGCTAGAACAAAACATGATCCAGCTGCTGGAGACCAATACTGAAGAGTCGACTGGGCAGGAGACAAATGAGATGTATTGTGCCTATCACAGGAGAGTAGGCCACCCCACTTACAAATGCTATAAGCTCAATGACATTATCGAAGCCCTTATCAACAAATGCTCGAAGAGTTGAAGAAAGTGTTCAGGGCAACTGAGGCTTCTCACATTGTTAGGATCCAAGGTATTCTCCGTGCATTTTTCTCCATAATGCTCGAAGAAGGACTCATCACTCTCAAGTCAAAAAGGCAACCCAAGTTCCTACCTCCAGGAACCGAGAACCTCTGGTGCGCATATCACCAGATACAAGGTCAAGACGTCAGCGAGTGCACCAGCTTCCATAAGCTTCTAGCATAAAAGATGCAGCAATGTCAGGAAATTTAAGGCAACCCAAGAGGATGCCTTCAAGTCCCTCTTCCGCTTGTGCAAGAAGACCTCCCGGTGGCAGCCTTGGGAAATGTAGGACCAGACCCTCTGCAGGTCCTCTTTGAGGCGATGCTCCAACAGGGCCTCGTCACTCTCAAGCTTGCCAGGCAGCCTAAGCGGCTTGCCTAGGGCACGAAAAAGCTCTAGTGCCCTTAGGGGTCACAACTTAAAAGAGTGCTTGGGGTTCATAGCTATTGTGCCGTCCTCCCGGAACACTTTCAAGCCGTCACTCCCTATCAAGAGGAGGCCACACTACAAGCCATTCATGAGCATGCACTGGACCCTTCGGAACCCTCGACCTCTCAGCCCTAGGAAGTCTACCATGGGTGAAGTAGACTCAAATCCTTGAAGTGTGAAGTGGTCCATCAAGCTAGGACTACTCACCAGCCAGAGTGGGTGGTCCAAACACCCCCTCAGAATCCAGAGGGAGACGACGAGCACCTCGGTTAGCCCGTCGAAGGAACCATCTTCCTCAGCCACCAGTCGAGGAAGAATTTCTCAGGCCTCTCCCCCCACTTCCGACCTTGTAAGACTTCATCGCAAGCGCAGCTCGCCTCGTCCTTTCATCTAGTCAAGCGGACATCCCCAAGCCACTAATAGCTCTGGATTCCTCCAATATGGGTGACGACGCTAAAAGCACCCCACAATGGTCAAATCCAGGGCAAGACCTAAAATACCCGCTACACACATCCAATTTCGGCGACGACATAAAAAGCTGACTTGAACGTTTTAACTCTCCTTCTCCTCACTCCTCTATTTTCTCTACAGGTGCAGCTCGATGGTGCCCAGACTTCGACACTCTAAACAGAGAGTTCGGAGGCACCAGCCTCACCTAAAAGAGATGCTGGCCCAAGCGGCTTGATTTTCGACAATCACCATCGGCCTGTCAACCCAAGCCAAAACCAAGTCATCTTCAGGCTCCTGTTCCTACGAGGTCTGCCACATGATCCAAGTGCATGAAGCACCTAGCTCGGGTAAGCACCAAGTGATCTCAATCACGAGATCATCGACTTAGACCCTTCCATCGCCTGGACCAGCCAGAGACCGGTCCCCTCCCACACTATGCCCCTCCTAGAAGCCGAGATGTCGGGATCATGGGTTTTTACACTCGAGGTTAATGAAAATCCTCATGAGTCCCCTGACAAAGAACTTCAGGAAGCTCCAGAAGAGTGGGAAGAAGGTAGTCAGGCCACCGCTGAAGAGCTTGAAGAGATCAACCCGGGAGATGAGGTCCACCTGAGGCCAACTTTCATCTCAGCAAAAATGTCTCCAAAGGAGAAAGAAAGTTAATCTCCCGACCTGGTCAAGTTTCTCATGACCCGGCCATGCTTGTCAAGTTGTTTGGCCAAGTGGGCATTATTGCTGATGGAGTTTGACATCACGTATGTCCCATAGAAGGCGGTCAAAGGTCAAGCTCTAGCAGATTTCCTCGCAGCTCACCCTGTCCCTTCAGAATCTTCCTTTTTGAGCAACCTCCCAGATGAAGAAGTGTTATGTATGGTGTCATCTCAGCCATGGGAAATGTACTTTGACGGGGCATTTCAGTCTGATAGAGGGGGCACCGGAGTTGTATTCTTAACTCCCGATGGCGGAATGATCCCTCTATCCTTCTCGCTTGCAGAGATATTTTCTCATAACGGAGACGAGTATCAAGCCCTTATAATCGGACTGGAGATCACCCAAGAGCTAGACCTGGAGCTCCTAAACATCTTCGGTGACTCTGAGCTGGTCATCCGGAAGCTTAAAGGGATTTATGACGTAAGGAAAGATACTCTCAAGCCTTATCATGACACAACCAAATCTTATATGGCCTGGTTGGATGATTTCTCCCTAAGTCATCTCTAGAAAGCTAAACTCGCAGGCTGATGCGCTCTCAAACCTTGGTGCCACCATTCAATTGTCTTCATCAGGGCCCACTCCAGTCTGGGTAACCGAATGGAGACACGTCGACTTGAGAACTGAAGTTGACGCAAATGATGAGACGGATGTCTTCCTTGAATGCTCGCCTTACCCATTCGGGGAACTTCTCACAGCCAAAGATGCCATTAAGGCAGAACAAGAGATGCCCCAAGGTAAAGAATCCAAGGTCAAGAAGCAGGAGTTTGAATTTTTCGACCCGATATGTGCACAGGTTAAACAAGTCAAAGACTGGAGGGAGCCCATCATGGACTTCATAAAGCATGGAAGGCTACCTCAGGAGCAGGCAGAATGCAACAGCATACGACGGATGTCTACCAAGTACACCCTTCTCAACAGGGATGTCCTCTTTCATCGGACGTCACTCTGGTATCTGCGGGCTACATCCGTTCGACCCTAAGCTCTACGAGCGCATACGCAGACTCGGCTATTATTGGCCTTCAATGGTGGCTGCGCCCAAAACTATGCTAAGAGGTGTCAGGTGTGCCAAATTCACTCAAGTCTCATTCATCAGCCCCAGTGACTCTTCACCCTACAGCGACATCGTGGCCCTTTCTCAGTGGGGTATGGATATTGTAGGGCCCATTGACCCTCCTTCTGCCTTGAGTCGTGCCTTCATTCTAGCAGCAACAAATTACTTTTCCAAGTGGGCTAAAGCAGTCCCTCTTAAGCGGGTTCCAGGGACCGTGGTAGCCAACTTCGTGCGTCACCACATCATCTACCGATTCGGGGTTCCAGACCGAATAATTTATGATAATGTCCCCCAGTTCAGAATGCATCATGTTGATCGCCTAGCCAAACAGTTTGGTTTTGAGTGGAAGTACTCGACTATGTACTACCCTTGAGCCAATGGTTTGGCTGAGGCATTCAACAAAACTCTATGTGGGGTACTTCGGAAGTCAGTTTTAAAGTCAAAGAAAAATTTGCATGAGAAGCTACCTGAAGCTCTGTGGGCCTATCGCACCACCACCCGAAATGCTACAAATTCCACTCCTTATTCCCTGGTCTATGGAGGTGAGGTCGTCTTACCCCTCGAGGTTCAATACTCTCACTCTGGGTCGCTATAATCAGGGAATGACGGAAGATGAGAGGGTAAAGCTCCGTTATCAAGAGTTAGATTCCCTTGACGAAAAGAGACCGGAGGCCCAGCAGAACCTCGAGCTCAATCAAGGAAGAAAGAAAAGAGCCATTGACAAGTCTGTCAAGGTTCGCTCATTAGCTCATGGGGATCTAGTCTTAACAGTCAAGAGATTGATTGTCATGCATGGGTGCCGCAAAGGAAAATTCAAACCCAAGTGGGAAGGTCTGTTCATAGTAAAAAACGCCACACTAAACGGGGCCTATGTACTGGCAAACTCGGATGGTGAAGAGGCAAGGCCCCGTATCAATGGACAACACCTAAAGAAGTATTATCCCTGACATATCCTTAAAGCGCGGTGCGTGCAACAAAAGAAAGAAATGATGATGACGAACATCAAGCCAACTCAAACGAAGTTCATTTCTTTTATTGCTGTAGAAAAGAAAACTACACGCTACCATCAAAAGCCCATTACTAGGGGAGGTTAAAAATCTTTTGCATCTGAGGATAAGAGGACAGTTACTGGTAAAAAAGAAATGTTCTCCTCATGAAGAAGAAGCAAACCCTCCGAAGAAATGCTCTCCTCATGAAGAAGAAGCAAAACCACAAAAGAGGATGGTTACAGGCCAAAAAGAAGGAGCCAACCATTTCTGAGTCATCTTCAATTCATCTGACAAGGCATGGCAAGATGCCAAGGAACCGACCCATGATGGAACAACATGAACTTCACGGTTGTGTTGGAGGACTTGGCTTCCAACAAACCACGACGGTAGGGCTCCCTCGTTTGCCATCACTCTTGACCCCCGTGAGACATTGTCGTCCATGGTCATCGTCGCGCGCAACTTGGCACCATGCACAGTCGTCGTCGTGCGCAAAATAATGTCCCATTCTACCATCACCATGGATAGGCCAACGTCTCGCGATACCATTGTCGTGAACAGCATGCTCCCGAAAGTGGCTATCGTTGAGCGTGGCCTAGGGAAGCGTGAAGGTGGTGCTGCATGCGACTTAAAGATGCACATGCCCTTGTTGTACCTCGGTTCCCATCGTCCCAAATTCCCAAGGGGCATTAACCCTTGTGCTCCTTTGGTTTCTCCAGCTACCTGCCCGCGGTGACCATCCACCTTCTCACGACCTTTCATCTCCTCCGCAACCCTTTGGGTTTAGCTGGGAACACTCCTTCAACAGCCAGAAAACCCTGTCTGACCCTGGTCTTTCCCCTACCGGCGTTGCCTCACCTTGACAAAAGCACTTCGTCGCCAGCAAAAAAGCCCTTTTCTGCCTTCTACTTGCTACCAGAGTTAGCGGAAAACCATTAGAAATCGCCGAAAGCTTCCCTGAGACCCTATAGGTTGCCCCTCTCCCTACTTTTGCACTTCATCAATTCGCCACAAGCTCACCGAAATTCCACTGAGTTCCCACTAAGCCCACTACTGCTACTCCTTCTTGTCCTCCAATAGCCAAAGGACCAACAGAGCCCTCAGAACTCTCTGCAACCTCCTATCAACTGCGAAACCACCGGAGAAACACTCAAGCCTTGGCAGAAGCACCACTGCAAAATTTTGCTAAGGCCCCGAGAAACCCTGTTCCTTGCTCAGAAAACCTTGGCACTCCCCGACGATGTTTGCGATCACGCTACAAGGACTTGCGACCCCCTGAAGCTCGCCAGAAAAGTTCCTAACAGCTTGCCTCTGCAAGCTTTAGCCAGGAAGCTCTCGCCGAAAATCCCAAAAGCTCTGTCTCTCTCTTTCTCTAAAAATCTCTTCTACTGTTTTACCCTTCGGTAAAACAGTAAAAAGGGCTTTTTTCCCCTTTTATACCCGAGGACCGAAAGGGGCTATCGTCACGCACCGCATAAGAAGCCATCGTTGTGTGCCTTCGTCAAGGGGCATCGCCGCGTGCCTTCACCTAGAGGCTATCGTCGCACGCCTTCGTTAAGGGCCATTGCCGCACGCCTTTGCCCAAAGGCTATCGCCACACAGCTTTGTCAAAGGGCCATCGGCGCACTCCATTGTCAAGGGCCATCGTCGCACGCCTTCTCCAAGAGGCTATCGCCGCGCCCTTCATCAAGGATTTAACGTTGTGCTCTTCAACAAGTACCGAACGTCGTGCATGCACCATCTAAGCCTAATGCCGCATGCTCCATCCAACACTTAGTGCTGCAATCATGCCACGACACTCCCCTCTAAACTATTGTCCTACCTCTTCAGGAAGTTCATTCCCTGCATCACAGTCTCACTCCTCAGGGAGTCCAGTCTTCGATGACGACTCTGTTTCCCATGGAGTCGCATTCCTTCATGACACAATGGTCCGCATTGCATGACCTTAAATTGCAGTGCCACGGTCAGTGCTGCATGACCTTAAACTGCACAGCCATGGTCCATCCTGCATGACCTTAAACTGGACAGCCACGGTCCGCATTGCATGACCTTAAACTGCACAGCCATGGTCTGCATTGCATGTCCTTAAACTGCACAGCCACAGTCCGTGCTGCATGACCTTAAACTACACAGCCACAGTCTACATTGCATGACCTTAAACTGCACAGCCACGGTTCGTGCTGCATGACCTTAAAATACACAGCCACGGTCTGTGCTGCATGGCCTTAAACTGCACTACTATGGTCCAAACTATATGACCATAAACTGTAGTGGATGTCTAGTTGCATGACCGTAAACTGCTTAGTCCTCGTCGCATGACTCAAAACTGTACGACTGGGGTCCAAATTATATGGACTTAAACTATAGCGAGGGTCTAGTTGCACAACCTTAAACTGCTTAGTCCTCGTCGCACGACTCTAAACTATGAGACCATGATCCAGCTGTGTGACCTTAAACCTTAGTGCACGTCCTAGCCGCATGTCGTTAAAAGGTTTAGCGTCATGGTCCACACTATTTGACCCTAAACTATAGCGGAGGTCTAGTTTCACGACCTTAAACTGCATGGTCCTAGCCGCACGAGTCTAAAATTGCATAGCAATGGTCCGAGCTACAAGACCCTAAAACTGTAATGTACAGTGTGACAAATGGCCCATACACATAACTTTAACCAAGAGATGGACCACCTTTTTGCTAAGGGGTATTTCATCAACATCTCCGATGGAGTTAGATGTCTGCAAAAGGTCATAACTACCCTTTAAATCCCCAATGAGTTTGTTTCGCACCAACATCCCAGTGAGACTCACACCCTATTATCCCTAGGGAGCTAGGTCCATGCTTGTCTTCTCAACCTCAGCAGGGTCACGCTTGTACTCCATGCTGTCACCCCCAATGGAGTTACATGAAGCCCTATCATTATCCCCATGGATTCACACTGGCCCCCCTAATCCCCAGTGAAGATTCGCTTCCACTTGCCACTGTTCGTTGGGCCACTATCTTCATCTAAAGCTATCCGCTTGTGAATAGCCTTAACTATTTTATCCCCAGGGAGTCAAATTGCTATTCACAGACCTATCCTCCATGGAGCTTCATCCACATGGCGACACACGTAATGGTCCAGGCTGCATGACCTTAAACTGCACATCCATGGTCCAAACTATATGACCTTAAACTGTAGCGGAGGTCTAGTTACGCAACCTTAAACTGCATGGCCCATGCTGCACGACCTTAAACTGCACATCCATGGTCCATGCTGCATGACCTTAAACTGCACAGCCTTGGTCCAAACTATATAATCGTAAACTGTAGCGGAGGTCTAGTTGCACGACCTTAAACTGCATGGTCCTATTTGCATGACTTTAAACTGCATAACCATGGTCCATGCTGTATGACCTTAAATTGCACAGCCATGGTCCAAACTATATGACCTTAAACTGTAGCGAAGGTCTTGTTGCATGACTTTAAACTGCATAACCGCGGTCCAAGCTATATAACCTTAAACCATAGTGCACGTCCTGGCTGCATGATGTTAAACTGCTTCGCCCAGGTCCAAAAGGCATGACCTTAAAGACATCCCCACATATGCGCACACCCCCTTTTATGTGCATATTCACACACATCCTCCCTAACCGACCCGTTCGTATGTGCACACCACCTCCATTACCTCTCTAATGAGACCACACACTCACACACACCTTTTACGTGCATCGTTGTGCACTTCTTCCCTAACCAACCCGTTCATGTGCGTGCACCACCTTTATTACCTTTCCAGCGAGTCCATTCATCATTACCATCTTTCACCATTCCTCAGTGAGTGCAAGCCATCTCGCCACCCATACTTGCTCCACCATTCATTCATCATCAACTCTTCATAAGCGACCTCGTGTCATCTCCTCGTGCCACAACCACGCTCACTTCCATTCACCACTGCTACAGTCCAGTTGTATGATCCTAAACTATAGTGCACGTCCTGGCCGCATGACGTTAAAAGGCTTCACACAGGTCTTGAAGGCACAACCCTAAAAATATGCCGTCACAAAAAACAGGCATGGTGTACAGCTGAACAAGGGAACGCCATGAGTAGAAATGATGGACGGGCATGGTCACGAAACCATGAGTAAGAGAGTTCCGTGAAAAACAAAATCCAGGCGCGGTGAAAACCCCAAAAGGGCATCGTGAGTAAAAATAGATGAAAAGGATAGAAATGGCTGCAAGGTCTTAGGTATAAGAGCCCAAAAATAACAGCAGTTGGTGAAAACCATCTTTACAACGCCACTTCGCTTGTCCAAGTGAAAACCCGCAAAAGGGCGATTGGACCGACGACACAGGTTGATGCATGACCACCACCTCAGCTGACAATTTCTAAAACAATCACAATCTTAGTGAGTTCTACCTAAAATCCTCAAATGTCAAACATCAACAGCATGGCTCGCCAGGAAGTGAGAGCCGCATAAGATCTCCCAATAACAACGAGAGTCCTCGAAGGTGAGGTCGAATGATCAAAAGATCCCTCTGAAATACTAAAGGCCATCACAAAGGCAAGAAACTGATGAAGCCAGGGTCTAACCTGCCACAGGCTTCAGGGTAATCCTCGTCAAATCCCCTAGCCTACATGGGACAAGAATTTTGGGATAAGTCAGAAGCCCTCGACTATACCCCACTAGAAGGGACCTACAGAGATACCCTGAGCATCAAAATTAAACCTGGTGTAGCAGCGAACAATGCCAACTAAAAGGTTCTTAGCACTTGGCCTCCACGTAGGACTGATTCTGTCCGAGGAGGTCCCTACAAAGGCCACACCTTTTAGAATCACAAATAGTCCCTAGAGGATGAGGACTTTGACAAAATCCCTCTAGCCTGATTCTGTCCGAGGAGGTCCTTACAAAGGCCTCACGCTTCAAAATCATAAATAGTCCCTTGAGGGTGAGGACTTCAACAATATCCCTCAAACTTCCTGAATGATTGCATTTCTCAATTCTCTCGAAGCACAACATTCAGTGGGGCATGTTGTTGGAAGATATTTTTCATCATCATGGGTCACCCGCTCAATAAAAGCCTAGCAAACAGTGAAAATATTGATAGTCTCATAATAGCCCCGTAACTAGCCAAGGTATTCATGATGTCTCTCAAAAGTCTTCCGCCAAGTTTCGTTGTATTTCGACACGTCTAAAACAGTGCAGTATCAGCCTCTAGCACCCTGAAACGGACCCCCTATAACTATAGCTACATTCTTGGTATCTCAATTTAATGTGGAAACACTGTCATTGGATCTGGCACTGTTGAAAACCTTTGGGGGTCAAATTTCATCTCAAACGGACACTCCAAGAAGAAGTTATAGGTAAAAGTGGGAAACAAGAGGAGCCGCACGCCAATCCCATGCGACCACCCTGCAACTCTGCACCATTGAAGGGACAATCATGAGCAGTGAATTTCGACACTCATATCTCACCCGTCTCAAGTTGGATTTTACTCAAATTTGGTGAGCATGTTCGTCGCATCAAGACGAGCGATTCGATATGTGGCACGTCCCGTGACGAGACCCGAACGCAAAGAAAAACTAGAGAGAAGTTGTTGAAATTTAGCAGGAAATTTAGCAGCGTTATGCCTCGCTCGAGCGATGTCAATATGTGGCACGTCTCGTGACGATACCCAAACGTGAAATTTAGCAGAAAATTTAACAGAAAATTTAGCAAGAAATTTAGAAGGAAATTTATCAGGAAATTTAGTAAGAAATTTAGCAAGAAAAAGTAGAGAGAAGTTGCTGAAATTTAACAGGAACTTTAGAAAGAAAAACTAGAGAAAAACTAGTTTTTAGCAGAAAAATTTTAGCAGAAATTTTTTGCAGAAAAAATTTTAGCAGAAAAACTAGTTTTAAGAAGGAAAAACTAGGAAATTTAGCTATTTTAGAATTCCGCAAATTGTTAGGAAGGGGCAAATCTAGGGCAGCATAGGGACTATTTTGGAATTCCATGATTTGTTAGGAAGGGGCAAATCTATCATTTTATACCCTAATTTCTATATATTTTTTAATTCATTTTATTCTTAATTTTAAAAATTAGGGTTGCTTTTGATCATCCACTCATGTTTGGGGAAAATTTTATATATACGCACGATCATTGTACGCACTAGAGGACTCAACCTTTCACAAAAGAGAGAGTTTTTACTTAATACAGTTTCTCTTTCTTCTTATTGTTGGGTCATGTTTGAGCGAGAGTATAAGGTGAGAGAAAATTTTGGACTGGTACCCCTACCTTCAAGGTAAATCTTCTCTCTCTTCCTTTTATTTTCTTCTTCTATCTCTTCTCTTCTCTCTTCTTCCTCCCCTTCACCTGAGTTTTCCTCAGAGGCCATGCACGACAGTGGTAGTGCCGTGGATGCCTCTTTGGTGATCTCACAGGTCGCACATGGCGATGGTAGCGCCATGCTCGAGCTCTCTCCCCCTCTGTCTTCGTCTCTACCTCCCGGTGAGACTTTGCAGATGGTGTTGCTCATCGCCGTCCGCGGACGTATCCTCAACGTGTCAATGAGGAACACAGGTAGCGAAGCCTGATGCCGTCTGCGGAGACTTCACCTTGATGAGAGACTATTACAGACGACGATGTCCATCGTCGTCTACAAAGGGGTCGTGGCAATACCCGTCGCCACGCGCAGGCTCCTTTTGTGCCTCTCTATGCTCGTCGTTGTGCCCCTCATGGGAATTTATCGTCATGCGCCTTGTCAGGAGTCATCGTCATCCGCATGGGACGTGTTGCTTCCTCGCATTCCAATGGCAACACTCATTGCCATCCGTGGGCATCCTCTTGTATTCCATGACTGGCACCGTGTGCCTCACGGGAGTTACCATCATGAGCCTCACTAGAAGTCATCGCCAACCGCAAGGGACGCGACATCTTCTCATGATGCCAACGACGATATCCATTGCCCCTTAGGTCCTTCCCCTTCCACCGTCTCGCTCTCTTTCTCTCCGTCCCCTTTTCGTCTCCTCATTCTTTTCTCCCTTTACTTGATTGAGGGTAAACTTAGCCTTGCGCTGTCATATCGGTCTCTTTTTAGAGTAATATTGATGCTGCGCTGGTCTTGAGAACCATGCCCATATTGCTACCAATTCGAGTCCGTAGCTTTCCAACAGTCATGCTAGTCTCGCCCCTTTGTCAAGTTTTCTTCTCCTTTCTCTCTTTATTGGAAGCCTTTTGTTTCATCACTCCCTCATATGAGCATGCGATGCCTTAAGACAAGGGTGAGTCTCTTCGACCCACTTGTCTCGCCAATTAACCATAAAAGTGTTGTGCAGAAAACAAGAGGATTGCAAGTCAAGGGAGGCGATTCCAAACCAGCTAAAGCAGCTGGGGGGCTTTCTTCATGATCTAAGAGGGTGCCCACGCGAGCTAGCCAGAGTAAGT